>JANAVB010005597.1:47169567-47413107 GCA_029216955.1 Iris pallida
CCACAGGTCAACCGAAGTCCCCCACTATAATAGCAGCAGTAAACCAGGCCCCAAACCCGAACTCCCCACCCTCTGTTTCGGTTCAGGCATATACGTATAATATAACAGAGAGGGAGAGCTCGAACAAAGAAAAACCCTAGCCATGAATCACGCCACCCTCCTCCCCCGAACGCTGGCGACCCACCTGGGCCTGCGCGCTACCGCCGCAGTGGCCGGCTGGCCAGCGAGAACAGTAGGTGAGCGGGGCCGCACGCTAAGCACGATTTGCACCGTGGTAGCAGTACAGGCCAGGTAACCATATTCTTTCCCTATCTCACTCGTCGTTTCGTCTTTTACGATCTACGAAAGCCTAAGCTAGCCTATATAACCCCTACATGACCCTTCAAATGGTTTCGAATATTGTTGACCATATATTCAGGAAACCGATTCGAATATCGGCAAAATCCCGATCCGAAACATGACCTATGACAGTCCATGTACCCCATATTAGAGATCGATTCGGATCGATCTAACACCAGATTATAAAGTGTATTTGAACAAAGTTTTAGAGTACATGACCAGTATTAGAACCCTTCTTTTATTTTCTGTTTTGGACTAGTATAGATTCAGTTAGATGGTTTCAAAAATCCGGAAAAACCTTATTTCGAAATTGAATTTAATGAAAAACCATCCGATACGACGTGCGTCCCGCCAAACCGGGCGACGTAGTCGTGAACCGAAGGGATCAAAAGGTGCGTAACGGCTTCGTGGTCGTATGGGCTTTGACGGAATTCAAATTGGTCGCGTGTGCGCGACGAATTTGATGCGTATCCGTCGAAATTCACCGTATCGACCTCTGTGCAAGTTTTCCAATTACTTCGTGCACGTTCGTCAGATCGAGACAAAACTTGTTCCAACAGGATCGTATTATTTTTCTGGTCTTGTATGTCAAGTTTGGTCTAATTCTGAGATAGTTGATCGGATCGTCGTTTTGCGGGCCCCACGGTCCCACTCAACAGGCAATTTTGTGCACGGCCCGCCGAAATCTAACTTTGGACATACGGTTGGGTTCGTATCGAAAAACCGGACCTATTGACATATAGTTTGACAACTTTAGAGATCGTTGACTCTGGCACACTTTTCGGTGCAAAGCGGGTCCAACGGCGGATATCGTTTTTGCCCGAAATTATCGTTTTGCCCCTGTGTCCAAAATTGGACTTAAGGACAGGCAATCCTAGCTAATTTGACTATTTTGAGAATGTTGGTAATGTTTATTTCAGCATCTGGAGACTTTTTGCATGTGTTGACTTTAGTGACTCATCTGATGTGGTTTGTACTATTGGTTTCTCCAGCTAAGGACCTCAGGCAAGTGCACTTTCTGATTGCTTTCGATTCATAATAGTCTTTTCATTTCATGTCTATACATATATCTTGCTGCTTGTTGACACGCTCGTCACACAGAGTAGTCGGGAGGGGAAATATCTTAGTAGACATGTGGACTACCCAGAAATATCCCCAAAATGTCTATTCTTGAACGATAGCAGCTGCACACGGCACGTACAGTGAGCCGGATTTACCCCCTAGCCGTTCACATGTCGAAAAGGATATTTCACACCACCTAGGTACATGTCTTTTATTTTTTTCTTTTCATCTCCACCGTGCCATGTCATCAGTATTTTCCAGTTTTTATATCTCATATGTTATTTTTATGTCTTATTAATTCTATTATGTTTTCGCATTACCGTCGGTTTGTGTACTTGTTCCGTTCCAGATTGAAAACCAATATTTTTCAGGTTTAGCCGCGATCACTCTTAGCATTGGGAAGGCTTGGGTATGCTGAGGTCAACCTAGAAATAGAAAGCAATTGTATCAAATCCATTAATTATAAAATCTTGTATTTTCTTTAATTATAAATGTTATAAATGTTGTAGCAAATTTAGAAATGTGAATGAGCAGCAAATGTTTTTTCTTGAGCATTTATTTCTTGCGGGCTTGACAGCTTTCTACCGTCGACTCTGCGGCGTAGGCTGGCTTGGACACGTCTCGTATTCGAAAATAAGGGTGCGGGTCGTGACAAGTTTTTGTGGTGGCCCATGCAGGTCAGTCTTCACAAATTATGCGAACTCGCGGTAGTACCATATTAGTCGTACTGCTGCGAGCCTGCGCCCAAGAAATGCTCATTCACAATTAGGATTAAAATAATTTAAGATTTGACTAGGAATAGGAGTCCCTCATTAATTTGATCATTGGGTAGTTTAGGATAAGGCCAAACAATTTAGATAATGGTTCATTAAATTAGATATCCTGCCAGTTCTCTAAAGATACACTATTACTTTCGATATGACAATGCGATCCAATTCAATTTTTTTATTTTAGATATAAATCTTATATCATAAGTTAGAATTGCCTGTTTTAAATTCTATTTTGCTGTAAGGAACTGGTTTATAATTTCTGATTCTGCTATTCATATACAAATCTCGAGGTAGAATTGGTTCAAAGTTTTCCCCTCAACCATTTGAAATATATATGAAATAAAGATTAGGATGTTCTTACTTCATTTGTCTTCAGATATTTCCTTTCGACCAGCCTTTTACTTTAAGGATTGAGACTTACAGGCAGGTGGTTACGCTTTCTACCATAGTCAACTAAGTTGAATCCCTAGCAACTCTTTGACGTTCTTAGAAATATAGTTGGAGCATTTTACTGACTGCGATGACTAGACAGCAGCGCACTGTCGCCAATTACCTGAGAGCAGAGAGTGTGGGTTCACTGCAGCCAGTAGCGCACTGGCAAGGCACAACCCATAGAATTGAAATCATTTCGAAGAATCATAGTCTATAGAACATTGCTAAAATTATGTTCTCGTTGACCTCTTTAGATCTTAGATACCCTTGTATCAATATAGAATAGAGTACCTGATAGCATATCACCTCTGAATCGTGGAACCAAGGGTTTACCACAGCCATAGTATATGGGCGAGGCATAATTCTCGGTAAAATAATTTTAGACGGGATTACAAGTTTAGGATACTATAGAGGATAGGAGATGCCCTGTGTGTCCCAGAGGATCCAAAGCCAATACTAGTGAAAGTTCTGTAAGTTGGATAGCATGTCTCCCAACCTAGCATTTCGTGGTCCTTGTGATCTATTAACAAGGTAATTGACTGACACTAATAGGTTTACTTAAAATATAGAATTCAGAAGTCCATAACCCATTAGTCGACCAAGGCCTTATGAATAGAAGATAGTAGGATTGACTGTATAAGCAATAACACCACGTGAGGTCTAGATTTTCCCAAAAACTCAAACTACTTATTCCTCCTTTCAAAATCTCACATATTTTATATTTTGACTCTCTTGACCAATGCTACTATTACAGTCTAGTTTTTGCAAGCTTTCTCTTTTATCGAGTTTGATTCAAGATATATGTTTATTGGGGACGCCCGCTAACATATTGTCTAATCAGAATCATTGTATTACGGTCTGATCAACCATGATGCATTTGGTTCGCTCTTCATCTAATCATCCCACGTGGATTGAGATATAGATGTCTCGGGGATCTCATCCACGACTGCTTTGATAATTCCTCTTGAATTATACATTCGCCCTTGAATCATGTAATTGTGTTCAGTGACATCTCTCTTGAACTCTTTATTGTTTGTCTTTCACTGATTGGAAAGACGAAAGCTCGTAATTAATAGATAGATACAGAGTATTCCCATGGCTATGATAGTTGTATACGCAAGTGTAGCTACCATCGACCAATCCTGTGAATGGAACCTTGCCTTGAGTTACTCGTCCTCCCTTCGTCCCTAAACCTACTGTCTTGATCTTTCGGTCATTAGAGTTTAAGAATAATTAGGGTTTTATCCTTAGTCAAATGCCAACCTAGGAGACTACCTACTCTCAAGAGACCAATTGTTATGAGCCTCTAATTATTTATTGAAGCTTGCTTTAACTAGAGCCCTTGTGGCAATAGTCTGATAGGTTTGACACATATAGAAATTTACGAGTCAGTTGTTAGAAACCTTTTTATATGATGTGCCTTAAAGTTGGTTACCCCGTCGATAACTCTTGTATACTATGGACGTGTATATCCCTCTATCTTATCGACCATGTGTCATTGTACACCATTGTTTTCTCTTTATTGAGGAATGATCCTTGACTCGACACAATCTACCGTATTTCGTACGTCGTGCCTTATTCTTCATTAACAAGAGTTGAGGTACAATATCCGAGCTTTGAAATCCTTCCAACTTTATTATTCCTAAAACCATGTCCTAACTTCTAAGGTGGGTAGACTGTAAGCCTCTTTAATTTTGGGATATACGACTATTACCAATTGATTAGAATAATTTCCATTAGCATGATAATTAGTGCCCCATGGACTCCCACTTTTCATTTAGATCACTTTAAGTCTCCGGCCGTGCCATTAATATTCGGAGCATGAGACCAGCTGTTTCCTCTCAACAAATTTTACATGCAAGATCTAGACGAGTCCACCTTCATCTAGGTATAGCATGTCCCACTCAAACCCGTCCCCTTGTACTCTATTTTTTTGGTACGACTTTTAGGTCAAAAGTACTAGCTAAAACCCATACCATAGTGCCGGTATACTTCTCGACTTCCACTAGAGCCTCAACCTTGACTCAATTCCTTCGACCCAATATATGGTTGTGATCTACTCGAAGCCCACTATACACATGCCACTAGTGTGCCACCTAATTGAGGTCTCATGTGCTCCTTAAACACAAAGTCATTAAAGGCACATTTTGAGCTTTAGGGACCTAGCTAACCAACCTGACTAGCAACTAGCTCAATTCCTTGGGTAGAAACCTATTCTAGGATACCCTAACCTAGTAGAAATAGTTTTATCATTGGATCTTGTTCAGTCAATATAGATTGAAACCCAATGTTCATCCAACCAACGACTGATGTCCAAATATGAAACCCATTTAAGACCCAGTAGGACCCATCCATGCATACCACCGTATTTGGACAATAAGACCGAACTAATTGAAATAGGTCCCTATACCTATTATGAAGTACCCACCTCTTAGACTGTGAAGACATTCGTAACCCTTACCTGGAAGTCGAGATACGATCTTGTATTGCATTTATATTCCTTGCTCTTGTGTATTAAACAACCACGGAAAAAGATCACAATCTTGATTTCTCAATTTCAGTTCTATTTTGGAATTGTTGTTTAGAACTTCGAGAACAGAATTTATGTATTGCCTGGATTACAAATCCCTCTAAGAAACAAGTTCTTCGATTTAGCAAGTGACTAGACTAGAGTAGTCAATCTAGCAAATGAGTCAATGGTTCATAAACTCTCTTTCTATTTGTATCATATGATACTCTTTACCGCTCTTGAAACTTCATAATAGCTCTTGATTATTTTTCTTATCTGCATGTCCTTCCTATTTTAGAGCGACAAATGGTCACGCCTATTAGAATTTACCAAAATTTTTAGCTACTTGTATAAATTTGTTGCTTGTTAAATTTTGGGTCGCTTGATAGATAAGAGAGGATTATAGATGCCATGTACAGTAGATATCTATGGGTAGAAATTTTAGCAGTTAGTTGAAAGATTATAAAGTTTTAGCGACAGAAGATTTGAAGTGGGTAGTGTGACCAAAGGTGGGTAGAAGTCCTCGATGATTCGTCGTTAAGAAATGGCTATGAGGAGGAGATAAACTATTTAGAGGAATTAAAATTTAAGGAGATTAAGGTTAAGGTAGACTTTTCTTTTGAATTTTAAGGAATAGTTATGAGTTAGAATTTCGAGGACGAAATTATTTTAAGGTGGGTAGATTTGTAGCTCCCCTTCCCGAAAATTCTGAAATATTTTATTAGTATTATTTATTTTATTTTGATGGTGAGTTTTATTATTAGAACAATTTTACCCAAGTAAGGGTGTGTGGTAAAGATCACCCATTGGGGCAATTGTTATTATTTTATTTTATTAATATTAAGGTTATTTTGTGGAGAATTAATAAACATGATTCATTCCATTTAAATATTATTATTATTATTAAGCCTACTTGTGGTAATTAAATATATATATATATATATATATATATATATATATATATATATATATATATATATATATATATATATATATAAATGTGCTATCCTATATATAGATAATAAGATTATTAGTATTTATAATATTTATTTAAAGTATTTTAGGTTTTTGGTGATTCTAAGTTTATATATATATATATATATATATATATATATATATATATATATATATATATATATATATATATATTTATATATATATATATATATATATATATATATATATATATATATCTTATACAAAACACAAAGGTTTTTGAATCCTAGGGCTGACTGTGCCAAGATAAAGAGTGGTTGGGATTTAATCTTGGTGAATCAACGGTTGTGGGATTTTATGGGGAAGAGCATTATTGGGAGTGGGGTTTTATAGGGAAAAGCATTATTGGGAGTGGGGTTTTATGAGAAATCCAAAGATGGGGATTTAATATTTTGATGGTTGGGATTTAATATTTTGATGGGGGGCTCATAATGGTTGTGGATGAGCATTATTGAGAGTGGAGTTTTATGGGGAATCCAAATAAAATTCACATCCAGCAGTGGTTGGAATTTAATATTTTGATGGGGGCCTCAAAATTATTATTGTTCGTTTAAAATTGGGGGTCCAAGATTTTGAGGGGGAATACCTTAAATGAACCATGCCCTATGGGCACGGGTTATGACTAGTATATATATATATGAGGTATATATGAGGTGTATATTTATATAATGGTATTGAATAAAAGAAAAAAAGAAATAGAGATAAAAAGAATAAGCAGTAGGGGCCCGGCTAGGAAGAGACCCGAGCCTTAACCCACATGCAAGGCAGCCCGAGCCCAGCTGATCCCACAGCTCAACCGAAGTCCCCCACTGTAATAGCAGCAGTAAACCAGGCCCCAAACCCGAACTTCCCACCCCCTGTTTTGGTTCAGGCATATTATACGTATATATATAACAGAGAGGGAGAGCTCGAACAAAGAAAACCCTAGCCATGAATCGCGCCACCCGCCTCCACCGAACGCTGGCGACCCACCCTGGGCCTGCGCGCCACCACCGCAGTGGCCGGCCGGCCAGCTAATAGTAGGCGCACGCGGGCCGCGCGCACAAGCACGGTTTACACCGGTAGCAGTACAGGCCAGGTAACCATATTCTTTTCCCCTTATCTCACTCGTCGTTTCATCTTTTTAGATCTACGAAAGCCTATGCATAGCCTATATAACCCCCTACATGACCCTTCAAATGGTTTCGAATATTGTTGACCATATTGTTCAAGAAATCGATTCGAATATCGGCAAAATCCCGATCCGAAACAGGACCTATGACAGTCCATGTACCCATATTAGGAGATCAATTCGGATCGATCTAACACCAGATTATAAAGTGTATTTGAACAAAGTTTTAGAGTACATGACCAGTGTTAGAACCCTTCTTTTATTTTCTGTTTTGGACTAGTATAGATTCCGTTAGATGGTTTAGAAAATCCGGAAAAACCTTATTTCGAAAATTGAATTTAATGAAAAACCATCTGATACGACGTGCGTTCTGCCAAACCGGGCAACGTGGTCGCGAACCGAAGGCATCGAAAGGTGCATAACGGTTTCGTGGTCGTGTGGACTTTGACGGAATTTAAATTGGTCGCGTGTGCGCGACGAATTTGATGCGTATCCGTCAAAATTCACCGTATCGACCTCTGTGCAAGTTTTTCAATTACTTTGTACACGTTCGTCAGATCGAGACAAAACTTACGCCAACAGGACCGTATCGTTTTTCTGGTCCTGTATGTCAAATTTGGTCCGATTCTGAGATAGTTGATCGGATCACCGTTTTGCGGGCCCCACGGTCCCACTTAACGGGCAATTTTGTACACGGTCCGCCGAAATCCAACTTTGGACATACGGTTGGGTTCGTATCGAAAAACCGGACCTGTTGACTTATAGTTTGACAACTTTAGAGACCATTGACTCTGGTACACGTTTCGGTGTAAAGCGGGTCCAACGGCGGTGTGAGACCCGTCTCACTGTATCGGTATTTTATACGGATACGTGTTTATTTGAGCCGTATTTTGTATTTATCGATTTGCGTGATATTTTAAAATTTTCCTAAGTGTAGGATTTCATGACTTGGTTTAACTTGGATTTGGTTTTATTTGGTTCGGTTCCACTTTGACTTGGTTTGGTTTGGTTTAGTTTGGCTTCTTATGAGATGAGGTGTATGGTTTAGATTGAGTAGAGAGGAATGAATGGTGGAGATCACTTAAGCTTGTTATATAAGCCAATTTTCTCTCTCCCTCCTCATTCACCCTCATTCATTTCTTTTCCACCAAACCCTAGCCATTGGAGAGAGGCAAGTACACCTTGCCAATGTTGAACAATTTTAATTTCGTTTGTTCTATTCTCTTTATTGTTAAATTCTAAGCATGTTTAGAACTTGGAGTTTTTGATTTTATCGGGTGGATTGTGGTAGATCTAACTTTTTGGTATTTTCGGTTTTCATGGATTTTGATCTGTCAAACTTGCATATTTTTGCTAGTTGATGGTTCTATGTTGTAGAGCATTTCATTCTACCCCATTTTGACCTATGGAAGTTCAGATTTGGACTTGGGATGAGGGTTTTATGGAGCTTAGAAGCTTGGCTTCATGGTGTTCTTCTTCTCGGAAATTTGGAGACGAAGAACAGTGATGACCGCATAAAACCCCTTAGCCGCATGGCAGCACTTGACCGCATGAACCTTCATGCGGCAAGTCTTCCATCCGCATAGGCTGAGTCTCATTTCTGGCCGCATGGCAGCACTTTTTCGCCAGCCGCATGAGACTCTTATTCTTGAGCCGCATATGGGCCCACTTTCTGAGAGCCGCATGGAATTCGCTCGACCCCAGCCGCATAATACACCGCTCCTCTTGAGCCGCATAGACCTGCTTCCTTCTTGCCGCATGAGGCTCAACTTCTTGAGCCGCATGCAACCCCACTTGCTCTCAGCCGCGTGCGCCCCTTGCTTCTGCAGCCGCATGTCCACCTGTCGCATGAGGCTGAGTCATTCCTGGCCGTATGGATCCCGCAACCCTGAGCCGCATGGGCTCCTAATTTCCCCGACCCGCATAATTTTCTTTCTCTAGCCGCATGAACTTTTGAACTCATGACCGCATGCCCCCACCCTTCCCTGGCCGCATGGAACTTGGTCCCGCTAGCCGCATGAAGCTTACTTCCCTCTGGCCGCATGATACTCCGCTGCATGACCCTGAACTCCCCTAAGCCGCATGCATTCCCTTAGACCCGAGTCCCCTCCAGCCGCATGGACTGCTCCCTCTTCGGCCGCATGAGATCATTCTTGGCCGTCTATGCTCGAGCCGCATGGCTCTTTCCCTGGCTTGTATTTTATTATTTTAATGGTCGTTATTAACTCGTACTTGTAACGCCCTGTGTAACTTGAGTTCCTATAGCGTACCCCCTTGATAATTCTGATTTGATTGAGATGATTGAAATAACAATTGTACCCGGCATGGTGTGACCAAGAACTGACATGCTTGATAGTGACCCGCCGTGGTGCACTCCTGACATGATAACTTGACCTGCTATACATGACACGACAGTGACCCATAGTGGTGCACTCTTGACAAGTACCCTGACAACGCTTGATAGTGGCCCGTCGTGGCGTACTCTTGATAAGTAATAATGATAATGATAGTGGCCCGTCGTGGCGCACTCTTGACAAATCAATTCATTGGCCTGGACACCGTGGATGATTGTGCTTGTATAAACTACTAGTCCGGTTGTGTCTTGCATCATGTCTAGGGCATGATCCCTGAGTACCACGGTCAGGGATTCATACTGAATCTGGCTAGGTTAATGACTAGATTGATCAAATAGTTCATGGAGAATTTTCCAGTTACCTGTTGCCGCTTTGGTCCCGGCCTTATATATATATATATATATACATGGGATTTGTTGCTATCCGTCGAGATGAGCGCACTTCCAGCCCGCCGTCGAGTGTGGTACCTTAGGACACATGTATCTTACTACAGTGTGTCTGCTATATCATGCTATCTTTTTCTTTTCTTGCTGGGATCACTCAGGTAGTAACAAACAGGTAACCGGACTTGGAATTCTCATTGCATCTTGTTAGTAACTAGGCATGTGATAATCCTAGCTAGTTAAAGTATCAAGTCATACTTACTGCTTGGCCGTGAATGTTGGATGGAGTTCAGTCTGTCTAGTATTGTCTTGATCTTGTACATGATTGTTACATGTCCTGATTTCTTATTTTATCTTGCCGATAAATGGTAGGAGAAACCAAGTTCTGTTCAGACGAAGGGTTACAACCCCGGTCCTTGTTTGGTTTACGGATTGTAACCTGGTTATCTGAATAGTCCCATGGTTATTCCATCGTATATCACCTTCCCAGTCTAAGTCTTGTCTAGATCCAGTTCCTAATTGTTCCAGGATAATGATTGCAATGATTGTCACTGTAATGTACTTGTCACTTAATGATTGTCACCTCTAGCAATAAAAGATCAGAGACCAAGTTCTGTTCAGGCGAAGTGTTACAATCCCGGTCCTTGTTTGGTTTAAGGGTTGTAACCTGGCTTCCGGAACAGTACCTTCGTCCTCTCTTCGTATATTGCCTAGCTCTATTTATTTAACATGTTCTCCAGTTTACTTTATGTCAAATGATGATTTACTTACTGTCTTCCTATGTTCGGGATAAGTGCATTGGTACCGCACGAATCTCGATCCTTCTTTACTTATTACTTTTTCTCCCTGTTGATTGCCTATGACTGCTGGTTTTAAGTTCATAGTTTGGCCTCCTTTGTGGTACTTGCTATTTGGGGTCTGATCCCACTGGTTTTGCATGGCCAGGTTCTAATAGATGAGCCCGAAGGATCTACCGCACCATCTACTCGACGGTGACCAGCCGGAGCACCAGAGTGCCTCAGTAGGTTTCTTTTTCATTCTTCCACTGATATGTAAATTCTCCTCTTATAACGTTTAGCCCCGAGCACGTGTTTAGCTCGTGTTTTGGTATTTTCCTTGATATTGTAGCCTACGGGCATAAAATATGATATGTGTATTCTAGACTATAGCTAGTCCTTATCATGTACGACTAATACTCTGGCTAGTCATCAGTTCTGTGGTACTAGCTTCATGACCAGTCATGTATATATGGTTCAGGACGCCTTACTATTGTATGTATGATGATCGTACTCCTTGCTCTTGTATAATTGCCTGTGATTGAGATACCTAGGTTTGTTAAACCATAGGATTGACTGATGGCTTGTAGAGTAACCCCCATGTCTTGACAGCTTATACGTGATTTCAGAGTATTAACGTACTTTGGGATTGCGTAGCTGGCTATGTCTGCCCCCGCTCTCCGGTATTCCGGTTCTGGGGCGTGACAGGCGGACATCATTTTTGCCCGAAATTACCGTTTTGCCCCTGTGTCCAAAATTGGACTTAAGGACTGGCAATCCTAGCTAATTTGACTATTTTGAGAACGTTGGTAATGTTTATTTTAGCATCTGGAGACTTTTTGCATGTGTTGACTTTAGTGACTCATCTGATGTGGTTGTACTATCGGTTTCTCCAGCTAAGGACCTCAGGCAAGTGCATTTTCTGATTACTTTCGATTCATAGTAGTCTTTTCATTTCATGTCTATACATATATCTTGCTGCTTGTTGACACGCTCGTCACACGGAGCAGTCGGGAGGGGAAATATCTTAGTAGACATGTGGACTACCCAGAAATATCCCCAAAATGTCTATTCTTGAACGATAGCAGCTGCACACGACACGTGCAGTGAGCCGGATTTACCCCCTAGCCGTTCACATGTCAAAAAGGATATTTCATACCACCTAGGTAGATGTCTTTTATTTTTTTCCTTTTCATCTCCACCGTGCCATGTCATCAGTATTTTCCAGTTTTTATATCTCATATGTTATTTTCATGTCTTGTTAATTCTATTGTGTTTTTGCATTGCCGTCGGTTTGTGTACTTGTTCCATTCCTAACTGGAAACCAACATTTTTCAGGTTTAGCCGGGATAACTCTTAGCATTGGAAAAGCTTGGGTATGCTGAGGTCAACCTAGAAATAGAAAGCAATTGCATCAAATCCATTAATTGTAAAATCTTGTATTTTTTTAAATTATAAATGTTGTAAATGTTGTAACAAATTTAGAAATGTGAATGATCAGCAAATGTTTTTTCTTGAGCATTTATTTCTTGCGGGCTTGACAGTGTTCTACCGCCGACTCTGCGGCGTAGGCTGGCTTGGACACGACTCGTATCCGAAAAAGCAGGTGCGGGTCGTGACACCCTATCCTCCTAAACCAACATCAGCAGACAAGGGAAAGCAACATGTTCGCTTTGATAAAGCATTGAAGAAGTCATCATCTCTTGGACTTAAAAAGCCTTATAATTTTGACATATTAGCTCAATTGGCTAATACTCCGGCAAGATTGTTAATCTTTGAACTTTTACGTCTCTCAAAAGAAATTCGTGAGACATTAAGTGAAGCCTTGATGCAGGCTGACGCTTGTTTGACTTTTTTCAAGAAGCCCGAAAAAGAGCCAGTCAGCTGTGCACATTGTCATAGTGTATTCGAACTAATGCCCAATATCACTTTTACACAAGATGACATATTGTTAGAAGAAAATCGTCATGATCGTCCTCTTTATTTCACGGGATATGTAGACACCATGAAAGTCGACCGCATTCTGATTGATCCCGGGTCTGCACTTAGCATCATGCCGAAGTCCTTACTGGATGCTTTGAAAATCCCAGTACACAATCTTTCTACAACTATCACTACCATCCTGGGATTCAATCAAGGAAGAAGTGAACCTTTGGGGAAAATACGCCTAAAACTTCAAATTGGCATTATTCGCACAAAGGTAACTTTCTATGTTATTGACAATCATGGCTCATACAATGCTTTGTTGGGAATGCCATTCCTCCATGAACACAATATTGTACCCTCTACACTCCACTAATGTTTCAAATATGTGGATGGTAATGGAGAAGTCCAAAAAGAGGTTGCAGATCTAAATCCTTTCAAAGGAGTTGAAGCATACTGTAACGATTCTCGTATGTACAGAGAGGAATTCATAAAATTGGTACTAGCAATGGACACAGATGAAGAACAGAAGAGTATACCTAATGATACTCTGGTGATTCCGGTCAAAGGATGTACCTCCTGTCCTCAGTCTTCCAAACCTCTGACTATCTATCTAACTTCCCATGAGAAGCGACCTAAAGATGATAGTCAAGAACAAAGGAAGCTCACCTCTTCTGAACCGCTTGTAATCGATCTTCGTCGCAATAAGCTCCCTCCTCCTTCTCGTTCTTCTTCTCCCCCTCTTGTTATCAATCTGACTAAGCCTGCTAAGGCTAAAGTCCTTGTTGTAAATGATGGTATAAAAATCAATAAAGCATCTCCTTTGCAGTATACTGATGTCTCTTATTATACTCAGTGTTATCTGGATATGCTAGATAGCTTTAAACCACTTACAATAGAAGTCGTATCATCTCGACGAAACGTGGTATCGCTGGATTCAATACAAGAGTCGTACTTTTTAGTACCGTCTCGAAAGAAAGATGAAAAGCCTATATTCTTCAACAAAAGAGAAGAACCAAAAATTATGCTCTATAATGATAATAGAGATGATACAGGAAGGCTACAATTACGACACTATAGTCCACAATCCAAAGCCATCATCCGTAAAATGGACTATGATTTCAGAACAGGTCTCAACAATGGTAAAGGAAGGCGAACCCCTCTTCGTATTGTTGTTCCAAAAGAAAAATTACAACAATACCACAGTAAAACGAAACGAGGACTAGGTTATACGTCACCACTTCCAGCTCCAGAACCTTCTGAATCTGATGAAGAAGAACGTTCAAACTCCTCTGATTCTATTTCATGGGATTTTGATACCATCATCGGTCATGTTCATAAGGTGATAGTATCTTCTAACATGGAGTCCGTCGAATTCTCAGAAGATGATGAAGATGACATTGAAGAAGCTCTTGAAGTGGACCCTTGGGCACAAAGGATGGACAATCAGTGGGAACTTCATTTTGAACAACGAGAACCACCTACTGAGGATCAACTAGTCTAGGTTGATATTGGAGAAAAGGGTGTATCACGACCAATCTTCATTAGCAAGAATCTTCCAGAGGATGATAAACAAGAATTAATTCACCTTATTCGTGAATACATTGACGTCTTCGCCTGGAGTTACGAAGATATGCCAGGATTAGATCCTCAAATTGTAACTCACAAGCTTAACATTTTGCCGAATACCAAACCGGTCAAACAACAACAACGACGATTCAAGCCTGAAATGATGGATGCAATTGATGATGAAGTCAAAAAACTTATAGCTTGTAGTTTTATCAGAGAAGAACAACATCCTGACTGGGTGGCCAATGTCGTCCCAGTCCTGAAGAAGACCGGAAAGGTTCGACTTTGCATAGACTTTCGGGATCTCAATGATGCTTGCCCTAAAGACGAATTCTCTCTCCCAATTACTGATGTTATGATCGACAATACATGTTGATTCGAACGAATTTCTTTTATGGATGGGTTTTCTGGATATAATCAAATCCGGATGAATCCTGAAGATGAAAAACATACTTCGTTTTGTACTCCTCGGGGTATGTACTGTTATACAGTCATGCCGTTTGGTCTTAAGAACACAGGTACAACTTACCAGCGGGCTATGAGTACTATCTTTCGAGATCATTTGCGAAAGACTGTCGAATGCTATATTGACGATATTGCTGTCAAAAGTTGTCTCAAAGAAAATCACATTCAAGATTTAAGAACTATCTTCAATCTAATGCGCCAGCATCAACTCAAAATGAACCCCACCAAGTCTTTCTTGGGTGTCTCTAGTGGTAAGTTTCTCGGCTTCGTCATTACCTCTAAAGGTATACACGTTGATCCCGAGAAGATCAAAGCCATTCAAGAGATGCGTCCTCCACGCAACCTAAAAGAGCTACGAGGATTCCAAGGTCGGCTTGCGTACATCAGGCGGTTCATTTCGAATTTATCTGGACGTTGCAGACCATTTACTCAATTAATGAAGAAAGGTGTATCTTTCGTTTGGACGAAAGAATGTCAACGAGCATTTGACGACATAAAGCGGTATTTAATGAGTCTACCGGTTCTTGTACCACCGGTATCAGGAATACCCTTCTTAATATATGTCCGAGTAATGGATCATTCATTGGTAGCTTTGCTGGCTCAAAAGAACAAGGAAGGTCATGAACAAGCCATCTACTATCTTAGCCGAACGATGATTGGAGCTGAACATCATTATAGTCCGGTGGAGAAGAAATGTTTAGCCTTAATATTTGCTGTTCAGAAGACAAGACATTACATCATAGGCCAAACTATTCATGTCATATTCCGAGTCAATCCTCTTCGAGTTCTAATGAAGAAGCCAAGTACGCTTAATTCTAGGCTTGCTACATGGGCCATATTATTAGTGCAATATGATATGTTTTATGTTCCTCAAAAGTCTGTGAAAGGCCAAGCACTTGTCGATTTCTTAGCAGCTCATCCTGTCCCTGAGACATCTAAACTCTATGATGAGATTCTGAACGAAACTTTGGAATCAAATATGATTTCAGAAGAATTTCCTACTTGGAGATTATTCTTTGATGGAGCTTCTAGAATTGGACCTGGAGGTACTCTTGTTGCGAGAGTGGGAATTGTTCTCGTTTCACCCGAGGGATTAACTATTCAAATGGCCTATTCTTTAGACGAATTATGCTCTAACAATATGGCAGAATACAATGCCTTGCTCATTGGACTCCAATTGGCTAAACAACTGGATATTGAATATCTCGAAGTATATGGCGACTCTAAGCTGATTGTTAATCAGGTTAGAGGCATATATGAAGTCCGACATCAAGATTTAGTACCATACCATGAAGCAGCAACCAAGATAGCTTCTTTATTTAAAGGGTTCTTCATCGAACATGTACGTCGGGCATGTAATAAAGAAGCTGATGCCTTAGCTAACCTAGTTGCAGTGTTGGCAGTTCCAGTTAAAAGGCAACAGATGGTTGTTATCTCTAATAGAGAACTATTCTGTGTTGAAAACAACCACAACATTGAATTAAGCAACCTAACTGAAGTCAATGTCCTTAGCGAGGATTGGAGAGTACCTTTCATTAATTTTGCAGTACATGACATTTTGCTAGAAGATCCTAAAGAAGCTACAAGTATCCGTCGTCGATCACTTCGATTCTATTATAATCATACTACTAAGACACTATATCGAAGAACTTTTGGTGGATTACTCTTGAGGTCGCTGGTGATGAAGCAAAACAGATATTACGTGAGGCTCATGATGGTGTTTGTGGAGCACATCAACCTGGTCATAAACTACAGGATTGTATCCGACGTATGGGCTACTACTGGCCCTCTATGGTATCAGATGCTATTGATTATGCAAGGAAATATCGTGCATGTCAAATTTATGCGAATTTTATTCACCAACCGTCAGAATTTCTTCATCCAACTGCAGCCTCATGGCCTTTTGAAGCTTGGGGAATGGATATAATTGGCCCTATTAATCCTCCTTCATCTAAAGGACATCGATTCATCTTAGCTATAACCGATTATTTTTTCAAGTGGGCCGAAGCTATACCTTTGGCGGAAGTAAAGAATAGTAGTGTCATCAACTTCATTAAACATCATGTGATATACAGATTTGGTGTCTCTCGCCGAATCATCCATGATAATAGGCCACAATTTATCAGCCAGAAGTTTAATAGGTTCTGTGATGATAACAGAATCAATAATGTCGCCTCTACAACCTATAATCCTGTGGCTAACGGGTTGGCTGAAGCATTCAACAAGACCATTATCAAACTCCTTAAAAAGTTTGTCTCTATTACAAACGTAATTGGAGTGATAAACTCGGAGAATGTCTATGGGCATATCGTACTACCGTCCGTAATCCCACAGGTTGTACACCTTTTTCTCTGGTATATGGATGTGAAGCTGTGCTACCTTTGGAAATTCAAATTCCATCATTGAGAATCGCCATTGCTAATGAGCTTACTATAGACAATAATGATCGTCTTCGGCTTCAGGAATTGGAGGCGCTCGACGAGAAAAGGTTATTAGCTCAATAGCATATCGAACTTTATCAGGCCCAGATTTCAAAAGCTTTCAATCGCAAAGTTAGAGTGCGAACATTTCAAGAAGGCAAGTTGGTTCTTACAGTCAGACGTCCTATGACTATGACACATATGAGCAAAGGCAAGTTCGAGACAAAATGGGAAGGACCGTATGTGATAAATAAAGTCTTCTCCAATAGAGCATATCAATTAACAGATATGGATGGCAGAGTTGCTATGATGCCCATCAATGGCAAATTTCTCAAGAAATATTATGTATAAAGACAAAATATACTTTATTTTCAGAGACATGATGTAAATAAAAGTTTATTTTTTATTCAAAAGCAGAATAAAATTACATAATATTAAGGACGGGGAGGAGGCCGTGATCCTTCCTGATTAAATACAAAGTTCGCCAACCGTTCAAAAATCTCATTGTCTGAACGCACCAGGAACTCACAAACAGCCATCCTCAATGCCTCTTCTTCGGCAGTTTTTTCAGGCTCCACTAACTGGGAGATCAAATCCTGTCCTGGTGCAGGAGGAACAGTTGAGCCTTCGCCCCTTTCTTTTTGAGAAGGCACTGGAGGCTCAGCAAGGGAAGTCTTGGTTTCTTCTTCAGTCTTCGGAGCAATCAAATCTTTGGAAGACATTTCTTTTCTTGCACAGGAAGAAAAGAGATTGACAATTTATAGGCAGAACAACTAAGTAATCAGCCTTGAGAACTGATACGACTTTTGTAAAGAGGCACAACTGTTTGTTCATTTCTAACGGTTCATTCATAACCGACTCTTCATCTTCCCTTCTTCGAAATTGACGTGCTTGATTCATTCGCTTTCTTCTTCGAAAATTTAAACGACCATTCATTCATTCAATATTTTTTCCTCAGAAATTGAAGTGAATGATCACCCATTCATTCATCATAGTGAGAGGTCATGTCTTTTACAAGACATCAAAATAACTTGCAACATTCGTAATCCTCTCTGGATTCTGTTATCTATGACAGCATAGCAAAATCAAATTGCAAAAAAAAGTATAACGCCCCGGTCCCAAAATACGTAGGACTAGGAACGTAGACATGTCAGCTGTATACATACGAAGTACACTCCAATATATGGAACCCTCGTATGAATACATAAGCTACAAAATATAGTAGAACCATAACTAATCTCATCCACACAAAATAAAGGAATAAAAGATATCATAAAATGATAATGAATTGTCTTGATACAATATATTGGACGGAGACAAATCCACTACCAACAAGTAAAGAAAAATACATGAGAAAAGAAATGATTTTGGCGAGCGAAGCGAAGACGATCCAAGCGCAATCATCCTCGAAGAATTAGCGATGATCACGTCTAGAGCTAGAACACCTGCGAAAGACAAGAGCACACACCTGGAGAGATAACCAGGTCCTCAGAGGGACGTAACAAGACACATAATATCATGCCATATAAACTGAATAAATATTACTCAAATAATAAGTCAATTGAATTATAACATGGTCCAATACACACCTATTGAATTAGCGTACCATTCCCCCAACCAAACAAGGACAGAAGATGGTAAACTAATTCACGGTGACGTATCTTTCCATGCTATGAATCCAATATGGGATCCGGACCCCAACAAGGTTCAATACCTTCTCATCGGAGTAGTAAGCCACACCTACAACCAAACAAGGACAAGATGTGACGAACTAATCTGCGATAAGTTATTGTTCCAAGCCACGGTCAGATACAAGTACCCAAACCAAAAGTACTCGTACCTAACGGAATAAGGTGCCTAACCATTCTAAGTGAAATGTAGTTAAGAACAATCCTTCCTACGCATGGGTCCTAGCTAAATAGGATCGGCATAGTCCCCCCTTGGGGCACCAGAGGCCCAATCAATAAGAGCATAACGTTCTGCAGAACGTCAGTGGCCGTCAGTAATCATGGGTAAGCTGACCTGCGTCTCCGGCGGAGCTCACGGGTTACAAAAGGAAAAGTGCATCGAAGCCCATACGCTAAGGAATTGTCCTCCCCGTCCAATGCCTACTATGTTGTATCCACAACATAAAACCTCTATAACCGCTAAGTCAAACTAGCATGCAACCTCTATTAGCGGTTATTCCTATCGCACGGCTTGTACGTACTGGTGGCCAGCCAATCACGCACGTCCGTGTTCTACATGCGACACACAGCTTCGTGGTACAACGTGTCAAGGCCGTGAATGCAACACACAAAGGTGGTCCCTTAAATCTAGGTTTAATGTGTAAGAAAAATAATACATAGCAGGAAATATAATTGAACAGTAAGTTCTAACAGGTTATGTCATGTATCACAGTTTATTTTGCATAAAGAAAATAATGAATAATTCATAAAATATGAGCTAAAATAAATAAACAGCAAATGGCAAGGTGTCTTGCCTGGTAGGACGCCTGGTGTACTGCAATGATCAATATGACACGAACTGCGACTTCGGATAACAACTATGCAAGGTGACCTCTGATGGTGGCATGGACAGTTCCATTGGGTCCGGAAGGGTCAAATTGGTTAAGGATGATATAGGAAAGTCCGAGATTTGCAAGAAGATGTGGATATGACTAGCCATGAATAAGATTGCTTATTTGAAGAGAATTTGTAGAAATAAATAAATAAACTATTTTTAGAAAATAATTATATATTTAAACTAAGTTTTTATTTCTCCAAATACTATAAAGAAATATTTGAAAAGTCTAAAAATATTTTTAGACTAAAACTAATTCTGTGAAAATATAATTCTTAGACCAAACCATATTCTTAAAATACCATAAAAATAAAATAATAATATATCTACGCTTCAAAATCCAGTTTTGTAAATAATATAGGCCAAGCCTAGTACTACATATTTTATGACAATTAAAAATTTTAGGAGAATATATGTTTATTCCAAAATAACTAAAAAAATTTATAATAATAAAAATCTTAATACTATTTTGCTATTTAATGCTATACTAATTAATGGTATATATATTGTATATCGAAAAATCTAATGTAGTAATAATAATAATAATAATAATAATAATAATAATAATAATAATAATAATAAAGATGATAATAATAATAATAGTTAACAAAAAATATAATAAAAAAACATTAAAACTGTGCTGTGCTTCTAAACAACGAAAGTGAGGAGATTAGTGAGGTGAGAGAGAGAAGGAGAGGCGGAGAGGAAAAAGAGGACGGACGAGTAAAGGAAGCGGGAGGACGAGATCGGCGGAGGAGCGGCGACCGGGCGGCAGTCGTCTCCAGCAGTGGAGTGGAGGCCGACGGACGCGGCTCCAGGAGGAGGGTTTGGAGGAACAGTGAGGAGTTCGAGGCTGGGCTCGGCGCGCGGAGGTCGACGCACGCGCGGCGGCGGGTCAGAGAGAGAGGCGGAGACCGTGGCGGCCAGGAGCACGGCGGAGGAACGGTCGTGGAGGGGTGCACGCGCCTCCGGCGCAGTGGCGACGGCTAGGCGGGGGCGCGGAGACTGGCGGCGGCTAGGTCGGAGGAAAAAGGGAAGAGGGCGGAGAAGGGGCTGACGCGCACTGGTGTCGACGATCAGGTAAGTGGTGACAGAGGTTTATTCTTTTTTTTGTGTTTGGGTCGAAATGTTCGACGTCGTGGAGGTCGGGGAGTGCTCGAGCGGCAAGGTGGCCGGGTGGTTGAGGGGTTTTTATGGTGGGGACTCGGTGGCGATGAGTGGGGACAACACTAGTGGCTGGCGGTGGTGACGGCCGGAGAGGGGGGGCCAGTTAGTGTCGGCATTGTCGTGTTGGATGGTATTGCCGGGCTCGGGGTTCATCGAAGAGTGGCGATGGCGGCGAGGCGCTATCAAGGCGATGGATCTGTCTCCCGGAAGCGCCAGGATTAGGATTTATGTCACGCCCCAGAACCAGAATACTGGAGAACGGGGGCAGACATAGCCAGCTACGTATATTGAAATGGAAACCACCTCGATATACGGTCACGGCTGTCTAGATATATGAGGATTTACTACAAGGCAACAGTCTCTTATGGTCATGAACAAGCCTAATGTCTCAATTACAAGCAAGTAAGTAAGGTCGCAAGATGTATGATCATTAAATATACAATAATAAGGCGTCCCAAATATTACGTATTCAGCTGATCATGAAGCTAGTCGTTACAAAATGTTAGGACTAGCAAGAGTTTAGTCGTACATGATCAACCCTAGGATTTGTTAATCATGTTTACAGCCCGTAGGCAGACAGTAAGTAAAAGTGCATCGAGCTAACAGGTGCTCGTCGGCTAAATTCCTCAAAAGAATAGTTTTACAATAAAGTGGGCAAGACAAAAAGGAAAACCCACTCTTGGCCCGGGTTCCATCTAGTTGTCACCATTGGGCTGGAAGCTTGGTAGATCCTCGGGAGCTGCTCCAAAATTTGGCCACACAAAACCAGCTGGGTCAACCCCAGAAAGAGCAAGTGCCACAAGGGGGCCACGAAATAAGAACAGAAGCCAGCAAATAGCACAAGAAAATCTAATATTAACACTAGAATCTATGAAAACATGTCAGGATGATATACGATGAGATAACTATGGAACTATTTCGATAGCCAGGTTACAATCCGTAACCCAAACAAGGACCGGAGTTGTAACCCTTCATCTGAACAGAACTTGGTTTCCCACCATTTATCGACAAGATAATAATACGAGAAATGAAGACATGAAGCAATCTTGTACTGGATCAAGACATGACTAGACTGGTTACACCTCATTCAATCAATCACGGCCAAGCAGATACTACGGCTTAATACTTTAACTAACTAGGGTTATCACAGGCCTAATTACTAACAAGATGCAGTGAGATGATTCCCCAGCCACAAGCCCGGCAGACCATCCAGGTTATCCAGGTCGAAAGTTAAGGGTTGAATTCTGGTGGGTACATCGTCCAGGAAACGTATGTACCCTTAAGTGACTTAGAAGGTGCAACATATAACAGTGTGCTGGAAATGCGCCCTACTCGACGGCAGGCTACAGATCCCAAGAGCGCCCAGGTAACGGGATTGCCTGTAGCTGTGTTATCTCTTCATGACTACTGTGGTATTCTAGTTATTAGCCTTAATCCATTTTGGTAGGTACTCCTGATCGTGGTACTCAGGAGTCCCATCCTAGACATGATGCAAGACAGGACAAGTGGATTTAACAAGCAAGCAAGGAAGAACCACCCACGGTGTCAAGGCAGGTCAAGCTAAGTTAGCCGTCGCAACAGCATTAAGTTATCAAGTCATGCTACAAGTCAGGAGTGCACCGCCACGGGCAACTATCAAGTTATCAATTCACAAGGATTAATTACAAGTTACAAGTTAGGTGTGCACCCCACTGGGTCACTAGCAAGGAGATTAGAGAATACCAGGATCATAATTCACAGAAAATCCCGAAAATCGTACCAGTCATAAACAATGATTTGAAAATCGTGTTAGGTCGTGTCGGGTCAAGATAGTCGTGCTGTGTTGAACAAGATCTCAGGAAACCCAATCCACAAAAGAGAAACCAAGTCGAGAAATAAAACCAATACTCCAAGAGCCAATAGGTTTAATCAAGGGGCCAGGGGGTTGGGCGTACGCGTAAGAGCACACACACAGGGTGAGCATACACGCAAAAGCACGCACACAGGAGAGCAGCGTACACACAAAAGCACGCACGCAGGAGAGCAGCGTACGCACAAAAGTACGCACGTAGGAGAGCTGCGTACGCACAAAAGCACGCACGCAGGAGACCTACGTACGCACAAAAGCACGCACGCAGGAGAGCTGCGTACGCACAAAAGCACGCACACAGGAGAGCTGCGTACGCACAAAAGCACGCACGCAGGAGAGCTGCGTACGCACAAAAGCACGCACGCAAGAGAAAGCGTACGCTCAGGACATGCGTACGCTCAAGTCAGGACACGCTCAAGTCTGCGTACCAGGGCACGCTCGAGTCTACGTACCAGGGCATGCTCGAGTCTGCGTACGCAAGAGACACGCTTCCAACAGGAAGCATACCCAAGTCTGCGTACGCAAGAGACACGCTTCCAACAGGAAGCGTACCCAAGAGACACGCTTCCAACAGAAAGCGTACCCAAGTCTGCGTACGCGGCGCTAAAGAGCGCGCGCAGCTCAGTGGCGTAAGCTAAAAAGCTCTGCACACTGCTCACTGTCTTCTCCAAGCCAGCAAGAACTCCATGGTTGAACCCAAAGCTTCAAAAGTTCATAACTTGGCCATCCGGACTCCAAATTCGGATTTCCAAGGTTCCAACTTGGATGAAATGGAGTTCTCTTCCACATGTAAACATCAAAACCCATAAAAATCCAACTTAAATGGATCAAAACTATGTAAATCTGAAAAATAAAGAAAACTTAGATCTCGAACAATGGAGACTTCAAATCACAAAATACCAAGTTCTAATGTTGATCACCATCTCCTAATCTAGCAAATGGACAAATAAAATAGGGTTCTCATGTGGTGGCAAGGTGCACTTGCCTATGGGTTGTTGTTGTGTAGAGGAAGGAGAAGAGTGTAGAGGAAGAAAAAGAAGAAAATTAATGGAGGTTTATGAGGAGAGAGAAAAAGTTGGTAGAGTTTTAAAGAGGGTGGGATGTGGTGTGTTGAGGGTGGAGCATAGGCTAAGGTGTTCCAATACACATTAAACCAAACCAAACCAACCCAAACTAATTAAAACCGAGCCATGTCAAAACCCAAAATACGAGAAATACCGAAATTCCACAAGTTGAGAAAAATAAAATTACATGCCAAAATCAAGATACGAGTATAAATACGAAATACGGGAAATACGGGAATTGAGGGTGACAACTCTACCCACCATAAAAGAATTCCGTCCTCGGAATTTAATCAAGGAGCTAGAGATTGTCACGACAAGTTACACTAAGCACAGGCATGCTACACTAAGCAGTTCAATCATACAATCATACAATGCAAGCAAGGAAGAGAAAACGTAAGGCATAAGAAAGACATTATACCTCACGAGTCAAACAGGTAGGGATATCACGATCGGATGTCGTCCTCACGCTCCCACGTTGACTCACCTAGAGAGTGATGACCCCAAGCGACATGGACTAATTTAACAGTCTTGTTCTTGAGTATCTTCTTCCTCCGGTCCAAAATAGACACGGGCCTCTCCTCATACGAAAGGTTGGTACCAACAACCAATTCCGAATGGTCTAGGATGTGGCTCGGGTCCGGAATATACCATCATAATTGGGACACATGGAATACATCGTGTACCTCACTTAGCGACGGCGGAAGAGCAAGACGATAGGATACATCTCCTACTCGCTCTAGAATATCGAACGGCCCTATATACCTAGGACTAAGCTTTCTCCGCATGCCAAAGCGAATGACGCTGCGGTTAGGCGAGATCCTAAGGAATACATGGTCGCCGACAGCAAATTCTAAGGGACGCCGATGAGCATCGGCCCAATGGCGCTGGCGGTCCTGGGCAACTCGGAGGTGATCTCTGACCTCCTGTCCACTTCAACAAGTTTGGGAAATCAATTCGGGTCCGGGCATCTGCCTCTTCCCGACATCCTCCCATGCTAGCGGGGATCTGCACTTCCTGCCATAAAGAGCCTCGAAGGGTGCCATCTGGATACTGGCCTGATAACTGTTGTTGTACGAGAATTCTACCAGGTGCAGATGATTCTTCCATGAACCACCGAAGTCAAGGGTACAAGATCTCAACATATCTTCAAGAGTCTGGATTGTGCGCTCTGACTGACCATCCGTCTGTGGGTGATAAGCTGAGCTGAACTGAAGGCGAGTCCCTAAACTCTTCTGCAAGCTGCGCTAAAAGTGTGATGTGAATCTTGAATCCCTGTCCGAGGTGATGCTGACTGGCACACCGTGAAGCCTGACGATCTGCCTGAGATACATCTCTGCTAGCTGCGCCGTCGACTGTCCAACTCTGAATGGAAGAAAGTGTGCCACCTTGGTAAGCCTGTCCACAATTACCTAAATAGCATCTCTGCCGGCCGGAGATCTGGGCAATCTGGTCACGAAATCCATGGTTATATGTTCCCATTTCTATTCTGGGATCGGTAAGGGTTGAAGAAGTCCAATGGGCCTCTGATGTTCAGCTTTAACCTGTTGGCAAACCAAACACCGAGAGACAAACCGGGCTATCTCCCTCTTCATGCCATTCTACCGGAAATGCTGACGAATATCACGGTACATCTTCGTACCACCCGGATGAATAGAATATTGTGAACTGTGGGCTTCTGCCATGACTTCCTGTCTGATATCTCCACTGGGTACACAAAGACGAGTGTCGTGCAGAAGTGTACCGTCTTCATGGATACATAACTCTGGCCTTCTTCCTGCTTTACATTCTGTTCTGAGTCGCTGGATCTTGGAATCTGTTGACTGCGCCATCCGGATTCTCTCAACTATGCTGGACTGAACCTGTAGACTGGCCATCAATGCCACGCTGGTTGGAAGAACCACTTTATTTCCCATCTTCTGAAGATCTGCCAATAATTCTGGTTGTACCGTCAGAAAATAAACTCCGGCTCTCCTGCTCAATGCATCTGCTACAACGTTGGCCTTCCCGGGATGATACTGTAAATCCACATCATAGTCCACCAGTAGCTCGAGCCATCTTCTCTGTCGCATATTAAGGTCCTTCTGGGTGAAAACATACTTCAGGCTCTTATGATCAGTAAAGATCTCCACTCTATCTCCGTACAAGTAGTGTCTCCACAACTTCAAAGCAAATACTACCGCCGCCAATTCCAAGTCGTGGGTCGGGTAATTCTTCTCATGATCACGTAGTTGATGTGACGCATAAGATATTACCTTCCCATGCTGCATCAAGACACACCCCAATCCTCTGCCTGAAGCGTCGCAATAAATCGTGAATCCTCCGGTCCCATCTGGAAGGGTAAAAATAGGAGCCATTATCAAACCTTGCTTCAACTTCTCAAATGATTTCTGACACTCTGCTGTCCAATCAAACGGCACATCCTTGCGGGTCAACTGGGTCATCGGCGCTGAAATCCTTACGAAATCTGAAACGAACCGTCGGTAGTAGCCGGCCAATCCAAGGAAGCTGCGAACCTCCGCCACTGAGTTGGGTACCGGCCATGACTCGATAGCCACAATCTTCTGGGGATCCACTTCCACTCCTCCTCGGATAATGATGTGACCCAAGTACGAAATACGATCGAGCAAGAACTCGTATTTACTGAACTTGGCATACAACTGATGCTCCCAAAGCGTCTGAAGGACGACTCTGAGATGCTGCTCATGCTCTGCTTCACTCTTGCGGTAGACCAGGATGTCATCTAGGAACACGATCACAAACTGATCCAAGTAAGGCATGAAAATACGATTCATGAGGTCCATGAATACGGCCGACGTATTGGTCGCTCCAAAGGGTATAACAAGGAACTCTCAATGTCCATACCTTGATCTGAATGCTGTCTTCGGGATGTCCTGCTCTCTGACTCTGATCTGGTGGTATCCCGACCGCAAGTCGATCTTCGAGAACACTGAAGCCCCTCTGAGCTGATCAAACAAGTCATCTATCCTCGGAAGAGGGTATTTGTTTTTGATTGTCACCGAATTCAAGGTACAATAATCAACACATAGCCTGGACGTACCATCCTTCTTTTTCACAAGAAGCATCGGGGCTCCCCAAGGCGATCCACTTGCACGGATGAATCCCTTGGTCCTCAGTTCTTCAATCATCTTGTATAAAATTTCTAACTCTGAAGGCGCCATCCTGTAGACTCGCTCTGATACTGGTGCTGTCCCGGGAAACAAGTCTATAGTGAACTCAATCTCCCGCTCTGGTGGCATCCCTGGAAGCTCCTCTGGAAAGACATCTGGAAACTCTTCAACTATCCGGGGTAACTGCACTGCTGCTACTGCCATCCGCAATGCTGGGGAAGATAGCTCCACTGCGCCTCTGGAAAATGAAAACTCTGGCTCGCCGGGGATACTAAAGACAACTCTCCCAATATGGCAGTCTATCCTAGCATACTGGTTCCTCAACCAATCCATGCCTAGGACTACATCATAGTCTGCCATAGAAAACTCTATGAATCTAGCGGGGAACTCCCTACCGCTAACTACGACCCGACACGAGGAAAACACTCGATCTACTCCCACAAGACCATTACCAGTAAGTATATTGAGCCTCACTGATAATGACTCGGGCTTCAATCCTATCCGTGTCGCGAATCGTGTAGACATGAATGAATACGATGCACCAGAATCAAATAATACAGACGCTGGAGAGGAGTTGACGAGAATAGTACCTGCCATAACCTCACCTGGTGCAACTTCTTCTTCCATAGCCCTCATCATGGCCTGACCTTGTACTCTGGCTGCTGGTCCCCTCTGCTGGAAACCTCTCTGCCTATTCTGGATCTGAGCTTGGGCTTGTGCATACTGCTGGGGGTGTTGTTGCTGGAATGCCTGAGACTGAGGCAGCAAGGGCCTCGAAGACTGATACTACTGCTGCTGAACTGGTGCTGGGGCC
Organism: Iris pallida; assembly: GCA_029216955.1. NCBI lineage: Eukaryota > Viridiplantae > Streptophyta > Magnoliopsida > Asparagales > Iridaceae > Iris > Iris pallida. The sequence goes on from JANAVB010005597.1 coordinate 47,197,261, forward strand.
GGTCCTCTCACCGAAGAGCTAGAAGGGTTGGATGCTGATGAACCACCCCTATTCGGGTAAGCCCCTATTCTATGATCTGCTGATCCACAAGCCAGGCACAATCCCTGCGCCCTACGACAGTCTGCCACCATATGCCCTGGCTTTTCGTAATAAGAACATCCCATCGCGGAAGTCTGCTTCTGCTTCTGCTGCTGCGGGTACGTCGGGGTCGAATGCTGAACCGACGTTACGGAGGCCGCCCACCTCGGAGTTCCAATAGTCAATCCCCTAGCTGCCGGGGCTGGAGCTGATGATTGGTGCATCTGACTGTGGGACCGCTTCCTACCTCCGGTCCTATCCACGATCCTCTGGGAGGTATACTCATGCCTCCTAGCTGCTCTCAAGACTGCATCGAACGTCTGGTGCTCGAACTGCTCAACCGCCAACAAGATCTCCAAATACAGTCCCTGCTGGAACCGCTGGGCCCTATCAAACTCGGTCGCTACCAAGGTGGGGGCAAACCTACTGAGTCTAGAAAACTTCGATGCATAACTGTCGACTGTTCTGCCTCCTTGCTTCAAGTTGGTGAATCTGGTCTGCAGGTCGTACCGAGCCATAGCATCAAAGTACTTCGTCTGGAATCTCTCTCTAAACGCTGCCCAAGAAATGGGTACCACTAATCCCATGGCTTGTGCCGCCCACCAACTGCGAGCCAAGTCCAACAACTGCAGGCGTACCACCGCCATCTTCTCATTCTCAGGTGTCCTAGCTGCTTCCAGAATCACCTCGGTATCCTGAAGCCATGCATCCGCGGCAATCGCATCCTCGCTGCCGTCGAAGAAAGGAGGGTTCAAGCGCTTAAAGCTGTTTGCCGCCTGATTCCCTGGATGACCGCCTCTAGTCAAAGCATCTTAAACTATCTGGTACAGGGCGTCGCTTCGACGATCCTGGGAAGCTATCAAGGTTCTAATGAGGCCTACTAAGGTACCATCATCTAGCTCTGTGGGCTGGACGGGCCGAACTGGTGACTCTCCTCCAGTAGGCACAACTCTGGAGGCTACCCTGGAATGCTGGACTTGATCTCCGGGTTGCTGCTGACCCGCAGGAAATGCTCCACCTTGTTGATCGGTAGGACCAGGTACAGTGCCGCTGAAGAAGACGACACAGGGAACAATAAGGAAAGGACCAGGACAGATCAATGACATAAGCACAGGATCAGGGCAAGAATCCAGGGATTCAGAGGATACGAACAGAGATCAAGGACGAGTACTGATTGAGACAACTATCTGGTAAACCCCCACATATCTTGATTTACAAGACCTGTATGGGCCACCACTTAAACCATGTCACGCCCCAGAACCAGAATACTGGAGAGCGGGGGCAGACATAGCCAGCTACGTATATTAAAATATAAACCACCTCGATATACGGTCACGGCTGTCTAGATATATGAGGGTTTACTACAAGCCAACAGTCTCTTATGGTCATGAACAAGCCTAATGTCTCAATCACAAGCAAGTAAGTAAGGTCGCAAGATGTATGATCATTAAATATACAATAATAAGACGTCCCAAATATTACATATTCAGCTGATCATGAAGCTAGTCGTTACAAAATGTTAGGACTAGCAAGAGTTTAGTCGTACATGATCAACCCTAGGATTTGTTAATCATGTTTACAGTCCGTAGGCAGACAGTAAGTAAAAGTGCATCGAGCTAACAGGTGCTCGTCGGCTAAACGTCTCAAAAGAATAGTTTTACAATAAAGTAGGCAAGACAAAAAGGAAAACCCACTCTTGGCCCGGGTTCCGTCTAATTGTCACCATTGGACTGGAAGCGTGGTAGATCCTCGGGAGCTGCTCCGAAATCTGGCCACACAAAACCAGCTGGGTCAACCCCAGAAAGAGCAAGTGCCACAAGGGGGCCACGAAATAAGAACAAAAGCCAGCAAATAGCACAAGAAAATCTAATATTAACACTAGAATCTATGAAAACATGTCAGGATGATATACGACGAGATAACCATGGAACTATTCCGATCGCCAGGTTACAACCCGTAACCCAAACAAGGACCGGGGTTGTAACCCTTCATCTGAACAGAACTTGGTTTTCCACCATTTATCGACAAGATAATAATGCGAGAAATCAAGACATGAAGCAATCTTGTACTGGATCAAGACATGACTAGACTGGTTACACCTCATTCAATCAATCACGGCCAAGTAGATACTACGGCTTACTACTTTAACTAACTAGGGTTATCACATGCCTAATTACTAACAAGATGCAGTAAGATGATTCCACAGCCACAAGCCCTGCAGACCATCCAGGTTACCCAGGTCGAAAGTTAGGGGTTGAATTCTGGTGGATACATCGTCCAGGAAACACATGTACCCTTAAGTGACTTAGAAGGTGTAACACATAGCAGTGTGCTGGAAATGCGCCCTACTCGACGACAGGCTACAGATCCTAAGAGCGCCCAGGTAACGGGATTGCCTGTAGCTGTGTTATCTCTTCATGACTACTGTGTTATTCTAGTTATTAGCCTTAATCCATTTTGGTAGGTACTCCTGACCGTGGTACTCAGGAGTCCCATCCTAGACATGATGTAAGACAGGACAAGTGGATTTAACAAGCAAGCAAGGAAGAACCACCCACGGTGTCAAGGCAGGTCAAGCTAAGTTAGCCGTCGCAACAGCATTAAGTTATCAAGTCAGGAGTGCGCCACCATGGGCCACTATCAAGTTATCAAGTCACAAGGATTAATTACAAGTTACAAGTTAGGTGTGCACCCCACTGAGTCACTAGCAAGGAGATCAGAGAATACCAGGATCATAATTCACAGAAAATCCCGAAAACCGTACCAATCATAAACAATGATTTGAAAATCGTGTTAGGCCGTGTCGGGTCAAGATAGTCGTGCTGTGTTGAACAAGATCTCAGGAAACCCAATCCACAAAAGAGAAACCAAGTCGAGAAATAAAACCAATACTCCAAGAGCCAATGGGTTTAAGCAAGGGGCCAGGGGGTTGGGCGTACGCGTAAGAGCACGCACACAGGGTGAGCATACACGCAAAAGTACGCACGCAGGAGAGCAGCGTACGCACAAAAGCACGCACGCAGGAGAGCAGCGTACGCACAAAAGCACGCACGCCGGAGAGCTGCGTACACACAAAAGCACGCACGCAGGAGAGCTGCGTACGCACAAAAGCACGCACGCAGGAGAGCTGCGTACGCACAAAAGCACGCACGCAGGAGAAAGTGTATGCTAAGGACATACGTACGCTCAAGTCAGGGCACGCTCGAGTCTACGTACCAGGGCACGCTCGAGTCTGCGTACCAGGGCACGCTCGAGTCTGCGTACGCAAGAGACACGCTTCCAACAGAAAGCGTACCCAAGTCTGCGTACGCAAGAGACACGCTTCCAACAGGAAGCGTACCCAAGAGACACGCTTCCAACAGGAAGCGTACCCAAGAGACACGCTTCCAACAGGAAGCGTACCCAAGTTTGCGTACGCGGCGCTAAAGAGCGTGCGCAGCTCAGTGGCGTAAGCTAAAAAGCTCTGCACACTGCTCACTATCTTCTCCAAGCCAGCAAGAACTCCATGGTTGAACCCAAAGCTTCAAAAGTTCATAACTTGGCCATCCGGACTCTAAATCCGGATTTCCAAGGTTCCAACTTGGGTGAAATGGAGTTCTCTTCCACATGGAAACATCAAAACCCATAAAAATCCAACTTAAATGGATCAAAACCATGTAAATCTGAAAAATAAAGAAAACTTAGATCTAGAACAATGGAGACTCCAAATCACAAAATGCCAAGTTCTAATGTTGATCACCATCTTCTAATCTAGCAAATGGATAAATAAAATAGGGTTCTCATGTGGTGGCAAGGTGCACTTGCCTATGGGTTGGTGTTGTGTAGAGGAAGGAGAAGAGTGTAGAGGAAGGAGAAGAAGAAAATTAATTGAGGTTTATGAGGAGAGAGAAAAAGTTGGTGGAGTTTTAAAGAGGGTGGGATGTGGTGTGTTGAGGGTGGAGCATAGGCTAAGGTGTTCCAATACACATTAAACCAAACCAAACCAACCTAAACGAATTAAAACCGAGCCATGTCAAAATCCAAAATACGAAAAATACCGAAATTCCACAAGTTGAGAAAAATAAAAATATATGCCAAAATCCAGATACGAGTATATATACAAAATACGGGAAATATGGAAATTGAGGGTGACAATTTATGATTTGATTTTTGTTTGTTGTTTGGCGAGGGCTTTGTGTCGGGGATGGACGTGTGTGGTTCTGGTGCAAACGTGTCACGACCCGCACCCTAGAGTAAGGGCACGAGACGTGGGTACGTCCAGCCTCCGTCGCAGTGTCGGCGGTAGAACGATGTCCTAGGTCACAACATCTAACAGTTTAAGGTAATAAATAGTTATACTCCCCGAATGGGGGTGACATAACAGAATATATCTCAATCACATCTAAGGTAGAACAGGATAAAGATAGAATGATATAAAAGATGCAAGATCCAAATCCACAGGAAATACAATAGAGAGAAAGCTAAGTGTCTAGATAAACTCCACTAACATCCAGAAATAAGACAGATCCAAATATACAACTCAATCTCTAATACTATGAAATAAGATAAAGATATCTATGGAGCAACAGTCTCTACAGCTATGTGATCCGACTGGAAGTCCAGATCGCAAGTGTCCTTTAAGGCTGTCCCATAGAAAGTATCTAAGCAGGCCTCCTCCTCGTCCTCTATAAAATTTTCAACAGTCCCAGTCAGGATAGGAGCGAGCACAGTACATCTCAACAAATCATAGCAGGTCAGGATATATAATCATGCTAGAGAGTAAGATACAAGAAACTGAAAGAATAACATGATAAAAAGGAAGACTGTAAATAAATAGATACAGTATATAGAGAACTATCAGTGACTAGTGATTCAGAGCACAAGACGGTTATGTAAACGGCACGATATTGTACACGAGTAATCTACAGAGGTTTGTACACGAGTAATCTACTGGATTGAATACATAACCACTTCCACTCCCCCGCCCCAATCAATACACAAGGATCTAGCCAAGTTATGTTATTGTACACGAAGGTCATGTGAATACATAATTATACACGATTCACACATTTCGTACACGAATGTCACGAATACAAGGAGTACACGATGCTCACGATAAAGTACACGAACACGAATACCCGATGTATCCGCTAAGGGGATAACATCGCACAACAAGATCCATATAGTACTAATCCGTATTTCCAACGTGTCAGCATCATGTAAAGTAATCTAAAGAAGGAAATATACTCCTAATACAAGATATGAAATGATCAGAGAATGTACTCGCCTGCTATCTGAATTTCCAAGATGAAAGTACTGTCCGAGGAGTGGTGTCTGGCTCCTATTTAGAACAGTACAAGTCACAACAAGTCCAGAATGGTAATAAGATGCACTACAATACATTCTACATGAATCTAGGTCAATCTAGGCCAAAGTCAACTCTTGGTCAACTCTGGAAGTCAAACTAGGTCAACTAAGTCTATACTAGTCTAACTAGTCTATTCTAGGTCTAACAAGGCTACACAAGTCTATCTAGACTCTATACTGACAAACAGATACACCCATAGGCTAAGAGCCTAGGCTATAGGTTATTAGGCAATACCATGCCTAACCCAACCTACAAATCACATATACACATGACAATACCTATATCTAAAATATAATACACATATTGATATATTATAATCTAATATATAAATACACATCCTAACAATGTATCTAATATAATATAGAATACACATTAGCTTATAGGTTACCTATAATATATGTTTACACATAGAAGAATAGGGAAGGCATATGCATGTGTCCAAGTGTGTGTGTGTGTGTCAAGAGTGTCACATGAGGGTGTGAGGGTGAGAGTGATATCCTGGAAATCAATAAACAGTACAATGTTAAAGAAAATAGTGGCTAAACATTGGTTCACCTACAGTTATAATTGAACCAAAACAGTGTACGCTGTCTATAGGAAATAGGGAAATCAGGGAATGGCAAACCTATGTGTGTTATATAACCTGTGCACATTGTGACATTGTGTGCAGTGGGTGATATGAAAACAGTGAATACTTGTGTGATATCCTGAGAACATCGAATACAAGGAAAAACAGTAAAGTGTTAAAGGGAAACAGGGAATCACATTTGAATCAAAACAGTTAAGGAAATGAACACAGTGAATACATTTGTGTAGCAGTGTCTAGGAAATCAGTAGCTAACATGTATGTGGGCAATAGGAAAGCAGTGTAAATGAAATGAAATCAATACAAAATAGTGGCATGGCAATGGAGATAACCTGGGTGTCTACAGGAAATAGAAATTGAACCTGTGTGTGTGAAACAACTGGAATCAGTGTAATAGGAATTAAACTATTCAACTCAGATTTTAGCATTGAAAGAATCATTTAAACTCAGTTCATTAAGGAAACACAATCTCAGTTCATTAGGAATGGTTAACAGTTTACATATCAACAAAAACAGTCATGACTATTCGAAATCAACTCACTGTCTAATATTCCATTCACACACCATAAAATCTAATTGAAAATAGTAATCAGGAAGTAAACACAAACTGAAATATGTGGGAATCATGCAATCAGTAAAAAACAACATCAATAGGAATAGAATTTAAAAGTTTCAGGAATTGGGATAAACCAAGTATCAGAACAGTATCAGTGTTCATGAAATTTAACCCAATTCAAAACCAATTTCACATCAATACCTATTCTATTATGTGAACCTAATCTAACATATATAATACATCATATTTAGGATCTAATTGACAATTAAAATCACAAATAAAATTATTTAAAACTGAATTAAACAGAGAAACAAAATAGCACACTTTACACGCAAAGTGCACTCACAGTGCACGCACGATACCGTGTCCGACACGACACGAGAGGTCGTGTCACTTGGGGAACTTCGTGTCAGTCACGAATACAATACGTGTGTCAAAAATCCCGTGTCCAAGTGTCGTATGCTGTGCACAGGAAGCCCCGAGCAGCAGGGGAGCTACAGTGCCCGCGCGTGCTCGTGTGCACCCGCGTGTTCCCGTGTCCGTGGCGACACAACACGACACCAATACGTGCTCAGAACACTGGAAACCCCTAAGCAAGGTTAAAACCTAAATTTCTATTCAAATACATTCCTGAAATCAGATCGAAATGCCCTTTGGGGCATTTCATCGAACACATATATACATGGACTGATACGTGTCCGATACGGACACGTATAGGACTCGAAACCTAGGGTTAGCTATACCTACAATTAGGGTAGGCCTAGGGCTTCCTAGATATGCAATAAAAACAGCATTTCATGATGTAGATTCGAAATTACCTATAGGTTTACAAAGCTCCAAATGAGAATGGATCCTCAAGCCACCAAAACTCTCCCAAATTGTTTCTTTCCTGAAATTTCTCAATACCAACAGCAAGTAGAATAAATTTAGAGCCTATTGCAATTGGTTTGGATGGAAAAGGAAATAAATACGATTTCTATGAATTGTTGAAGATGGAGACTTACCTCTTTCTCAAACTTGTAATATTTCTAAAGGAGGCTAGCCCTAATTTCTAGGAGGCATTAAATAGAGGAGGAATGCCCTAGTGGCCAGCCATGGGCTGATGGGCTAGGGTTAGGGTTCCACTAGTGTTGGGTTGGGCCTCTAAGGGCTTAAGTCACAAGTCATGACTTGTGAAACCACAAGCCATTAGCTAGCCTAATCAATTCCTAATCTCTCCAAATAAGTTCTAATTGGTTAAATATCACTAACTTAGGTCAAGCTAGGGTTACACACTCTAACCAAGTAGTCATGACCTAGGTTAGCTTCTAGGACAGTCTCCTAAGTCAACACTAGTCAAGGTCAAATATAGCACCAAATCAAATATACTAAAAATCACTGAAAATTCTAATAATTATAATTAATACTAATAAATTCCAATTAATTCCCAAAATTTTAAAAAATGGCCAAAATACCCTCAAGCTAGAAAAGTGGTAGTGACAAGGTGGATGGCTCCGGCGGACATAGAGGGGTTTCGGCGGGTTGCCGGTAACGAGCGCCTGGTGATGGCGATGGCGACGGTGGCAGTGGATGTCAGGACTATTGTGGCTGGGAAGCGATGGCTCTGGTGATGACGATGGGATGGCGAGGCGAAAAGGAGTTGGGTTAGGAATTGAATTCAATTGTGTCGGGGGTGTGTCCGACACAAGGTATACAATGTATATGTATATATATTAGAATAAGAACGGGGAGGGGATACGGACACGGACACGATGTACATTTTTATGAAGAATTTATGGATGTGAGGATTTATGGAGGAGTATCTGCCTATTTATAGGATGTGGGAATTCCCAGTTGGATAAGGATTAGAATTAATTTAAACCCAAAAATAGATAATTCGCAACTAATTTAAAATCAATCAAATACAAATCCAAATACAAATCCAATTTAAATCTAATTAAATTTTTAGTTTCAAAATCAAATAGAATAAATCAAATTTCAAATATTTAACTATTTAAATAAATCCATAAATTCAAATCAAGATTTAAATTGCCACAATAATTTGAAAATATATTTTCCAAAAATACTAATAATAATAATTTCAAAAATTACATTATTATTTAAAATAAACTAATAAATAATTACTAAATATATATGTATGTACAAATAATATTTACATAAATATACTTTTCTAATATACCATTTTATAGGAAAAATTATTTATTATTATAACTGTATAAACGAAAGGCTTTTCATAATTAAAATCATAAACTTGAAAATGATAGCTAGAAATAATTATTATCTATATTACTTCGAAACTATAAAAATAGAAAAAAATATTTTTCAAAAATATGTATGCTTGCACATATTCGCACTCGTCGAGCAATTACGAAAAACAAAATTTCGTACACGACGTACAATACGACTACGTGACGTACAATACAAAATTTTTAAATCAGTACCAAATTTAATAAAATAAAAAATAGTAGAAATTTAGGGGTTTTACATCCTATCCAACTTAAAAGAATTTCGTCCTCGAAACTAAGAATTAGTAGGGGGTGTGAAGGCACAAAGGGGTATCGATGAGAAAAATCGATTCACAATGTTCAACAAAAGAGGCATTAGGACTCGTGATTTAGATAAATACAAAAATATTCTTGAGTATGGCTAATTAATGCAAGAATGAAAATGATCAAGGATTTTAATAAAGATAACTTGCAATAGGGAATTGTATGGTATTAGAGACCTAAAAGATATGATTTCTTGAGAGTAGGTTGAGAGCACGATTAAGAGAACGAATTTGATTTACTCGATTAGAAGGTCATGGCAGTAATTATAGGGCCGAAAAAAGGACGAGTTGTTTAGGATGAAGATATAGCAATATCGAGTGATAATAATCATAATCAATATGAAGGCTAGAGGATGTTCTAGTACAACGCCTTCGTCCTTCTAAAACAGGTGAAGGCGAAAGCAATAAGGGGTTCAAAGACGATATTATCGAGTACGAATACGTGATTCAAAGAAGACCAAAAAATTTTAAAAGAATTGTCAAGGCAGTCGTGGATGGGATTCTAAAGGCCAAGTTTAATTATGTTCCATCCACGTATAATAATAGACAAAAGCGAACCAAAATGCACTTGGTTTATCAAACCAGTATGCACCGGTTCTGATTAGACAATATGTTAGTGGGAGCTCTTCCAATAACATATGTCGTGAACAAGCTCGATAAATCTATGAACTTGCAAATCTAGATTGTAGTAGCAATATTTGTCAAGAGTGAAATTATAGGCACGAGAGTTTAAAATTGGAAGAAGTAGAAATTGGATCGAACTTCTAAAGGATATAAGTCATGTCATGTGATGGTCTTTATACAGTCGTCCTATAGTCTTCTTGTCCAAGTCCTTGGTTGACTAGATGGATTAGGGTTCTCTAAATTCTAGAATCTAAGTAAACTTGCTAATATAGGTCACTAGGTCAAAGGGGTTGCTAGGTCATAAGGCATTCTACCCAACTTAAAGAATTAAACTAATGGTGTTTGGGACATCTAACTAGTAGGGTCAATCTCTAGCAAGCACGAAGGAAAGATAAGAATTTTGATAGAAGGAATCAAGCGAGATGCAATCGATGAATCGAACGGTAGTTCGAATATGGAATCGAGGAAAGAGGTCAAGTATGTAGATGAGATCCTAGACTTCCAATTCTATTTGCAGGCTTGCTTGGTACGGTAAAGTAACCAAACAATTTATCTCGACCTGCATGGGCCACCACAAAAACATGTAACGCCCCAGTCCCAAAATACGTAGGAGTATGAACGTTGACATGCCAGCTGTATACATACGAAGTACACTACAATATATGGAACCCTCGTATGAATACATAAGCTGTAAAATGCAGTAGAACCATAACTAATCTCATCCACACAAAATAAAGGAATAAAAGATATCATAAAATGATAATGAATTGTCTTGATACAATATGTTGGGCGGAGACAAATCCACTACCAACAAGTAAAGGAAAATACATGAGAAAAGAAATAATTTTGGCGAGCGAAGCGAAGACGATCCAAGCGCAATCATCCTCGAAGAATTAGCGATGATCACGGCTATAGCTAGAACACCTGCGAAAGACAAGAGCACACACCTGGAGAGATAACCAGGTCCTCAGAGGGACGTAATAAGACACATAATATCATGCCATATAAACTGAATAGATATTGCTCAAATAAATAAGTCAATTGAATTATAACATGGTCCAATACACACTTATTGAACTAGCGTACCATCCCCCCAACCAAACAAGGACAGGAGATGGTAAACTAATTCACGGTGACGTATCTTTCCATGCTATAAATCTAATATGGGATCCGGACCCCAACAAGGTTCAATACCTTCTCATCGGAGTAGTAAGCCACACCTACAACCAAACAAGGACAAGATATGACGAACTAATCCGTGACAAGTTATTGTTCCAAGCCACGGTCAGATACAAGTACCCAAACCAAAAGTACTCGTACCTAACGGAATAAGGTGCCTAACCGTTCTAAGTGAAATGTAGTTAAGAACAATCCTTCCTGCGCATGGGCCCTGGCTAAATAGGATCGGCATAGTCCCCCCTTGGGGCACCAGAGGCCCAATCAATAAGAGCATAACGTTCCGCAGAACGTCAGTGGCCGTCAGTAATCATGGGTAAGCTGACCCGCGTCTCTGGCGGAGCTCAAGGGTTACAAAAGGGAAAGTTCTTCGAAGTCCATACGCTAAGGAATTGTCCTCCCCGCCCAATGCCTACTATATTGTATCCACAACATAAAACCTCTATAACCGCTAAGTCAAACTAGCATGCAACCTCTATTAGTGGTTATTTCTATTGCACGACTTGTACGTACTGGTGGCCAGCCAATCATGCACGTCCGTGTTCTACATGCGATACACAAATTCGTGGTACAACGTGTCAAGGCCATGAATGCAACACACAAAGGTGGTCCCTTAAATCTAGGTTTAATGTGTAAAAAAAATAATACATAGCAGGAAATATAAATGAACAGTAAGTTCTAACAGGTTATACCATGAATCACAGTTTATTTTGTATAAAAAAATAATGAATAATGTATAAAATATGAGCTAAAATAAATAAACAGCAAATGGCAAGGTATCTTGCCTAGTAGGACGCCTGGTGTACTGCAATGATCAATGTGGTACGAACTGCGACTTCGGGTAACAACTATGCAAGGTGGTCTCTGATGGTGGCATGGACAGTTCCATTGGGTCCGGAAGGGTCAAATTGGTTAGGGATGATATAGAAAAGTCCGAGATTTGCAAGAAGATGTGTATATGACTAGCCATGAATAAGATTGCTTATTTGAAGAGAATTTGTAGAAATAAATAAATAAACTATTTTTAGAAAATAATTATATATTTAAACTAAGTTTTTATTTCTCCAAATACTATAAAGAAATACTTGAAAAGTCTAGAAATATTTTTAGACTAAAACTAATTCTGTGAAAATATAATTCTTAGACCAAACCATATTCTTAAAATACCATAAAAATAAAATAATAATATATCTATGCTTCGAAATCCAGTTTTGTAAATAATATAGGCCAAGCCTAGTACTACATATTTTATGACAATTAAATTTTTTAGGAGAATATATGCTTATTCCAAAATAACTAAAAAAATTTATACTAATAAAAATCTTAATACTATTTTGCTATTTAATGCTCTACTAATTAGTGGTATATATATTGTATATAGAAAAATCTAATGCAGTAATAATAAGAATAATACTAATAATAATAATAATAATAATAATAATAATAATAATAATAATAATGGGGAGGGATATTGCACCAAACTTGTTGCATCAATTATTGTACCAAACAATCTCAAGCACACATTTATTTCAATCATGTGGTTATAAAACATGCTGACGTGGCAACAACTTTATGGAATGCTTTATAACCACATGATAGAAATTAATGTGTGGTTGAGATTGTTTGGTGCAACAATTGATGCAATAAGTTTGGTGCAATATTCCTTCCTAATAATAATAATGATAATAAAGATGATAATAATAATAGTAGTATTGCCAGGCTCGGGGTTCATCGACGAGTGGCGATGGCGGCGAGGCGCTATCAGGGCGATGGATCTGTCTTCCGGAAGCGTCCATGATTAGGATTTATGATTTGATTTTTGTTTGTTGTTTGGCGAGGGCTTTGTGTCGGGGATGGACGTGTGTGGTTCTGGTGCAGGTGGATGGCTCCGGCGGACATAGAGGGGTTTCGGCGGGTTGTCGGTGACGGGCGCCTGGTGATGGCGATGGCGACGGTGGTAGTGGATGTCAGGACTGTTGTGGCTGGGAAGCGATGGCTCTGGTGATGACGAGGGGATGGCGAGGCGGAAAGGAGTTGGATTAGGGATTGAATTCAATTGTGTCGAGGGTGTGTCCGACACAAGGGATAAAATGTATATGTATATATATTGGAATAAGAACGGGGAGGGGACACGGACACGGACACGATGCACATTTTTGTGAAGAATTTGTGGATGTAAGGATTTATGGAGGAGTACCTGCCTATTTATAGGATGTGGGAATTCCCAGTTGGATAAGGATTAGAATTAATTTAAACCCAAAATTAGATAATTCGCAACTTAATTTAAAATCAATCAAATCCAAATCCAAATACAAATCCAATTTAAATCTAATTAAATTTTTAGTTTTAAAATCAAATAGAATAAATCAAATTTTAAATATTTAACTATTTAAATAAATCCATAAATTCAAATCAAGATTTAAATCGCCACAATAATTTCGAAATATATTTTCCAAAAATACTAATAATGATAATTTCGAAAATTACATTATTATTTAAAATAAACTAATAAATAATTACTAAATATATATGTATGTACAAATAATATTTACATAAATATACTTTTCTAATATACCATTTTATAGGAAAAATTATTTATTATTATAACTGTATAAACGAAAGGCTTTTCATAATTAAAATCATAAACTTGAAAATGATAGCTAGAAATAATTATTATCTATATTACTTCAAAAACTATAAAAATAGAAAAAAAATATTTTTCAAAAATATGTATGCTTGCACATATTCGTACTCGTCGAGCAATTACGAAAAACAAAATTTTGTACACGACGTACAATACGACTACGTGACGTACAATACAAAAATTTTAAATCAGTACCAAATTTAATAAAAAAATAGTAGAAATTTAGGGATTTTACAAAAAGAAAGGGAATAATGAGACAATTATTTCTTTATTCCTTTTTAAAAGCATAGACACATCTTGATGAAAATATATTACATCTTGGATTTTCATTCTAAATGAACGTCTATTACATTTTGGATCTTCTCATCGATAATGAAGGTCTATTACATCTTTGGATCTTCTTATTTGTTGGTGGCAATTCCTTGTCGTCTCGACCTGAAGCAACGAGCCAGACAATGGAATTAACTCTGGTCTTCTCTCTGAGAAAGATGAGAGGAGAACCCCAGAGTGCAGCAGCCCAAAGATGAGCTGCTGTCAATACAACTGGTGGAGAGAAGACAGCCCGCCAGGGGAATAGGAACGAGATCACCCTTGTGATACAATTCCTAGTTCTGCGTCTTCACCATCCAACTCTCATGTGTATAGGCTCTTCCTACCATCTGAAGAAGACCCTTCTTAACATGAAGAGTCCTGAGCTGTCTGATTTGAGTGTCAGAACCACATGAGCTGTCTGATGTGAGTGTCAGAAGAATGCTCTCTACAACATCCAAATCACCAATGTCAGTTCTGAAGAAGCTCGCTAACCAAGTCCCTGCAAATATCAATAAAACAGAAGAAGTTAGCAGAATCTATCAGTAGCATTACGCCTACGAATAGGCGCACATCAGCATTGCACCTACGAACAAGCGCACATCAGCATTGCGCCTACAAACAGGTGCATATCATCACTAAGCACTGATCAAACAAGTATATGTCAGCAATACGTGCCTCTGATCGGAGCTAAATACTGGACCACAGTGTGCGCCTATTCTCAGAAATAGTTAGCGCATATCAACAAGTGTCTACACCATACAGATCGATACTTGTCTCCAAAAGTGGTGTAAAAGAAGAATATTCATACCATTGATTCTTTGTCGAGACTTACCAATTTTTGAAGACACAGCATGCAACCAAATAACATCAGGATAAAGTGGCGCAAGTAAAACCTTATGGGAAGACATTTGTTTTGAGAGAGTATGAATGGTTCTTTCATTTCTGGATGTCCTTTTTAAAGAGGTTAAAGATGAGGTGGGTGCGTCGTTCTAGGACCCTATTTTGGGAAAGAACTAAAAATGGGCATCTAAAATCGTGTAACGACTGCCACGTGTTCTTCAGAAGAAACAGTAAAACGAAGAATTAGCAAAAAGAATATCTCCATGAGCACCATTCGAAATCACAGCCACACAAAATCAGAAATTCTAGGTTTCATTGCGTAAAGATGGGTGGACCCCTACAGTCAAGGACATAAAAATAAAAAGTTGTTCTGCCTAGAACAATATTTCTTGTCCTTGCCTTCATCAGTCTGACGAAGGGCGGCGTCTAATTCTTGCATGGTGCGGATCCCCGAGCGACGCATCAGGTTAAGAAATCCCTTCGAATTGATGTGATCCTCAGAGGATGATCCGTCACTCGAGCGATTGAAGACTGACGGGGTTAAACCGAAACAGTTCAAAAAGTTCACTGCCCTCAAAGCTGGATCAGCCTCCAACAAAAAAGTTGTAGGTGCAACATCATGTCCCGCTTCAGGAGACTTGGTTGTGGTGTCAGCATTGGTCTCCATCTCTTTTTTTTGGGGGGGCCATTGAAGAACAGAAGTGAAGAACAAAGCACAAAGATCAACTACCACATATATATCAACAAATTGACTCTTCGTATTCTTCTTCTTCATGGAAAACTGAAAATAATCAATGAAACTCCAGAAGACGAAGATAGGATTGAGTATTTTCGAGAAAGGTATTTAATCATTATGACCGAGCATTGTCCGGCGCAACTTGACTTAGTCAAAACTTTTTTAAATTCAAAGTATTCCAAAACTTTACAATGTTTTTAAGTTTTGAAAACTTTGAAGGGGGTCTTGTACAACCTAAAAATCAAGTTGCACCCTGAATATACTGATCAGTGATCAAATTGCACCCCAAGAATTATGTTGCACCACTGATATGAAGCTCAGAGAACAGACTGCGCCACTAATCAGATTGCGCCTGATATCATACTGCGCCTAATCTTTTTGCGCCAAAATCTACGCGGCATCTGACACTTAATTGTTATCATTACCTGACAACACTGACGACTGACACAATAGTGAACAAGGAAAATCTCTTCGAATCCCGTGAATTGTGCCTCTCAAGGACAGTTGGTGGACAGCTGTCCTGTACGCTTCGTGAGTTGTGCCCGGGCGCAATCTAAACAAAATCCTTAGTTGCGCCTGGGCGCAACCTGAACGACTTTTGCTTAGAAGCTACCACGTGTGTAGGCGCAGCCCAAATCAAGCACTGTTTGACATGTTGACTGAAGCTCGCGCAACCTGATAAAGTTGAGACAACTTACATTCTAAAGTAGGATGACGTGGCACACATGCCACTAATCTCTCAAGACGTGTCTACTATCCTGTACACGACCACGCGCATCTCAATCATACGATGCCACGTGTCTAAATACAGTTAGTACACGATTGACAACTGAATGAAAGTTGGCACAACAGGAGGTTAGCGCAACTCAATATGGCACAATCCAGCTTCGCGTACCATCAGAATAACTGCTAAAACAGTTATTTCAAGAACTCTATAAATAGAGTTTCTAATCGTTATCAGACACACAGACAGAGATCAAGAACTCTTGCAAATTTGCTGCTGCGTTCTCTAGAGACTACAGTCTTCAAGTTTACATCGTCCAAAGGATAAAGTGATCGTCTTCTGATCAGATTTTTAAACTTGTACTTCCCCAGAATTTATTGTACTTTGTACTCTTTTACAAGTTTCGAATAAAATAAATTTTGTTTTTGCAAACATATATATATATATATATATATATATATATATATATATATATATATATATATATATATATATATATATATATATATATATATATATATGTATACACATTCTACACTCACCCGACCGTCGCTACCTCCAACAACAGATCATCCGCTTCTTGGCGACGCATCCTGATCGGCCGACGTTTTTTCGAGCCTTACATCCGTCTCCAGCTAGGCTCGGGCTACTCGTCTCTATTTAGCAAAAGATGGCATGGGAACAACTTATCTCCCCCCATCTGGATGCCCCCCCAACCACTACTAAAATCTGCTCAATTGACGACATAAATTTAGCGACGTTCGATTAACATCGCTAAATTGTGTTCATTAGTGATGTTTTATTGAAACGTTGCTAATAGTCGCTACTAGCGACGAAATAAGCGACGTAACAACGACGTAAATTAATTATATGAGCTAGTCGTCGTGAAACGTCGCTAATAGCGACTAATTTAGCGACGGTAGAATTAGTGTCGCTAAATTCTAATTATATTCCCCCCCCAACGATTCATTTCCCCCGATTTACTCTTTCACTCTCTCTCCTTCCCCCCTTCGGCGCTCTCACTCTCTCCGACGCTCTCACTCTCTCCGGTGACTCTCACTCTCTCCGGCGACTCTCCTCCCTCTTCGGTACGTGACTCTCCCTCTCCCTCTCTCTCTCCCTCTCTCTCCGGCTGTTTGGTTATTGGTGGTTGGGGGGGTGCGGGTGGCTCGAGGGGAGGGACAGGGGGATGCGGATGGTTGGGGGTGAGTGGAGGGTGGCTGGGGGGGTGGGGCAGGAGGACGAGGGCGGCTGGGGGAGGGGAGCTAGGGTTAGGGTTCGGGTTAGGGATGGGTATGTGTGGGTGGGGGGAGGGAAGCAGGAGGTGGGGACGGCTGGGGGAGGGGAGGAGGGGGGTGGGGGCGGCTGGGGGATGGGAGCAGTGTGGGTGGGGGCGGTTGGGGGAGGGGAGTAGTGGTGGGGGCGGCTGGGGGAGGAGAGCAGGAGGGTGGGGGCAGATGGGGGAGGGGAGCAGGGGGGAGGGGAGGGGAGGGTTAGGGTTCGGGTTAGGGGTGGGTATGTGTGGGTGGAGGGGAGGAGGGGAGCGGGGGGGAGCAGGGGGGAAGGGGAGGGTTAGGGTTCAAGTTAGGGTTAGGGGTGGTGTAGGGGGGGCTTAGTCAGGGGCACCGATAGTGCCGAAAAATCTGATAATTTATTAATAATTATTTATTTTTCGATACCGAAAAATGTGATACTCCGATTCGAACGCACCGATAGTGCCGATATTTGTAACAAGTAGTTTGTTGGTTGGTTAATTGGTAACATAGTGATCAGGACATATAGTCCCTGCCGCCATTCGACTGGCGAGGCAGAAACTATGGTATGACATGGTGATCAGGACATAGTTCCTGCAGCCATTCGACTGGCGAGGCAGAAACTATGTAGCCGTAGATAAAGTTGACTGTCCTCCGACCCTCATCCCTCGATAATGATGATATGACAACCTATCACTATATCTTATATAGTAGTAGATGATGTCTTAGTATTATATTATGTGAGTTCATTTTGATTCTGTTACATTCTTTTGATACTAGATACGATAAGAACATATACTACACCATATGTACAGAACATAGATGATTCACATTAATGTATGCTAGAATGAATTTTGGGTTGTGTTCTGAGCCATCCGTTCTCACACTTGGCAAAAAATCAAATTTTTTGTATTTTATCTGCTTTCGAAAATGTACTCAAACGAGATGATGGTTCCTTTAGTTAGCTTGTTTATGTTAAAATTATATTATTTGTGAATATCGATCTTACCAGATGGCACCCATGACCCGAGGAGCGGCACATCGTTTGAGGGAAACAGTGAATGCTGAGGTGGCTCCTCCTGCTGTTAAGGAGGAAATGGCACCGGTAGCTAGTGAGACCGGGAGTTCTATTCATCCAGCACCGGTAGCTAGTGGGACCGAGAGTTCTATTCATCCAGCACTTGCAATGGACTACATCTCTCCTGCCGTCGTCGATCCCACTTATTTAGGTGGCAAACAATCTGATGCCACCACATCGTCGCAAGAACGTCTGTAATGTGTCGCTAATCGGCGACCACTTGAAAACGTCGCAATAACGTCGCAAATTAGCGACGTTATAAACGTCGCTAACTAACGTCGTCCTAGCGATATTTACGACATTTTCTCGTTTAGCAACATGCTTTTTTCGTCGTTTATTAAACGTCGCTAATTTAGTTTAGCGACGTTTTGGTCGAGTTTAGCGACGTTTTGGAACGTCGCTAATCTGACAAATTTTGTAGTGAACAGCGTGATCAGAGACTTGTGGACTAATTACGGGGAGGGGAGCGGGCTAGGGCTTGGATTGGCGAAGAGACCACGGAAGTTTAGTCATATCAAGCTTAGCGGCTGGGACGGACACCCAGACTCTCTGAGGTGGTCCCTGTCGGCAAACGGCTCATTCTCTCTAGCATCAGCGGGATGCAAGGTCCCCGGCAACGGGTTGCCATTCTCCATAATCGGTCCTTCTGGCAGTCTTGCATCCCAAAAAAAATGGTTCTTTCTGATTTAGAGGGCGTTCTGCAAGAAGCTCCCCACCGACGATGCCCACTCTACCATTGTCTTCAGTTTCGCATCTGCGTGTCATTGCTGTCCAGTGCGACAGTCTGAAATAGTCGAACACATACTCACGTCCGGCGACCTAGCATCGAAGGTGTAGACTGATTTCTCCCAATGCACCGCATGGACCAGGTTGTTGGGTGCCTCAACGATCTTCTAGACACTTGGGGTAGTGCCTCGCACGGCCACCAGATCGTTGCGGCCGCCATCTTATGGGTCATTTGGAAGAACCTAACAAATTCAGATACGAAGGACATTAATACACTTCCAATCAACTAGTCCGGAAGGTGCACAGACAGATCCAAGGTCAGCAGACACTGCAACCACGTCCGGGAGGGTTTCTGATACTCTCCGACCAACTGACTTAGTCATTTTGTTCGAGGTTTTGTCGGGCGCGGGTGTGTTTACCCCGGCCTCTTCTTTCTTTTCAATTCTTTCTCACTCTTTCTGCTTACTTGAATGCTTCGGCATTCTGCGTCTTGGTTATGAAATATGATATGGGGGTTTTTCAAAAATAAAATAACAATAATATATATATATATATATATATATATATATATATATATATATATATATATATATATATATATATATATATATATATATATATCTATTTGAGAAGGGATCAAATTCCCCCTAATATGTCCACCCCATTATCATCTATATCTCAATCGTTGAATCAAATCAAACTAACGATCATGATTAAATCTTAATCCAAACTTAAGAAACACAAAAAAATCTAATTAATCCAGATCGAGCCTCCTTCCCCCCCCCCCCCCCCCCCCCCCCCCCCCCCCCCCCCGAAAACTACTCCGCTCTCCAAACCCAAGCCTTCGTGCCTCTTCCCAGTTCCACTCCGTCTCCGCACCTCCATTGCTCCGCCTCTACCAGCCCACCTTCACGCTCGCTGCAACCGCACCCCTACCTCTGCTCCTCTATCAATCCGCCTCTGTCGCCTTCGCGCGCGCCGCATCCGTGCTCCCCACCTACGCTCCTCCATCCCTCCGCCTTTGCCGGCCCGCCTTCGCGCTCCCCACCTCCGCCTTGAGCTCAGGCTACCTCATCTTGCATGCCTGACTTAAAAGTGCAACACCTACAATCAATAAAGTGGCATAGGAAGATAGTGACTTTGCTATTCAAAGGGGGGCGAGTATCATCTTATTAATTTCTCATTCTTGATTTTCTATAAGAAACGTATGGCTACATGAATTTTACGAGACATGTAACCGCTAATGAAAGGCAATTGGCGAAAATGTTGAGAAACAACAGATGCACACTAATACAAAATTGTTCCTACTGTTAACTTTGGGAGAAGGTTTTACTCCTTTAGGAAATATGGTATTCACAATAAACAGTGTACATAAAAATTGGTAGGCGAATGTGCCATTACAAACTATTGCCTTTAGGAAATATGAATATGGTATTGCCAGACTCTTCCCTGAAACTTACTTCAGTTCAAATCTACGGGTCAGATAGATCAAATCATCGGAACAATTTATAGCACCTATGGATGTTTTGATGCTTTTGTGAGTTTATAAAACATACGGATACATTAGAGAAGTGTAATTTCTATAAAAATTGTAAGTCTCATGTGTACTTATCTTTTTGAGATGTTATCATCAGGTATCTGGTTTTTGTCGACAAAGCTTTTTGATGGAATGGGCAGGTCCACAAAGCTAAGATATGCGTGACAATTTATCAATATGCTGCTCTTCCACTCCATCTTAGTAGAAAACAGAGAGGAAAGCTTGTACAATTTATCAATCTGCTGCTCCTCCACACCATCTTTCTTCAGAGGAAGAAATAATATATGATGAAAATTTTCAGCAGTAGATAACCTGCACAGGCATTCCCAATTTAGCAAGAGAGCCAAAGAAGAGGGGCTCGCGTCATTCCCAATTTAGTAAGAGAGCCAAAGAGGAGAGGCGTGCGGATGGGAAGGTGGGGAATCGAACTCAACCAAACAAGAAGAATACCTTCCACCTTAACCACATGAGTTAGAAAATATATTTAACTGTAATTGGATAATATGCTTATTATATGTATTATTATAAAGCACGTACATTTACTAAGTATATATAACTATTTTTAAATAATATCAAAGAATTCTATTCTTTTACCAGCAATGATGTACACGGTGACTAGTATACATAATCATATTTGGAAATAGAGAAAGTGACTTATATATGTCATATTTCTTTAGACGACAAGGGTATAAAGGTAACTATAATTTGAACTTCATATTGGTTTTTGGTTTTGAAAAGCAATATGCTAAGACTATTTATGAGAAAACTAAAAGAATGCATATATTTTATATTATATTATTTGTTGGAGTCAAGTTTGAATTTGGTAATAGCATATTTATGGAGTCCAAATCTGATTAAATATTGATTTAATTTGATTTGGATGTTATTTGATTTAATTTGATTTTAATGTCCATAAGTAGTGCTGGACTATTTTAGATATAATAGGATTCTTATTTGAGGGTTTCCTATTTAAGAGATCCTATTATAATCTAAAATACGATGTTGATGGGTTATTTTAGGTGTAGTAGGATTCTTATTTGAGGGCTTCCTATTTAAGAAATCTATTATGACCTAAAATAGGTTTTTCTCATCCTATATATATGGGGTGAGGGTGGAGGCACAAAGTACATCACAAAAAGTGAAGATTCGAGCTGCTCGTCCACATGAAATCTAAGAGAAAGTTCCACACTTTGCTATTAGGATTTCGTCATCCAAGACAGAAGGAAGAAGAGATCTAATCGAGGGGTCTTCAACTTCGGTTAGGGAGATTGCTACGGATTGGTGAGCGAGGTTGAACCTATTAGGACTCTTCCGTATACTTGTCTTTATCTGTGCTTGGTGTCCGTTAGACGGGGGTTGGTTATTTCAAATAGGTTGGCCTAAGTTTCTGCTGCGACAACGTCTCAGACACGGTATTAGAACTCAGGAGGGCGTATCTGATTTCCAACATTATTATGATTTTTGCCAGACTTAACTCGAACTTAGTATCTTTCCAATCTCTTTGCCACCCCCAGTGACATATACATTTTGTACTCGGTATTAATTAGGGGCAGTCCAGGCCCAGCGCAACCAGGAGGACAATGCTCCGAAATTTAAGTAACACAAATATGAAAATATTTAAAATAGAAGTAGTATGTAGCATGGGTTTCTCTTAATATAAAATAGTTGGGATATAGTGATTGTTAACATGTTAGATTTTTAATCTTGAGATCTTTGCTTCAATCCTTGGTAATCTTTGCTTCAATCGTTTGTGACAACAATATTTTTTTTTTTTTTTTTTTTTTTTTCATATTATGTATGTGGCATATTTTAGAAGTTCGTTGTAGGCTCCCATGATGTCAGGCTCCCATGATGTCAGGTCGGCCCTGGTATTAATGTAATTAGTAGTAAAATTAAGAATCAAAATCCTAATCAAACTCAATTTTCCACAAATCAAGTTGCTAAGTGAAATCCTAAATGATCTTTATTTGTCTATTTTATTTCTAAAGGGCCAAGTCATTCCTTCCTCAAGGTATTGAAACCAAGATTTTCCTTGACCATCAATAATAAGGTTCAATACAATTTCTAGATTCTAGATTCAGAATATAGGAGCTTATTTTGTAGAATAGTAAAGCTCAATTGGAGTTCATGATGTTCTCGTCCAGCCACATGAGCTATAGTCGTGGCCTCAGAATTTCTATATTCAGAATGTATGAACTCGTTTTCTAGAATAAGTAGAATAGTAAGACTCAATTTGGAGTCTCATTTTCTTGATTATAGATTTTATATTATTATTTTTAAAATAAAATAAAATATGATACATGAGTCTACATCTACTCATCTTATTTGGATCTCAAGAATTTTTTTTTACTATTATCATCGTACAAATGTAACTCATTCGGCATTTATTTTTTTATTATAAAATTGATCTCAAGATATATTTTTGAACTTCTTCTACTAATGATGTTCTTACACAACTAACTTCTTGAATATCAAAGGGCTGACCTCATTTTGTTGAAGTGTTGTTACGTACTTTCAAAGACAAATGTCACACTTGCTGCTCCATCGTGCGAAATGCTATATAGAAGCAAATAGCCAATATTTAATCAAACTAATGACCTAAGTTCGCTTTCTTAGTGAAAGAAAAAGAGTAAATATTTGCTATATAGAAACAAATAGTCATTATATCACCGTCAATTTTATTAAAAAAAATAAATTATCTAAAAAATTATTAAAAAAAGTAAAAATTTGTCAACATGAAAAATCGAACTCAACCAAACAAGAAAAATATCTTGCATCCTGATTCCTAATCACATTAGTTAGAAGAGATATTTAACTATAATTGAATAATATTCTTATTATACGTGCAAAGCACATGCATTTACTAGTAATTCCCTATTGACTAAAGTTGTAAACCTAAAATTTGACATTAATTTACTACAGAAAAAGGAAATGTATGCTACATATTACAATGTATTGTTTTCTTCTCCGAAATACAATTTATTTTGTTGTTTTTCTTGTTGTATGTATTTGGAAAAAACCAAATTCTCATTTTAGTCCCACAATAGAGAAAAAAAAAACTCATTCACTTGTCCTTATATTACACACACACACACACTCACTCTCTCTCTCTCTCTCTCTCTCTCTCTCTCTTGTTCATTTGTAAGTTGATATAGACTAGTCATGTGGGTCACACACATGCACCACCGCTTGGCCCAGTTCGATTCAAATCAGTGCGTGATAACGTGTGCAGGCACGCGTCGACATCTTCGGATGCCGAATGTTGATTCAATTTCCTCTATTAGATTAAGCCCCAAAAGATTTTTTATTTGCACTTTAATTTTTCTGATTGTTTTCAATTGTTAAGAATATATTCGTTGGCCTATTTATTGTTTCCTAACTGCTAAATTATTTGTTCGTTAATTCCTCTTAAAAGACCATTTATTTGTTGGTTGTGTGGTTGGGGTCTGTATATACTTGATTTGTTTCTGTGAGGTATACACAAACAAATTCAGAGAAAAACCAAATAAGTTTTGTCTTTCCCTTCATTGAAAATGATGTCTTTTACATTCCAATTTCTCCTACTCCCGACGAAAATAAGTTCAGTCACAGAGAGAATAATCTCTTATGGAGTACGGACCGGACCTACGTGTCTGGGAATAAAATCCAAACTGAACCTATCACTAGTGGGCCGGACCGAATCGGCCAATTGATTGGGGTCAGGCCGGCCCGGCCTGGTTTGATTGAGATGGGCCCGGGCCACCTGGCCATTACACACGTTGAGATTTTAGGGCGGTGGGAGCTCGCCTCGAACCTACCATTTTCGCTAACAAACACGAACAGAAAAATCTGTGCTCAGTCAAATCTCGAGCTATTAACACACACACACGCACCCATTTCCAGTCCCGTCGATAGTAGAGCGGTTGGTTCCATCTCGGTGGAAGCTTCCTATGGACGGTCCGGATCTTGCAAACCGACGATCCGGACGGCGGATAGGGCACCCGCACGTTTCACTTCTGCAGCGACATCCGCATAATGTGGAGATTCGTACAGCACTGCATCTCCATAAATAGCAAATAATAGGGTTCCACAGAAACAAAGAAGAAGAAGAAGAATGGGCATATTGGGAAGAGGAAGAGAGCAATTTGACAGCCTTTTCTACACGATAAAGTCGAAGGTGAGATCTCTAAAGAGAAGAAGAAAGGGAGGGAAGATCAGAAACAGCAAGGAAGAGGAGGAGGAGGAGCAGCGGCCGGTGCAGCAGCAGGAGACGAAGAAGACGTACGTGAAGATGGAGAAGAGTGCCAGCACCAGAGTCAGAGGGCTCGTCAATCGGACTCTCAAGGCTGCAGATCGCCCCGGCAAGAAGTCCATCCCTTCTTGAACATCTTCTCCGTCATCAGTCTCTCTTCCCAGTGATGAAAATGATATTTTTTTTTAGAAATAAAGTTTTATGTGTTTATTTTTATTTTGGATATTTAGATTAGATTATCAATTGCCAAATTAGTTAGATGTGGTGAAGTGTCGGTGAAGTGTCATACTATATTCCTTTGGATTTATAGGCAGATATATATTAGTAACTTCGATCAGTTTCATCATTCGATGCACACGGATGCGACACTGGATACAGGACATGATGCTAATATATATATATATATATATATATATATATATATATATATATATATATATATATATATATATATATATATATATATATATATATATATGTGCAAATGACCTCTAGCCTAGTGGTTAAGAGAGATGCATGCGGCCTAAGTGGTCGGGAGTTCGAGCCTCAGTGGAGACGAGTTCGCTACAAGTACCCATTGCTTCAAAAAAAAATAATAAATAAAAAAAAAAATAAAAATAAAAATAAAATATATATATATATATATATATATATATATATATATATTATATATATATATATATATATATATATATGGAGCGGATCAAAAGTCCCCCTTAGAAAATTTCCTAAAAATCCTCCTCACTCTAATTCGTAATATTAATGTTAATATTAATATTAACTTTTTTTTTATTTTTTTATATTAATATTAATGTTAATGTTAATATTAATATTAATGTTAATGTTAATATTAATATTATATATAAAACCCAATTTTAATATTTAATATTATATAATTGAATTAAAATATCCAAAAAATGTTTTATAATTTATCTTTTATAATACACTGAAAAAAAAGTTTATATATGTTTTTTGTTTTTTTTTGTTTTTTTATATGAGCTATTTCACATTTAGCACATTCTAGTCCGCTCCAGCCCACCTGAGCACGAATTTCTGATTTGTGTAAAAAGTATCCCAGTTTAAAGAGTGTCCATATGCAACCAGTGTTTGTATGCAGTGTCAATGTCGGATTTTAAATGAGAATACAAGGACACGTAAAATTTAATATTTGGCATATATCCAAGAGTGTCGGAGTCCGATGTGTGTGAAGTGTTGGAATATGGAATATGTTACTAGAATGATAGTGTGCTAAATAGGTTTCATCATTCATGTGCATATGTTATTAGGGGATTAACCAACCAACAACGAAGGTTACAAACATGTGAAACATACAAACCTTTCATGTGTTAGTTCTTCAACGAACCATTCTCGATCCAGGCATCATTTGTGCAAGAAAATAGTTCCAGTGCAAACGGATCAAAAAGCCGAATGGAACTCCTTGCATTATGTAACGATTAAGATCATTTATTAGCTTTTTTTTAGTATAATTTGTTTAGTTTTGAAGGATTCATGATGATATGTTCGATTACAATTTATTTGCGAAAAAGAATAAGTTCTGTCTACCAAAAAAATTCTAGTCCCAAACAAATAGGAGAGGTCCTAATGCATCTTAGAATTGGGGAAAATATAAGAAGATGAGTTCCCTGTACAGACACATTGAGAGAAACATATATAGCCATATGCAAATCCGAATATAAATCCTCGTATAGTGTTTTACTTAAGTGCATCTTCTGAGCAAGGTCTCAGAGATGTTAAGACTATGCTATCCAACATATCTATGAGGAGTGCAACAGCTGTGCTAATCGTGGCAATGACTGCTGTTAAATTAAACGATGATCATGTAATTGAGATGCTGCAAATAGCAAAACAAGTAATAAGCAATATTGCATCCATAAGAGTGGGAAATGGATTGTGCATGATTCCCAAATGTAGTAGTAGTTGTCTTTACTCTGCATAAAGCTTTCCAACTGACAGTCAGTGATTGATACCAAGGAATGATGTACAAAGCATCAGGAAAATGATAGAACACATCTGACACTGAAATAAAGAGCTAGCAGTTCAACAGGCACACTTGAAAAGATGCATAAGCAGTCATCTCATCTGTTGAGCTGAAGGCCTGGAGACGACCTTCTTCTCACGTTGATCCTAATCGTCCTCCAAATCACTAAAGGACACGTCTTCATCGTTGAAGTAGTACACCTCCTCTAGAGAACAAATATACTGTTTTCAAAATCTGTGTACCAAACAAGTTTAGTTTTGTTGGAGTGGTGGGGTTCTCACCTATGTGGAGAATACCCCGGAGAGCGACGAGCGCCATCCGTGTGTCGGAGAAGCTTGGGGAGTGCATGGATTTTATTTTGGTACATATATGGTAAGAAAATATATGATTGGATTTTCAGATTTACTTTGATTATATATTTATGATTGGACCCTTCATATAGTAGCTTTCCATATTATTGGCTTTCCAATTATGGTAAGCTAATTATGATTGGATTTCCATTAAATATATGATTGATTTATATTGAAAGTTTTCATATATATTGGCCTTCCATGTATGTGTTACCAATGGCTTATAAAAAGGTGATGCATGCTAGTTGTAAAATTATCTCAAAACAAAGAATGCTTTACAATCTTTGAGAGAGAGAGGATTAAGGACTATTGTGAAGGAGAGATTACTTCGAATAATTTTTCGGCATCTCTTGTTCTTCGGAGTCCCCAATCAAAAAATTTCTTCTTTCAAGTGAGTTGTGGTGATCCGTGTTGGATCGGGAGGAGCTTGTAGAGGGTGTATTATCTTTATTCCATTAGTGGAGGTTCTTCAGGGTTGGACTCCGATCGTCCCGTGGTTTTTCCCGCAAGGATTTTCCACGTCAAAAATCTTTGTGTCTGCGATTGTGTTTGGCATTTTTGGTTTGTGTGCTTTTGCTCGGTTCTCTCGCATAACTTTCTGGTTTGGGGGAACGGTTTCCGCGCTTCGTTCCCAACAGAGTGGTATCAGAGCTTTGGGTTCAAAAAAGTGTCAGGAGTTGACAGTCAA
The DNA here is from genome assembly GCA_029216955.1 of Iris pallida. Lineage (NCBI taxonomy): Eukaryota > Viridiplantae > Streptophyta > Magnoliopsida > Asparagales > Iridaceae > Iris > Iris pallida. The sequence continues at coordinate 47,225,294 of JANAVB010005597.1, forward strand.
ACCAGGAAGCAGAGATGGACGCGAAGCCGGTGCGCATGGTGAACCTGAACGGTACCAACTACCATTATTGGTGGAGCAAGATAAAGGATTTGCTGTTCGTCAAGAAGCTGCATCTTCCAGTATTTGCATCCGAGAAGCCCAGTGACAAATCCGATGAGGATTGGAACTTCGAGCATATACAGGTGTGTGGGTACATGCGGCAGTTCGTTGACGAGAACGTGTACAACCACGTTGCCAATATTGAGCATACGAAGACGTTGTGGGAGAAGCTAGAATCTTTGTACGCGAAAAAGACCGGAATAAACAAATTGTTCCTGATCCGGACGATGATGGGTCTGGGTACAAAGATGGTGCATCCATTACGGACCACTTGAGTGAGTTCCAGGGCGTGGTGGACCAGCTATCCTCGATGGGAGTCAAGTTCGACGACGAGGTTCAAGGACTTTGGTTGCTATGTACATTGCCAGACTCGTGGGAGATCGTACGAGTATCTATGATCGCTTCTGCTCCGGAAGGCGTGGTCAGTCTGGATTTTGCCAAGAGCGGGGTACTGAATGAAGAGATGCGGAGACGTTCTCAGGGCACTTCATCCACATCCCATCACTCAGAGGCACTAGTTTCGGAGTGCCACAGAAGGGGCAAAAGCAGAGGTCCAGGTGGTGGCAGAGACAAGAGCAGAGGGAAGTCCAAGGGTCGGTACGAGGACTCGGAGTGTTACCATTGTGGAAAGAAGGGCCACATCAAGCGAAACTATTTCGCTTGAAAGAGAGAGAAGAAGGGCGACAAGGGGAAGCAAGATGAGAACACTACAGCGGCGGCTTCGATACATGGAGGCGATGTGATCGTCGTAGGTGATGAGGTTATCACAAACCTCGCCTGCGATGAAAATTCTTGGCTGGTGGACTCAGGGGCTTCAGCGCATGTATCTCACGACAGGGCACTATTTGCCACTTACACGACAGGTAACTGTGGAGTGTTGAAGATGGGCAATGGAGATATGTCAAAGGCGGTTGCCGTTGGAGATGTGCATTTGAGGACGAAGACGGGTGCAGTTCTTGTTCTCAAAGATGTTCGTCATGTCCCTGATATCCGTTTCAACCTGGTGTCGGTTGGAAGGTTGGATGACGAGGGATTCTTCAGTCTCTTCGGATATAGTCAGTGGAAGCTTTCCAGAGGTTCGATGGTGATTGCCAGAGGAAGCAAGAAGTTCGGTCTCTACTATATGGAGGGGAGCGCACAGGGGGTACAGGAGGTGAACGCAGTCAGTGATGCGTCTACCGAGTTGTGGCACAGGCGGCTCGGCCATATCAGCGAGAAGGGGATGAGCTACTTGGTTAACAGGAAGGTGATTCCAGGGCTTAAGTCTACAAAGTTGGAGAAGTGCACGCACTGCATAGCTGGAAAGCAAAATAGGGTGTCTTTCCAAAGTCATCCAAGTTCAAGGAAGCCGGCGTTGCTCGAGTTGATTCACTCGGATGTCTGCGGTCCTATGAAGGTAAAATCTATTGGTGGTGCTTCTTACTTTGTAACTTTTATTGATGACTGTTCTAGGAAGGTTTGGGTCTATGCCTTAAAGACCAAGGATCAGGTGCTGCCTACTTGCAAAGAGTTTCAGGCCTCTGTTGAAAGAGAGACGGGCAAGAAGTTATTGTGTGTTCTGTCCGACAATGGCGGCGAATACATCGATCCCTTTGATACTTATTGTAGAGAGCAGGGGATACGACACCAGAAGATTCCGCCAAAGACACCTCAGCTCAATGGTGTAGCGGAGCACATGAACAGGACACTGATGGAGAGGGTACGGTGTTTGCTGTCAGAAGCAAACTTGTCGGGCAGTTATTGGGGTGAGGCTCTTCTCACAGCCGCTTATGTTATTAATTTGTCTCCTAGTGCTCCTTTGCAGGGTGATGTGCCTGACAAAGTATGGTACGGCAAAGAGCTGTCATACAATCACCTGCGAGTGTTTGGCTGTAAGGCCTTCGTGCATGTACCGAAGGACGAAAGGACCAAACTTGAGCCGAAGATGAGGCGATGCGTCTTTGTCGGCTACGGTCGGGATGAGTTTGGCTATAGACTCTACGACCCGGTGGGAAGAAAGCTCTACAGAAGCATGGACGTTGTGTTCGTCGAGGATCAGACAATGACCAACACTCAAGATTCTGAGACGTCTTCTGAGGCTGAGGAATTGCCTGAGTTAGAGTCATTTCGCTTCGAGCAGTTTCCAGAGGACATCGCAGAGGATCCCATTATGGGGGAGCCAGTACATGGAGTTGCTCCCAACCTTGATCATCAGCCTGTTGATGGTGGTCAGGGTGTCCCTCAGGAGGATGAGCATGCCGGGGAGGCAGTTCCTGAAGGGGAGGAGGCTGTTGGTATACAGCCAGCACCAGTGGCTCCACTGAGAAGGAACGACAGAGATCGTCGACCATCTACGAGATACTCACCGGTTGAGTATGTGCTATTGACTGACGGAGGAGAGCCCGAAAGCTTTGCAGAGGCTATGGAAGACGAACACAGACAGGAGTAGATGGAGGCCATGCAGGAGGAGATGAGTTCCTTGCACACTAATTCCACTTATGAGCTGATGCGGTTGCCAAAGGGCAAGAAGACTTTGAAGAATCGATGGGTGTTTAGAGTGAAGCAGACGGATGATGCTACTCTCCCTCGATACAAAGCGAGGCTGGTAGTCAAAGGCTACGGTCAGCGGAAAGACGTGGATTATGATGAGATCTTTTCGCCTGTCGTCAAGCATTCGTCTATTCGGATGGTGCTAGCATTAGCAGCCAGTCTCGACTTGGAGGTCGAACAGATGGACGTGAAGACGACATTCCTCCACGGTGATCTTGAGGAGGAGTTATACATGGAGCAGCCAGAGGAATTCTGTGAGAAGGACAAGTCACATTTGGTCTGCCGGTTGAGAAAGAACTTGTATGGTCTGAAACAGGCTCCGAGGCAGTAGTACAGAAAGTTCGAGTCGTTTATGGGGGAGCATGGTTATGCACGGACGACGTCGGACCATTGTGTATTTGTGAGGTATTTTACCGAGGATGATTTTATTATTTTATTGCTCTATGTAGATGATATGCTATTAGTGGGTCGGAATGCCATTAGGATAGCGGAGTTGAAGCTCCAACTGGGCTCGGCCTTCTCTATGAAGGATTTGGGCGCAGCGAAGACTATTCTTGGGATGGAGATCAGCCGAGAGAGAGAGAGTCCAAGCTGCTACATTTGTCCCAAAAGAAGTACATTCACCGGGTACTTCAACGTTTCGGTATGGACGGGTCGAAGAAAGTGAGTTGCCCCCTTGCGGCTCACTTTAAGCTCACTGAGGAGCAGTGTCCATCTACCGAGGACGAAAAGGAAGATATGGAGCGGGTTCCATATGCCTCAGCTGTGGGAAGTCTTATGTATGCTATGGTGTGTACGAGGCCAGACATCGCTCATGCAGTTGGCACAGTTAGCAGGTACCTTTCAAATCCTGGAAGGGTACATTGGAGTGCGGTCAAGTGGATTCTACGATACCTTCAGGGCACTGCCGATTGGAGACTTTCTTTTGGTGGTGACGAGCCGAAGCTGGTTGGGTATACTGACGCTGATATGGCTGGAGATGTAGACACGAGGCGATCAACTTCGGGCTATGTGATGATGTTTGCTGGAGGAGCGGTATCGTGGCAGTCGCGGTTGTAGAAGTGTGTTGCCTTGTCGACGACAGAGGCAGATCACATTGCGGCGACGGAGGCTTGCAAGGAGTTGCTGTGGATAAAGAAGCTGCTACAGGAAATAGGACTGAAGCAAGAGCAGTATACTTTGCTTTGCGACAGTCAAAGTGCTATTCACCTTGTGAAGAACCAGACATTTCATAGTCGGTCCAAGCACATCGAGACTCGATATCATTAGATACGGGATGTGGTTGAGAAGAAGGATGCGGCGCTTGAGAAGGTTCATACTGATGACAATGGAGCGGACATGCTCACGAAGGTTCTTCCGAGGGGGAAGTTTGAGTACTGCATGCAGATCGTCAGGATGACGACCTCCTCCACATAGTTGTGAAGGGAGAGATTTGTTGGAGTGGGTGGGGTTCCCACCTATGTGGAGAATACCCCGGAGAGCGACGAGCGCCATCCGTGTGTCGGAGAAGCTTGGGGAGTGCATGGATTTTATTTTGGTACATATATGGTAAGGAAATATATGATTTGATTTCCATATTTACTTTGATTATATATTTATGATTGGACCCTTCATATAGTAGCTTTCCATATTATTGGGTTTCCAATTATGGTAAGCTAATTATGATTGGATTTCCATTAAATATATGATTGATTTATATTGGAAGTTTTTATATATTTTGACCTTCCATGTATGTGTTCCCAAGGGCTTATAAAAGGGTGATGTATGCTAGTTGTAAAATTATCTCAAAACAAAAAGTGCTTTACAATCTTTGAGAGAGAGAGAGAGAGGATTAAGGACTATTGTGAAGGAGAGATTGCTTCGAATAATTTTTCGGCATCTCTTGTTCTTCGGAGTCCGCAATCAAAAAATTTCTTCTTTCAAGTGAGTTGTGGTGATCCGTGTTGGATCGGGAGGAGCTTGTAGAGGGTGTATTATCTTTATTCCATTAGTGGAGGTTCTTCAGGGTTAGACTCCGATCGTCCCGTGGTTTTTCCCGTAAGAGTTTTCTACGTCAAAAATCTTTGTGTCTGCGATTGTGTTTGGCGTTTTTGGTTTGTGTGCTTTTGCTCGGTTCTCTCGCAGGACTTTCTGGTTTGGGGGAACGGTTTTCGCACTTCGTTTCCAACAAGTTTCCTATAAAAAAAATATAGGTCACACTGTAACACCCACAATCGTTGTGACCTAGGAGAGAACATGTTTGATACACATATTTTGGGGGACATTTGACTCCCCCTCCTCTAAGTCCACCAGCTTCATCGGTTTCTTCTTCCAAGTCATCACCATCACCACCAGGGCCGGCCCAGAGAGTTGGGTTGTCCTATCCGGAGCTAATTTTGGTTGTCCCTTGGTCCTTAATGTGAGCCGGTCGTGATGTTCATCCGTGACTCTGACCTTTGGTGGGATCATGTCGAGCTTGGGGGCTTGCCCAAACAGAGGAGAGTTGCCCAAGTTTCAAGTCTTGTCCGACTTATCCCAGGGCGAGCCCTGATCACCATCTTCTTCGTACTTCTGGATGGCTACCTCTGTAGCCTCGACCGGGTGTTTTTATGGTCTCGAGGTCTGCTATGGGGAACAGAAGTTGTGGATTCTTGGTTGACGAGGACTCCGACGGGTTCTGTTGGGGAGAGGTAACACTCCCTTCAGGTGGAGGAACTGAAGGGAGTTCCTCTTTCTTGCAAGATGGGGATACACCTCTGTATGATCCTTCAGCGTTTGGTTTGAACCTTGGTAAATCTTGTAGCAACATTGCTCAAGCCTATAGCCTGTTTGAGTACAGTAATAAGTGTAAAGAATCTCAAACAAAATCTATATAGTTTGACATTAGTCTGATTAAGCTTGTTTAAAAGTAATTTCTAAAGGTACTCCATATTTTATTTTAGGACAGTCGAGTCCTAGTACTGCCAACAAAGTTGACAGTCCTTCTTAATGTTAGTTGGCAGTCCTAATGGACTGTCCTGAAATAAAATGTGGAGTGACTTTAAAAATTACCTTTCTAAAGTGGAATGTTTCCATTTAATGCACAGAAAATAGCAGCAGCGTTACAATAGCAGAAAAATTATAGAATTTGAACCAACGTAGAATCACCGATGTGCTTCCGTAACAGGCAAAACAAAAGGTTTCTCCAGATATCATGCTTCGTTTTCAAGTGAAATTCTTCAAATGCACAGATGTCAATACCATTAAATAACAGAAAATTACCTAGGAAAATCAAACTTCGATGATATGAAAGGAGGGGGTAACAACTTTGACAAAATTGCGTATGGTAATATATATCGTATGGTAATATATATCGTTGTAGCCTATGCCAATATATGTGCAAGCACAAAAGTGAAGTCGTATATAAGAAGCTTTGCATTCATTTTTGAAATTTCAATTTGAAGAAGAAGACTTTTTGTTGAAGGTGATTTACTGTTTATTTTAACAAGGGATATAACGTACATAACAACTGCATCTCATTTCACTTTGGAGAAGAAGACATTTTGTTGAAGATGATTTACTGTTTATTTTAACAAGGGATGTAACGTATATTACAACTGCATCTCATTTTCAATATTTCAGAAAGTTGTAAGTCAAGTTTAACATTTTTTGGCTTGGCTATTGGAGAGGCTTATGTTTTCCGCTGCAAAAAATTTCAATTAAAGAGTAATTTAAATCTTAATATATGTTATTCAATTTCTCTGTGATCAAATTCTATACAAATATATGCTTTACAAAATGATGACAAGCACAGTTATATAAGCGCAAATTAGACTTATACGACATCACGTCCAGTGACGACTATCAATTCGACGGAATCGGAATGAAACAGCCTCTATCGCAGCTGCTAACACTTGTCCCTCCCCGTGCACAGCCCGGCTCCTCCGGCTGACCTCTCTCCCATCCTCTTATGACCTTCACTTCGGCAAACTCCCGGCCAACCTATTGTCCATTCAGGATCGATCCTGACGCCTCCCCATATCGCCCTCCTGAACCGACCTTCCGCCGGCCTGCTCCCGACAGACCACCAGCATCTCCGCCTTCATCGCCCAACTCCACGCACCCCTATCACCCTCGAGCTCCATTGTTCCCTTCGCACCGCCGAACCCCGCTGGCAGTGCCCCATACGTTCAGGACCGGCCCTGGCCCTGGGCTAGCGCCCAGGGCCCCATGGATTATGGTGGCCCAAAAAATTAAAAAAAAAAATAGTAATCTTGTATCTAAAATAGAACTAATATGTAACATGATCAGCTTTTATTACAAAATAATTGTGGTGTAGTGGTTATTTTGTTAAAACTTGCACACGAGAGGTCATAGTTCAATTCTTGGTTGTAATATTTTTTTAAATTTACTTGTACTTTAATTATTATTTTTATTATATATGGGCCCCTTTTTAAAAGTTTGCCTATGGCTCCCATAAACTCAGGGTTGGCCCGGCATGGGTCCGACCACTGCCCCACTCTTCTTGACGAACCAGTGTGCACCCTCGTCTCCTCACCCTGCAGCGCGGTGCGCCGACGCGTTCCAGTACCAAATCAAGTCCCTGACTGCTTGACCCCGCCTCCAGCGAGCGGTGAGGACCAGCACAGTTTTCCCCGACCCCGTGGTCCGTAGTGAGCCTTTTTCTTTTTCTTCTTTATAAAAGATTAGAGTAGTAAACAACAAGGGATAGAATGTGAATAAGTGAGTAGTTATTTGGGCCCGAAACTAATTAAAATAGGTTTAAAGATATTAAAATATCATTGGGCCGAAATGGTCGGGCTTTAGCTTACAAATATATAGTTTAGCTTATGTTTTATCAAGTCCCGTGCTGGTAGCTCAAGTGGAAAGAGCATGGACACCAGGCGGAGTCGAAATAGTTCGAACCTCCCAACCGTAAAAACATGTAGGTATATGTGCGTTGTCATAAAAAGAGAGAGCTTATGTTTGTTATGAAAATGATTAGCTTTAGTAGTATATAGTTAATGGGCTTTGGTAAGCCTTGTCAATTGGGTATAATGATATTAAGATGATATTAGGTAGAAAGAATTGTATGGGCCAAGCCAATTGGGCCTTGATATATCAAATAAGTAGTTGATCTTATTTGGGATTTAGGTAGGCCAATAAATGATTATTATAGAATTTTTGGATAAATAACGACTAGCTAAAATAACTAAATATAACGTACTCTAGTTAGGAAACAAATGCCAAAATTAGATCGGAAACACCTAATAAGAAATTCTAAAGTAGGTACTCCTAGCCAATTTGTCTAATTTTAACTTCAACTAATTTGACTATTCTGTACCCTCGTCACTTGTGGACTTCAAAATCTGGAATTTCGGTCTTCATCCAAATATCGTATTTGAGACTTCCTTATATTAATTTGGGCCATTTGGAATTATTTGGGATCGATGGAACTATTATTTATATCATTTGGGATCATTTTTGGAAGTAAGCATTTGAGCCGATTTCGTCGACACGTTCGTGTCGCACACGTCAACTTTGAACTAACCAGAAACGAGTGTTTACACTTTCTCCTTCCAATACTTTTTAGTTTCTATAATTGCATGTTCTAGATAGTTTGAACATGATTTTGAAATAATTAGCATAAACAAATTAAATAGTTCTTTATATTTCATTATTGCGCGATTCTCATGATTATTTTGTGTCATGCGTGATTCTCATGATTATTTTGTGTCATGACTCGATCTATGAGTACTGGTCGGACGGAAAAATACCCTAGTAAACATATGAACTATCCAGAAATTTTTCATGGTCTTACATAAAGAATAGTCGTTGTAGACTACACGTGCGACGCGCCATATCTTATCCCTAGTCATCCACATGTTGAACCCGGTATTTCAATCACTTAGAGTAGTTGTAGTTCATTTCATTATTTCATTATTATGTCAATATTATTATTACCATATCTAGCTTATTAGATTAGTTGGTCATACTTACTTGTGCATGTCTTTATAACTTTATTATTCTAGCAATTGTCATTATAGTTTCTATTCTATTTTCTTTTGCATATTGAGAAATGTACTTTGCTCTAATCCTGATTGGATAAGTTGACATATTAGGCGATGATGGGGACATTTGTCCCTTATTCTATAAAATACCAAATGAGCTAGTAGAAGAGAATGGTCTCGATGCACTCATGGACGCAGAGGAGATCCCTTGTGGAATCTAAATAAGAATTTTCGTTTTAGTTTTATCTTCCAAGTTTGTTTTCCTTAGCCGCTTGACCGAATTTGTCTCCGAAAAACTTTATTCTAATGATGTAAAAAAGATGGATCAAAACTTATAGATTTTGATGATATCAAGATTATGTTTATGGATCATTAATTCTCTCTTGTTTATCTTCCTTTAGTTTATACTGTGATTGAGTAGATGCATTTATAATCATATTCATGTATCTTGGTGATTACTCTTGAGGTTTAGACAGCATATTACCGCTGATACTGTGACGTGCTCGTACCTGGATATATGGGAGCGGATTGTGACAATAAGCCATTACGGCTGATTGATCCCAAAGCATCTGTTGACAAGCCATACAGCTGATTGATCCCGAAGGATCGATGTATTGATGAGCCATTACGGTTGATTGATCCCAAAGGATCTGTTGACAAGCCATTACAACTGATTGATCCCGAAGGATATGTTGATAAACCATTACGGCTGATTGATCTTAATGGATATGTTGACAAGCCATTATGGTCGATTGGTCCTGAAGGATCTGTTGTTAAGCCATTGTGGTTGATTTATATTGAAGGATCCGTTCATTAGAGGGAAAGCCTAGTTTTGCCTTTTAAGAAGAAAATAGAAAAAGATCATATAAAAAAAGTTTAGATTATACATACTCGTTTGGTTCGATGATGATCGTGGATCGTGGTACAGTTTCGGGATGATAATGTGTTGTAGTCTATAAAGACTATGGAGTTCTTCAGTAACTCCACAGAAGAAGAGAGAAATTAAGAAATAGACGTGTTATGTATATTGATTTGTACGTATGATGGACCCTTCAATGGATTTTTCATTTTGTATATGTACAAAAACCAATTGGTTTCAACTGATATAGGGATATATTCCTATATATTGACTTGAGTGGGTTGTTTAGACATCGCTCTTAGTTTGAAAATGGTGAATGTGGAGGGACCGCATGTCTGCCATGTGAGAATGTTTGTGTCTGGGATGACTACAGTTTTGCACTCTCAATATTCATAGATGGGTCTCAGGCCCGTACTTTGTATTTATATATAAACCCTTAAGTAGTCAGTCGAAGTCAAGTAGCGAGTTCGACTGATGACATTCTCTAAATAAACTTATTTCATACTAGCACCAATATGAGAGGAAGGAGGGTTCGAGAATCAAGATTCATCATGGTCGCCTGGAGCAAGCCTCGGTCACTTTTTGTTAGAAGGTTCTTCCCCGGACCTCGGCAAGTTATGTCACGACCCGCTCTCACTCAGTGATTCGCCAACATATATTAATTCATTTACTTCTTTTTCCTCGATATCAATTATTCATCCTTCAATTAATAATGCTTTTATTTTATATTTTTAAAAGTTTATTTTTTAAGCTTTGCATGTATTTGATGACCTAGTTTGTTTCCCACAGGTATGGATGCATATCTTGATGAGACACTCTCATTGTACAACGTGAAGGAGACCTGAGAGTACGATTAGTATGTTGGTGTGGAAGACTTGTACTTTTGTTGCATCTTGTTCATTTTGTAGTAGATACGAGTTCAAATAGATGTTAATATAGTTTAGGTTGTTGGATTCTAGTGTTGGGAAAGAAACGCGGAAACCTTTCCCCAAACCGGAGAGTACCTGCGAGAGGACCGAGCAATACAACGCACGAACCAGAAACAAACACACAAAAACAATCCACGCAGACACAGAGAATTTTTGACGTGGAAACCCTTGCGGGAAAAACCACGGGACGATCGGAGTCCAACCCTGAGAAGCCTCCACTAATGGAATAGAAGAATTACACCCTCTACAAACTCCTCCCGATCCAAATCGGATCCCCACAACACTCAGAGATAAGAACAATGATTACAAGGCTACGAAGAGCGAGAACGACGAGTAGAGATTACCCGAAACACGATCTCCTTCGAAAAACAACCTTCAATCCTCCGTCTTCTTCTCCGAAGTTGCAATGGCACTCTTGCCTCCTTCTCTCTCAAACTTTTTTTGTGTTGTCCAATAATTGCGATTGTAAATTAGGGTTGAGAAAACTCAAAATAACTCCCCAATTCCGCAACCAACCTGAACCGTTGGATTAGATCCAATGATGAAAACTCATCCTAAAATCCGCTTCAGCCCCCGACGACACAGAGTTCGGCCAGAACTCTGTGTCAAGCATCCAGAACCTCACCCCACAGTACTGGAGTGGCCAGACCGAGTTCGGCCCGAACTCGCCATGGGACCGAGTTCGGCCCGAACTCGGATCCCCTGTTCCAGAATCTCCCCCTGGGCAGCAACAGCAGCAGCGACTCTACGTCGCCCACTTCCCGAGCTTCTTCGACACACGAACGGCGCTCGTCGCACTCCGGGGTCTTCTCCACATAGGTTGGGAACCCCACCCACTCCAACAAATCTCCCCCTTCACAACTATGGGGAGGACGTCGTCATCCCGACGATCTGCCTGCAGTACTCGAACTTCCCCCTTGGTAGAATCTTCGTAAACATATCAGCTCCGTTGTCGTCTGTATGCACCTTCTCAAGCGCCGCGTCCTTCTTCTCAACCACATCCCGTATCCAATGATACCGAGTCTCGATGTGCTTGGATCGGCTATGAAACGTCTGATTCTTCACAAGGTGGATAGCACTCTGACTGTCGCAAAGCAAAGTATACTGCTCTTGCTTCAGTCCCATTTCCTGCAACAGCTTCTTCATCCATAACAGCTCCTTGCAAGCCTCCGTCGCCGCAATGTATTCCGCCTCCGTCGTCGACAAGGCAACACACTTCTGCAACCGCGACTGCCACGACACTGCTCCTCCCGCAAACATCATCACGTAGCCCGAAGTCGACCGCCTCGTGTCTACATCTCCAGCCATATCAGCATCGGTATACCCGACCAGCTTCGGCTCGTCACCACCAAAGGAAAGTCTCCAACCGGCAGTGCCCTGAAGGTATCGTAGAATCCACTTGACCGCACTCCAGTGTACCCTTCCAGGATTCGAAAGATACCTGCTAACCGTACCAACTGCATGAGCAATATCTGGCCTCGTACACACCATAGCATACATCAGGCTTCCCACAGCTGAAGCATATGGAACCCGCTCCATATCTTCCTTTTCGTCCTCGGTAGATGGACACTGCTCCTCAGTGAACTTAAAGTGAGCCGCGAGGGGGGAACTCACTTTCTTCGACCCGTCCATCCCGAAACGCTGAAGTACCCGGTGAATGTACTTCGTTTGGGACAAGTGTAGCAGCTTGGACTCTCTCTCTCGGCTGATCTCCATCCCAAGAATAGTCTTCGCTGCGCCCAAATCCTTCATAGAGAAGGCCGCGCCCAGTTGGCGCTTCAACTCCGCTATCCTAGTGGCATTTCGACCCACTAATAGCATATCATCTACATAGAGCAATAAAATGATGAAATCATCCTCGGCAAAATACCTCACAAATGCACAATGGTCCGACGTCGTCCGTGCATAACCATGCTCCCCCATAAACGACTCGAACTTTCTGTACCACTGCCTCGGAGCCTGCTTCAGACCATACAAGCTCTTCCTCAACCGGCAGACCAAATGTGACTTGCCCTTCTCACAGAATCCCTCCGGCTGCTCCATGTACAACTCCTCCTCAAGATCACCGTGGAGGAACGCCGTCTTCACATCCATCTGCTCGACCTCCAAGTCGAAACTGGCTGCTAATGCTAGCACCACCCGAATAGACGAATGCTTGACGACAGGCGAAAAGATCTCATCATAATCCACGTCTTTCCGCTGACCGTAGCCCTTGACTACCAGCCTCGCTTTGTATCGAGGGCGAGTAGCATCATCCGTCTGCTTCACTCTGAACACCCATCGATTCTTCAAAGCCTTCTTGCCCTTTGGCAACCGCACCAGATCATAAGTAGAATTGGTGTGCAAGGAACTCATCTCCTCCTGCATAGCCACCATCCACTCCTGCCTGTGTTCGTCTTCCATAGCCTCTGCGAAACTTTCGGGCTCTCCCCCGTCAGTCAGTAGCACATACTCATCCGGCGAGTATCTCGTAGATGGTCGACGATCCCTGTTGCTCCTTCTCAGTGGAGCCACTGGTGCTGGCTGTATACCGACAGCCTCCTCCCCTTCAGGAACTACCTCTCCGGCATGCTCATCCTCCTGAGGGACACCCTGACCACCATCAGCAGGCTGATGATCAAGGTTGGGAGCAACTCCATGTACCGGCTCCCCCATAACTGGATCCTCCGCGATGTCCTCTGGAAACTGCTCGAAGCGAAATGACTCTAACTCAGGCAATTCCTCAGCCTCAGAAGGCGTCTCGGAGTCCTGAGTGTTGGTCATGGTCTGATCCTCGACGAACACCACGTCCCTGCTTCTGTAGAGCTTTCCTTCCACTGGGTCGTAGAGTCTATAGCCAAACTCATCCCGACCGTAGCCGACAAAGACGCATCGCCTCGTCTTCGGCTCAAGTTTGGTCCTCTCGTCCTTCGGTACATGCACGAAGGCTTTACAACCAAACGCCCGCAGGTGATTGTATGACGGCTCTTTGCCGTACCATACTTTGTCAGGCACATCACCCTGCAAAGGAGCACTAGGAGACAAATTAATAATATAAGCAGCTGTGAGAAGAGCCTCACCCCAATAACTGCCCGGCAAGTTTGCTTCTGACAGCAAACACCGCACCCTCTCCATCAGTGTCCTGTTCATGCGCTCCGCTACACCATTGAGCTGAGGTGTCTTTGGCGGAGTCTTCTGGTGTCGTATCCCTTGCTCTCTGCAATACGCATCAAAGGGACCGATGTATTCGCCGCCATTGTCGGACCGAACACACAACAACTTCTTGCCCGTCTCCCTTTCAACGGAGGCCTGAAACTCCTTGAAAGTAGGCAGCACCTGATCCTTGGTCTTTAAGGCATAGACCCAAACCTTCCTGGAACAGTCATCAATAAAAGTCACAAAGTAAGAAGCACCACCAAGGGATTTTACCTTCATAGGACCGCAGACATCCGAGTGAATCAACTCGAGCAACGCCGGCTTCCTCGAACTTGGGTGACTCTGGAAAGACACCCTATTTTGCTTCCCAGCCAAACAGTGCGTGCATTTCTCCAACTTTGTAGACTTGAGCCCCGGAATCACCTTCCTGTTCACCAAGTAGCTCATCCCCTTCTCGCTGATATGGCCGAGCCGCCTGTGCCACAACTCGGTAGACGCATCACTGACTGCGTTCACCTCCTGTGCCCCCTGTGCGCTCCCCTCCATATAGTAGAGACCGGACTTCTTGCTTCCTCTGGCAATCACCAACGAACCTCTGGAAAGCTTCCACTGACTATTCCCGAAGAGACTGAAGAATCCCTCGTCATCCAACCTTCCAACCGACACCAGGTTGAAACGGATATCAGGGACATGACGAACATCCTTGAGAACAAGAACCGCACCCGTCTTCGTTCTCAAATGCACATCTCCAATGGCAACCGCCTTCGACACATCTCCGTTGCCCATCTTCAACACGCCACAGTCGCCTGTCGTGTAAGTGGCAAACAGTGCCCTATTGTGAGATACATGTGCTGAAGCCCCTGAGTCCACCAGCCAAGAATTGTCATCGCAGGCGAGGTTAGTAATGACCTCATCACCTACGACGATCACATCGCCTCCATGCGTCGAGGCCGCCGCTGTAGTGTTCTCTTCTTGCTTCCCCTTGTCGCCCTTCTTCTCTCTCTTCCAAGCGAAACAGTTCCGCTTGATATGGCCCTTCTTACCGCAATGATAACACTCTGAGTCCTCGTACCGACCCTTGGACTTTCCCCTGCTCTTGTCTCTGCCACCACCTGGACCCCTGCTTTTGCCCCTTCCGCGGCTCTCTGAAACCAATGCCTCTGAGTGGTGGGATGTGGATGAAGTGCCCTGAGAACGTCTCCGCATCTCTTCATTCAACACCCCGCTCTTAGCAAACTCCAGACTGACCACGCCCTCTGGAGCAGAAGCGATCATAGATACTCGTACGGTCTCCCACGAGTCTGGCAAGGTACACAGCAGCCACAGTCCCTGAACTTCGTCGTCGAACTTGACTCCCATAGAAGATAACTGGTCAACCACGCCCTGGAAATCACTCAAGTGATCCGTAATAGACGCCCCATCCTTGTACCGCAGACCCATCATCGTTCGGATCAGGAACAACTTGTTTACCCCGGTCTTCTTCGCATACAAGGATTCCAGCTTATCCCACAACGTCTTCGCGTGCTCAATATTGGCAACGTGGTTGTACACGTTCTCATCAACAAACTGCCGTATGTACCCACACACCTGTATGTGCTCGAACTTCCAGTCCTCCTCGGATTTATCACTGGGCCTCTCGGATGCAAACACAGGTAGATGCAGCTTCTTGACAAATAGCAAATCCTTCATCTTGCTCCGCCAATAATGATAGTTTGTGCCATTAAGGTTCACCATGCGCACCGGCTTCGCGTCCATCTCTCCTCTCTGGTTCCTCTGTCAACTCCTGACACCCTTTGAACCCAAAGCTTTGATACCACTCTGTTGGGAAAGAAACGCGGAAACCTTTCCCCAAACCGGAGAGTACCTGCGAGAGGACCGAGCAATACAACGCACGAACCAGAAACAAACACACAAAAACAATCCACGCAGACACAGAGAATTTTTGACGTGGAAACCCTTGCGGGAAAAACCACGGGACGATCGGAGTCCAACCCTGAGAAGCCTCCACTAATGGAATAGAAGAATTACACCCTCTACAAACTCCTCCCGATCCAAATCGGATCCCCACAACACTCAGAGATAAGAACAATGATTACAAGGCTACGAAGAGCGAGAACGACGAGTAGAGATTACCCGAAACACGATCTCCTTCGAAAAACAACCTTCAATCCTCCGTCTTCTTCTCCGAAGTTGCAATGGCACTCTTGCCTCCTTCTCTCTCAAACTTTTTTTGTGTTGTCCAATAATTGCGATTGTAAATTAGGGTTGAGAAAACTCAATATAACTCCCCAATCCCGCAACCAACCTGAACCGTTGGATTAGATCCAATGATGAAAACTCATCCTAAAATCCGCTTCAGCCCCCGACGACACAGAGTTCGGCCAGAACTCTGTGTCAAGCATCAAGAACCTCACCCCACAGTACTGGAGTGGCCAGACCGAGTTCGGCCCGAACTCGCCATGGGACCGAGTTCGGCCCGAACTCGGATCCCCTGTTCCAGAATCTCCCCCTGGGCAGCAACAGCAGCAGCGACTCTACGTCGCCCACTTCCCGAGCTTCTTCGACACACGAACGGCGCTCGTCGCACTCCGGGGTCTTCTCCACATAGGTTGGGAACCCCACCCACTCCAATATCTAGATGGGTAGTCTAGTGAGAAATCCGACTTATGTTTATTAGGAGTTTCATTCCAGTATTTACACTAGTCACGAATTGCTTTTCCAGGTAATCCTATCCTAAACCTTACATGCCATAATCGTGTAAATGTGGGTACCGGTGTATTTGTAGGCCGAGTTGTCTGGATACATGTGACATATTCGTATTCCGGAAGCACAATCGCACCAAACCATATGCACAAAACTGTACATGGTTAAGATTCACTCAAGGAATAGATTATTAGTTTAACTTGGACAAAAGCTGAATGAGTGAATTATACGAAAATGAATAATAATTTGAGAGGTTTTTTTGTCCAAATAATAAGGTCCCAGGGACTTATGTCAAATTAAATAAGATTTGAGGAGCTTATGTCTAACAGACCCTAAAGATAGAAAAAGGCAAAGTCTAATATAATAAGATTATGCAACTCAATAAAAAAAATATAAGAAGATTATAAATATACCTAGATTTTATTATTTACATAAATAAATAGAGTGGTAAACTTTTTTTTTTTTTTTGGATACATCAAGATATAGACAATTTTATGTTGTATCCTAAAACAATAATCTTTACCAACGCACTCACGCCTTTGTTAGCAATCACCCGAATAAAATACGTATTATATGCGAATTTTTTCGTACGCAAATTTTTTCGTATCTTACATAAACGTATAATACTTACGTACTTCTAAAAAAATTGGATTTATACGCGAATTTTAAGTCTGTGGAGTTTAAACACGTACCGTACGAATTTTTAAAAAATTCGGCCAAAAAAATGTGACCGAGAAACCCAACAGTCTTCACTTTCTTGACTCTTGCCGTTATTAGATATTAAGAATAACACAATTCTCAAAAATTACCAAAAGAAAAGAAGAAAAAGTCTCACAGTAACAAAAAAAAGAAATCCAAGAGTCTTTGCACGTATTGCTTGCAACAATCAAAGAAAAAACTTTCGATATTCCATCATACTTTTAATTCATTTTCATTAAATAATGTTCACCCAACCTCTTCTTATTTTCTGAACACTTATTTATGAAGGTGTAGAGGTGGATGGACCCTATATATATACTGAATTTTTGGTGCCGAAACATACTAAACAGGAATTAAATCTAATTCGAATATTTTTCGTTAGACAAATTTTTGACCGTATTTTATTTATATTGTGCCGATTTATATTCGTACTTTTGCAGTTCCAAATTTTTTTCCATTTGCCTAATTGCTAGAAGGCTCACGCCCTCTCCAACTACGTTCTTCAACATGTAAATCTTTGCAATAAGGAAACTGATAATCTTAATCTTTACTATAAGTTTAAATTTCAGTTGTCTGAGTAAAAATAAGAGCATAATACATGACGAAAGAGAGAAAGACACTTGTCCCGAACGAGGAGCACTTGCGCACATGGGCAAGCGAAAACATTACAGCCCATGAAAACGCCATCCACATCGACGATCCACATGCGATGATCAAGACTCGAGAGCAGCTATCGATCCCGGGCTAAGCAGAGGGAACGAACACCACGACGAGTAGAACGAAGGCGACAACGTCCCCGCCGGCACCCCCGACTGGTACAACCCATCATCAAATGTCATCTGCTCCTGCTGCAGCTGCTGCGGCGGCTGCTGCTGCGGTGGCAATAGTCTCGGCGCCGCTAGCACAAGCGGAGGCGGTGCCGCGACCACATCCTTCAGCGGCCGCACGCCGGGCCCCGGCTTCCCCGTCAGCCTCTGCACGAGCCGACGGAACCCCCTCGGGTCGACCTGGTAGACCTTCGGCGGCGGGGGCTCGGGCTTCCTCCACGGCTTCGCGGGAGGCTTCCGGATGGAATGAAGGGAAGGGTGAGGCTGTGCCGTCAGTACTTCCGATGGTGGCGGCGGAAGCGGTGGTGGTGGTGTTGACTGTAGCTGGAGGGAGAGGAATTGGTGGTGGTTCTCCATCGGTAGCTAGCTGTAACAAATATTCGTCGTCTGAACATAATTTTTGTAGGGCTGCACTTGTACGACTATATAAGCAGGAGGACTGCAACCAACTTCTGATCACCAAAACGTTAGCATGGCGGCTAGCATGGATGCAACCAGTCAAACTTAGGGTGCCTTGAAGACGCGTGGCGTTTTTTCTTTTTCTTTTTTTCGGTCGACTCGTGGGAATTGTAAAGGTGTTACTCGTGATCGGTACACGAGTGTTTAGACTATGCATACAGAACTGATTGATTGAACAACTTAAATCATCTGGATCTCGGGCTCACTAAAAATAAATAGAGAATTTTTGACTTGTCCTTCACTTTGTTTATCCAAATTAATGGTGCACTCCACTGTTTTGCATTAATGTACATCACCCCCCACATTGGACGGATTCCGTCAAAAATATTTTTTTGGGACGAAAATGTTCTCGTCTTCTTCCTCCCTCTTTCCTCTGACCCCCCTCCCTACCCCCCATCCCCCGTGCGTCCACCGCCGTCGCTCACCGCCTCCGCTCCCCCCCTCCGCCACCGCCACTGCCTGCCTCTGCCGCAGCAACAGCACTAGCAGCAGCAGCAGCAGCCGCGGCGGCAGCGGTGGCAGCAGCGACGGCGGCGGTGGCGGCGGCGGCTACAGCAGCAGTGGGGGCGGCAGCAGCGGCAAGCGGCGGAGGCGACAGTGCGGGGGCGGTGGCCGTGGGGGTGCGGTGGCCGCCGGAGGGGAAGGAAATAGGAAGAAGAAAATAGGAAGGGCATTTTGGTCCAAAATTTGTGGTCAAAACGTTTGACCGTTAATTTTTGACGAAATCCGTCAAATGTGGGGGGGTGATGTACATTAATGCAAAACAGTGGGGTGCACCCTTAATTTGGGTAAACAAAGTGGGGGGCAAGTCAAAAATTCTCATTATTTAATAACAGAATTTTATATAATAAGTAGATATTAAGATTTGGATTTCGAAAATGATCTAAGTTAGAATTTAGATTTCCAGATCACGCAAATAAATAATAATTTGGAAACTAAAATTTTAATACCGATTATTTTCGAGACACAAATTTTAATTTTAATTTTAATTTTAATTATTATACTAGGCCCTATTACTAAATAATTAAAAAAATTGGCTAGGCAACATAGCTTGTACAAATTGATGGACAGTGGGTTCAAATAGCATATAACATAGCTTGTACAAAATCTTTTGGCTACGTTGGGCACGTAAAAAAAAAAAAAAGACGACGACTAAACTGATTGAAGGAAAAAGTTAAGGGAAGGAGGGGTTAGTTTTTTATCTGTCGTTTTCTCTTTAGAAGCATATGGATACAGTTATATTATATGTGATATTGTCCTAAGTAAGACTTGTCTAACTTTGACAATTAAATTCCTTGTGGAAGAAGAAAAATTTATAGAGACAGAAAGTTCAAGAGAATTTAGGAAAGGAAACAAATTTGTAAGAATTGTAGAAGGTTGTTAGTTTTTAATTTTTAAATATTTTTTATATTTTATGACTGTTGATAGTTACTAATTTTATTTTATCTTCTAAAATCTATTTTTCTATGTTTTATTTTGGTATTTTTAGTTTCTTATATCCAATCTAAATTTTATCTAATTTAAATTATTGTCACACTTTTTCTTTCTAATTTTATCGAATTTAAATTATCTATACTTATTTCAATACTAACTTTTATCTAAATATTTTTAACCTACCAAATTGTTAGATACAATTTAAATAATTTAAGTTATTTAGAAATATTTTATCTTGTCAAACTTTATCTTTAAGATATAATTTCTAATAACAATTTAAAAGTAGATTTTAAAAATATCTAAGATAAATTTCATATTTTTTTTAGATTAAATTTCTAATAAAAATTTTATATTATAGTTTTTCAAATTAGATTTTAATACAAATTTGAAAATATATTTTAAAAATATCTAAGTTTGGCAAACAAAAAAAATCTAAGACTTCAAATTTTTTTTTAAACTCATCTCTAAGATATTTTTCTAATATTCGATTTTAAAAAATATATAATATTTAAAAAATATCTAAAATTTTAAATTATATTTATCTCGGGTTGAAAATTAGATTTAGAAAATAGACTAGAAGATAAAATAGTAACCATTTAAAATTATATTTAGAGAGTGTTGGCAATATGATCGATGTCTCTAATTCTTACTAACTTCGTCCTCATTAAAACTTCTCTTAAACTTTATTCCTATATAAAACTTTCTCGTATATAAGTAGTAGTACTTAGTGGTGGTTTTGAGACCACTCCTGAGTTTCTGTCAAGCATAAATTTTAAATATCGTAAGCGATCCTAACACTAAAACGGAAATATATATGTGACGATTGTGACTTTGGTGATTTAGTTTTGTTTGGCGAAATTGTGTGATTTGGTTTATTTAATTTTGTCATGATCAATCAAAAATAAGACTTGTGACATGGTTTATAGTTTTGTTATGATCAATCGAGAAAGATACTTGAGACACCGATGTTTACTTCGATCATAATATTAGCCACACCACAACCCTCATAGCGGTAGTTTCGTTAGGGAAGGCTTCATGGACATCGTGATGTCTTTCGTCCAGGTCGAATTGTTGAATGCTTGCAGCTCAAAGTTGTATGTCTGCTAAGATCATGGTAGAATCAAACAACAATATCACAAGTCTCATCACGATTCAATCCCAAGATACTGGGTCCAGTCGGATCATGCCCAACATGTACCGTTGTGAGACAGCGGCAGTAAGCTGTATCAATCAGTAGTAACTTAAGCACAACATTCTAACTGCGGAAATGGAAAACTTTTATTTAAAACATTTGAAATGCAAACCAAATGTCTAACTGAAAATAGACACACAAGCACAACATTCTAACTTGTTTTTATTACAACTTCAAAATCAAGGAAAGAGCTAAACAACCAGGTGCAGCTAGAACTCCGGAGCTCGCTATCCGGGTACAACTATCTCATCGGAACCCAAGTCGTGTCCGTAGTAAGAACTAAAAGCAAGCTCCCCATCATCCTAGTCACCTAAAATATTTTCTCCAGTCAGGAGGGGAGCAAGAACATATATATCCATTCCAGAATTTTAATAAAATAACTAAAGATGCAAAACATTTTTAGAACATAATTTATCTTTCTAAATAATAATAAAAAGGCAGTGCACCAGTAAATCTCTGAAAATAATAATGATGCAATCTACAACTAGCAAGAGTGTTTTGAGTGTGTAGCATCCCGTGGCCGGTTGAGGATGGAGGCAATATGTGTTCTAGTGAACACGGCCCGGCTTCAGCCCAAGTGAGGTGGGGCTTCAGAGATCCACAAGGAGGCAATAAGGGGGTTTTGACCACATGTGCTTACACTACTCCCCAATTTCAAGTCAATGAGTCAATCAAATAATCAATTGGATCCGAGCGGGATCCCGTGAGTCAAGTGTCGATACAATGTTTCTAATGATGCAATGTATTTAATTATCAACTAAAATACAAGTTTGAATGATATAAAATTTGTCTTGGTTTCTGGTGCTGCAGGTTACGACAGAAAAATATTCAAGCTAAGTCCCGGAACTGGACTCTACATTAGTGAAATACGACTTAGTTATCTGCCTAAGATTTGTTGTAATTCAAATTATTAATAGCATATTACTATTCTAGATTCTAAGATCACTAATAATTATACTAAAGCCATTACATAATATACAATAATTTTAGAGAACCTCTAAATGAGAACATAGGAAAAAAAATATGTTTTTAGTAAATAAATAAAACTTGTCTTTTCTTTTATATAAAATTATCGTTAATTTAATTAATAACAAGTTCGTGCCAAAATTAATAGTTATTTGTGAATATGGAAATAATTGATGCTAAATATTGTTTTAATATTTTTTAACATAATATACGTAATTAGCAACCACTAAATAAAACAATCTTTTACATAAAAGCTATTTATTTTAATAATGTAAAATACTTTTTTTATTTAAAATAAATAATAAACAAGTTTTTATTTTAATAAATAGAACTAATATTTTTGTTAGGTTACTTATATATAAAATATCCTTCTTGGTAGTGAAACTATTTTTAAAACTAAATAATATTTTATTTACGTAAAATTATCTGTAACATATTTAATTAGTACTTTTAAATCTAGAACTTCATGATTACTACGATAATTACTTACTCAATAATCGCTTTACTTAACCCTTTCACGTAAAACATTTACTCTAAATAATTATATATATAATCCGACGGTTTATATACTGGCATAAATATTACTAGCAATATTAATCTGACAGTTATTAATTTCATTACTATTCATAAACACAAATTAGGAAACTAGCTATCCGAAATTGACAAAGCCTTATTCTATCAATTTCGGTCGGACATAAATGAGGTTTTCTATCTAATTTCAACTCTGGAAATGGACAAAACTTCTGACAGAAAGTCCTACCGAAAATTTGAAGAAGGAGAAGCGAAGGGTTGTCTCGGCCTCGGGGTAACGAAACGACGAGACGCAGATGCATGCGCGCACGCACGTGAGCGGGGATCGACGCGACGCACGGGCGCACGCGGGCGGGAGGCGTGCGGCCGAGGCTGCTGGCGCACGGGCGGCGCGGCCGGCTTCATGCGCGTGGGAGACTCGGCCGGCTGGCTGGCGCGAGGGGCGCTGCCGGCTGGCTGGCGCGCGGGGGATGCGGCCGGGGTGCTGGCGCGCAGGTGGCGGCTTGCTGGGCTGGTGTGTGGGAGACGGCCGCGCAGGCGGTCGACGGCCGGGGCGCGGTCAGGCACGATCAGGCGGCGTTCGGACACGACGAAAACACCTCGAGAGGGGTATTGAAATGTTCGGGGCGTCACAGGGAGCTTCGGGGTGCGATTGGATCTGGAAGAGGAGTGTGGGGAGAGTTAGGTGAGGTTTGTGAAGGTGGTGAGGGATGTGTAAGCTTCTAGAGATTCTGTAGGAGAGAAAGGGTTTTTTTTTATTTGCACGTAGAGATACGTTGCAGATCCGGAAGGGGGTTCGTGCGGGGTAGCCGGGTGACTGGGGTAGGGGGGTTGAACGAGTTTAGTCTATTGGATTTGGGTTAGCAGGTTTGGGTGGAGAAAAGGGTTAATGGGTTCGGGCAGAAAATTGGCTAAAACCACGAGCTTAGATAATAGGCTTTAGTTAACACTAGCCAAGGGTCAATCAATTAATACCTAATAAATACAATCAATAGTTAATAGAACTTTATAAAACTAAAATTATTTCTCATATTCCGACTATATAATAATAATAATAATAATAATAATAATAATAATAATAATAATATCTATTCTAAAATTACAAACAACCACTTAAATATAGTAAAACTCATTTATTAATTAAAATCCAGGTAGTGGATTTTACATTTGAATGCTTGCAACTCAAAGTTGTATGTCTGCTGAGATCATGATAGAAGCAAACAACAATATCACAAGTCTCATTCTTAATTGGTCAAAAAGTAAATAACACAAACCATATAACACTCACCACTATGCAAAACTAGATAATCAATGTTACACAACCCTCATATATTTAGTTTTAGGGTCGTATAATATTCAAAATTTGTATTTATTTCTTTGGACGGTCAGTTCAAGTCAACTATTAGGATCAGACCCATTCACGCTTCTACACAATATGAAGACCTAAATACAAATTTATAATATTATATGAAAAATTCTATAGGCACTTCAAAAATTGCATAAGACAACCCAATTTTTTTTCCTGTTTACTTACAATTTGCCACCAATTTTTTTGCTTGAGGACAACCCAAATTTTTTGCTTAGGACTGTCAACAAAGCTGATAGGCCTACCATAATGTAGGACTGTCAACAAAGTTGATATTTCTACCTTTGCTTTAGGATTGTTAACAAAGTTGATAGTCCTACCATAATGTAGGAGTATTAACAAATTGACAGTCCTAATTGAAACTCGCTGTCAGTATATTAAATCTCCAATCATTTAGAACTGTCAACAAACTTGACAGTCCTAAATTATGAAGGACTGTCAGCTAGTTGACAGTTCTAATTGGAACTCACTGTC
Source organism: Iris pallida (assembly GCA_029216955.1). Lineage (NCBI taxonomy): Eukaryota > Viridiplantae > Streptophyta > Magnoliopsida > Asparagales > Iridaceae > Iris > Iris pallida. Next base: position 47,249,465 of record JANAVB010005597.1, read on the forward strand.
AACATATATTTCGGCTCCCAATCATTTAGGATTGTAACAAAATTCTAAAGTCCTGCTTATATACATGACTGTAGAAAATTCACTGTCCATATGTAATCCAGGACTGTAGAATTTCCTACAGTCCTAAAGATATATAGGACTGTTGAAAAATTCTTCAGTCCTATATATACTATAGGACTGTCGAATTGCCTATAGTAATGCTGGTTTGAAGCCCGACTGTTAGCTATGTTCGATTTTTTGAAACCCGAAATTCAATTTATCAATCCTAAATTAGTTCTAAAACTATTTTATCTAACTATTTAAGACATTTTTTGGAATTAGAGGAGTTGGAGAGAAAGGGGTTTAAAAATTTGAAGAGAGAGAATATCTAGAATGAAGGATTTTGGAAAGGTTTGGAGGGCGTTGGACAGCCCAAAGTAAATTTGGGATTGTCCTAAGTAAAAATTACAAAAACCTGAATTTTCCTGAAGCAATGGACCGTCCTAAGCAAAATATAAAGTGCCTTTAGAATTTTCCTATTATATTAGACTAGTCTATATGTACATGCTTTGCACGCATTTTAATTTGAATATCATAAAGTCAATTGTTGTCTTTCCGTCTTTTTCAGGTGACTATTCATGTGTGTGTGTTTTATTTTTACAATGCCCAGAAATTCGAAGTAAAATTTTGTTCTTTTTTAATTTTCTATTGAGAATAATAACATTTGGAAAATGGTAAACACAGAAAAAAAATTATTACATTGGAACATAAAAAGTTGTATGGAAAAAGGAAAGTCCATAGCATGCAAACTTTATTACTCTGACTCTTAAATATAAATGACATATAAGTTCACAAAATAATATCATGTTTATAAAATACTCAAAGGTATTTTAGGAATTCAAAAGTTTTACTACCAAGTTTTTCTATTATAGAGTAGAATAGAATCTAAAACTAAATAACCCTGTATTGTACTATTGTGTTTTTTAATTAACCATTCATTCTGATATAGCTGATTTCCATATTTGTGTTTGCATCCCTAATATAACTAGTTAGAGTTCATTTTTGTTCACCTATAAAAACTAGAATATTATTCACCCTCCAACAAAGAATTTAGACGTGTTAGTTGTTTTTAGTAAAATCCACTTTAAGTGTCTACAAAATCACTTACAAAGTGATTATGTTGAATGAATTTGACATATGTCAATCCTTTGTAGAATGGTGAACAAAATCCTAGTTAGACCATCTCCAATGGTGATTTCTAAAATTGAGTTCTTATCCTACTTGGCATTGTACTTTAAGGAGATTTCTATCCTAGTTGGAAGAGTTTCTACATAGAAATTGTAGACATACAAAAATGTTCTCCAATGATTCTCTATTTCTATCCTATGTGTCACATAGTAAAAGAAACAAATTTAATGGTGTGGGGCCCAATAATAATTGTCATGAGAGAGAAGAATTTCTATGAGAGTTTCTACATGTAGAAACCCTCCTAGAAAGTTTCCATCCTACATGATTGCCACCTAGGATAGAAATGGTGATAGAAATCACCGAGAAGTTTTTTCTAAAATGGATTTCTTCCATAGAGATAGAAACCTCCATTGGAGATGGTCTTAGGTTGATTGTAGGAGGTTCTAGAACGTTACAGCCGCGGCTATCTCACTTATTGAGGGGCGGCGCCGGCGTGAATTATGTGGCTTAGGTTCCACGATCCTCTTAATCAGAAGTGTGTCATTTTTGTCACTCTGGCGCCTGATGGTGAAGGGGACCCTATATCGCAGTATGTCACCAAATATCTTCAAATGTGTGTTTCAAGTAGCTAGCTAGGCCAATTTAATGGCTTCTAATGTCTACTTCTTCGTCATCACTGCATTTGTTTGAAGTTTTCTCCACTAATATATGATCATACACCACAGAAGAAAAAGAAAACGTTGTTTTTTTTTTCTTTTTCGAACGAAGTTTTCTCCACTAATAATTCGATACAGCTTTCTGATGATTATTTTCTCAGTTCTGAAGTATAGTTAACTCTTGAAAATACGTGTTGCTCGCTTGATATTGTATACAAAACTACATATATTCCCGAATTTGTTTGAAGAAAAATGATATTGATTATCCACGTTTTTTTTTGTGTGGTGAAACATCTTCCATGAAATGGCAGCTGACATGCCTAACATCCTAATGTTAAATCAAGAATTAGGGAAAAAAATGAAGATCCTGATTCTTGGATAAGAAATGTCAGCTGGTAAATCACATCACCAAAAAAAAAAAAAATGATGAATAACAATTTTCTTATTTGAATAAGAAGGTCCTTCCAGGCACATCAAACACATTTTTAGTTTTAAGTTCAGTTCAGTCGCGGATTTGGACACCCACAAATACTGCGATTGCAAGCAGTTTATTTGACACGGAATATGTCCCACCGAATTGTTAGTATAGAAAAATATTTGTGAAAGTTAACTGTGTATTTATCGATTTTTTTTGCTTGAACTTATAACTAAATTCAATTTTCTATCTTTATCAATTTGGAAATAATTTTTTGTCCGCGGTCTGCAAGGCCGGTGCTAAGCTTATGGGGGTTCAAGACGAACTTTTAAAATAAGATCCTCATACATAAAGTAAAAAATATAAATAAAAATTTTATAGCCAAGGATTAAATTTAGGACCTTTAGTATACAAGTATAAAGTACTAACCACAACACCATAATAACTTTATGTCTAAGAGGTCCATAGTACATACTTGTTCTATGTGAGATACAAAATTATTAATATATTTATTTTTAGACTAATTTTTTTGGACCCATCCGTGGTTCCATGTTCTTAACCCATGTGAATATTGACGCGGAATATGTGTAGCACTGTAAGAATTTTCAGCCTTACTCTGTCTAATAAAATGAAATTCAGACTGAATATTAGATGATCTGGAGTCACAACTATCAGATTTGAACGTTTGATTGTTCAAAATGGAAGGGAAAAAAGTGTTGATATGCGTAACGTCCGAATACCTACAAGCATCCGAATGTCCGCATCTACACCGGCAGCTCTAGTGTTAATTTTCCATAAGATCCATACTCCGAAAGTCTTACAACCACATCCCGAAGGTCCGCATCTACACCGGCAGCTCTCGTGTTAATTTTCCACCACATCCATACTCCGAAAGTCTTACAATATATATATATATATATATATATATATATATATATATATATATATATATATGGAGCGGATCAAAAGCTCAGCTTAGAAAATTTTCTAAAAATTCCCTCACTCTCATCCGTCCGTTTAATGTTAATATTAATGTTAACGTTAATATTAAATTTTTTTATTTTTATATTAATGTTAATATTAATATTAATTTTAATGTTAAGTTTAAAGTTAATTTTAGTATTTAACATTAATATTAACATTAATATTAACATTAACATTAAATGGATGGCTGAGAGTGAGAAAATTTTTAGAAAATTTTCTAAGGGAGGCTTTTGATCCATATATATATATATATATATATATATATATATATATATATATATATATATATATAAAAAAAATATATATATATATATATATATATATATATATATATATATATATATATATATATATATATATATATATATATATATATATATAGAAAGAGAGAGAGAGATAGAGAGAAAGAGAGAAAGAGAGAGGTTTTAGTTTTTGTACTTATTAAGTTTTTATAATTTTATACAAGATTTAAACCCTCTTCTCTAATGAAGAGAAACAGTACAGCTGCTACTCGGTTGACGCACGTTTGTGTGAGGTGTCACGCTCTGGTCCCGGAGGACAGATCGTTTTTGCTAAGGTGTTATCCCGCGTGAGGCGCTAGGTTGTGCTCACGTAATGCCAGGTTCTGAAACAGTCGATGGAAGGCTAAGCCAAAGAGTCGGACAGAGTGTCCCCGTTTGCAGCGAAAAGTAAATGAACACAAGTAGGCACAAAATCAAGTTCTTTATTAATATTCAAGGAGTATTACAAGCGGCGCTAGGCCGAGATTACAAATCGCTCAAGCTCTCTCTCGCGGAACATAAAAGGCATACCAAGCGACTTATAATATGGGATGATACATGGAAATGTTCCAACAAATTATGTCATGATATGGTACTTCAGCTCTTTTGCGACATTCCAAGGCTTCAGAGTTAGCTCCACGCCTTAGCACGCATACGGAAAGACTCCGCACCAGACGAGGTTCTACTGCCCCCTGCAGGCAGACTATGTGGTTATCAGTACATTGTTATGCACTGGTGGAGAGGCTAACTCGTCCAACTCGCTATCATTACCAAACACATTCGATTTAATTTCGTGCACCATCTATCAGTTGTTGTCTTTCTAATCTTGCCTTAGATCAGTTTCAGGACATATAATATAAAGCCTATCCCGTGTTACCGATATCAAGTGTAGCATATGAATAGCATTCGCAACTTACCATACGATCTTTCATGTCCAAGGTAAACCAAATTAGCCAACATATTATATAAAAGTATTCGACGGAATTGCATAAACATTTACGAGCGTCATGGACGTGTTTTAATCACAGTTAAACAAAGTACTCATGTTTTGTCGAGATATTTTATTCTCAAGTTTGGTTCAGACAAGTTTCATACAGTTACTCTGTTGTTCAGATTTTTCAGATTACTTGTTTCAATGCAATGTCTCGTACGTGGATTGCCGCAATCGAGCCAACTTAATCAATATGCACCGGTCGCCGGCACCACAAGCTATTTGGACTATTCAATTTGGTATCGTGGTTCCCTATCAACCGATGATGGCATGTACACCCTGATAGGCCATGCAATATCCTACTTACGCCTCTTGGGTGCCCGAGCCTGCACCCAAGCCGTCCGTAAGTCATGATTCCAACTAGGCCGACACGATATCTCTGATCGTTCCTTGGATCATTATTCACTTTTTTTCCTTATGCACGAGTTGTCTGCGACCATTTCGTATTGTCTTGTCATTTTTAACTTAGCGGGCTGTCTTTGTGCCATAGGCTATCTTTGAGCCATAGTCGATTACCGACTAGGTTGGCAACAGAATCCGTGCAGCGCGGGTAGCGAGTCCTGTTGTACGTCTCCGTCATACCTGTCGCTAATCATTCTTGTCTTCTTTTATGTCTTTTTTTCTTTCATTCATTCACTTATTCGATTGTTCATTCATACATTCATTCACTTATTCATTCGTTCATTCATTATGCAGCACCCTATATGGGAACCGCCTTGGCGACCCAACGGTTCCGAAGCCTTTTGATGTTTCTATTACTCTGCTCGGAACGACTATTTGATAGTCTTTCTGCCTCATTTCAGTAAACCATTTATTGTTTAGTGCTTCAAGTTGTAGTAAGTTCTAAGTGACAAGCAATTCATGCATTTACTGAGCACGTAAGGAGATCTAACCGATCGTAAGTCGTGCCTTGGCATGAGCGTGGAGTGCGGTGCGAGGGTTCAAGTAATATTCCAAGTTCATTTTCATGTTCTATGCAAGTATACAAAATAGGATTATTCCCTTAGCTATGTGCGTTCAGTTCTTTTATTAGCATGCAGGAGTTATCGCCTAGCGATCTAGCAGTATTGTTCAAGTTATTATGTGTCTACGCTAAGCAAAGACAGGTTTATTGGAGCCACCCACCTTAGCGATGATCGCATCGGCCGAGCGAGACTCCGAGCGTGCCATTGAAAGTCTAAGTCTGGATTCTTCTGAAGGGCCAAGTCCATTGCCTTTGCCTTAAGCGAGTCATTTTGTCGAACAAGACGGGGTTCGAGTCGTTGCACTTGTGTCGTCTGAGTCGACATTCCACTAGGGCGGTGTCACGTCCCGCTCCCATAGGAGTGATCGTCCTCGCTAAGGCGTGATGCCGCATGAGCCTAGATTGCGCTCGTACAATGCAGTTTCATAACGGCCGATTACATCGACAGCGACGGGGTCGTCGCACAGAAGTTCCAAGCAGAAACATTGAACATGCAGCAAAAATTTAAAGGCAAAACACAAGTTATTCAAAAAAACTCTTTCATTGATATTGAACAATGATATTACAATGGGCGCAAGGCCTTAATTACAAGTCTCTCGTGCTCAATTTTCTCTCATTTTACAAGTCACTCTGCTATCTCTCATCTCTCGATTACAATGCTTGAGCCAGCGGAAGCTTCGGAAGGCAACGTCTATACATTATATGTGGTGGCCCATGCAGGTCAGTCTTCGCAAATCATGCGAACTCGTAATAGTACTTTAGTTAGCTGTACTATTGCGAGCCTGCAACTAGAAAATGCTCATTCATGAATTAGAGATTAATTTAATTTAAGTGAATGACTAGGACTAGGAGCCCCTTATACAAATTTACCGATGGGTAGTCTAGGCCATGCAATTTAGGATGAGGGTTATTAATTTTGATACCTTGTCAGATCCCCATAGTTACACTATTACCTCTTGATAGGACGATATGATCCAATGTGGATAGATTATTCACTTGGTGAGGCAGAGTTTCCTAGAGTAATGATCTAACCTTGATTAATTGTTCAATTCATTCTCTTTGCCTCTTAGATATCATCCCCATATCCTAGCTGAATTATCTATATAATTGCTAGTTGCCCTAAGAATCATTATTTTATAAAGTTCTGATTTTGTTATCCATATACGGACCTCGAGTTAATTTCGATTCAAGTTTGTCCCTCAGAGGCTTGAATACACATGAAAGAGTTAGAATGTATGTATTTCTTTTGTCCTCAGTTATTTCCCCCTGTTCAATCTTTTATTTTAAGTATAGTGACTGATAGGACAAATGCTTACACTTTATTTCATAGGCAACTTGTTTGAATCTCTAGGAGCTCATGGATTTATTTTTCCAGATGTAGTTAAAAGAATGTTAATTAACTCATAATGGCAGGACAGCAGCGCACTGTCGCCATTTATTTGAATTATGGAGACCTTGGATTCACTGTAGCCAGCAGCGCACTGGCAAGACACGACCGCTAGAGTTGGAATTAGTCTAAGAAAATATAGGTTATAGAATATTGCTAAACCTTTGGCTAGTGGTCCTCTTTTGGTTGTAGATTCCCTGGTGTCGAGATAAGGTAGAGTATCTGATAGCATATCACATCTGAATCACAGAACCAAGAGTTTACCATCGCCCGAGTATACGGACGAGGCATAATCCTCGGTGAAATGATTTCAGACGTGATTACAAGTTTAGGGTACTATAGAGGATAGGACCGTGCCATGTATTTTCCATAAGATACAAAGCCAATGTTAGTGGAAGTTTGTAGTTGGGTAACACGTCCCCCGATCTAGCATTCCGTGGTCCTTGTGACCTATTGACGAGGAAATTGATTGACGCTAATAGGTTACCTAGAAGGTAGAATTTAAGGGGTTCATAACCCACTAGTCGACCAAGACCTTATAGATAAGAAGATAGTTGTCACCCTCATTTCCCATATTTTCCCGTATTTCGTATTTATACTCGTATCTGGATTTTGGCATGTATTTTTATTTTTTTATTTTTCTCATGCTTGTAGAATTTCGGTATTTCTCGTATTTGGATTTTTTTTTTGCTTGGCTCGGTTTTATTGGGATGGTTTGGTTTGGTTCGGTTTTGCGTTGGAACACCCTAGCCCTATGCTACACCCTCATCCCCACCACAACTCCCCTCTTTATATCCCCACCTACCACTATCTCTCCTCATAAACACCATTAATTTCCTTCTTCTTCTTCTTCTCCTTCCTCCACAACTCTCCTAACCCTAGGCAAGTGCATCTTGCCACTACATGAGGACCCTCTTTTCCTTGTCCATTTGCTAGTTTAGGACATGGAGACAAATATTAGAACTTGAGTTTTTGTGATTTGGAGCCCCATTATCATAGATCTAAGCTTTTTCTATTTTTGGATTTTGCATGGTTTGAGCTATTTATGTTGGTTTTCTATGAGTTTTGATGTTTCCATGTGGAAGAGCTTTCAGTTTCACTCCAGTTGGAGCCTTAGAAATCCGGGTTTGGAGTTCGGATGGCCAAGTTATGAACTTGTGAAGCTTTGGGTTCTTCCTTGGTGTTCTTGCTGTTTGGAGAAGATAGTGAGCAGTGTGCAGAGCTGTTTAGCTACGCACACTGAGCTACGCACGCTCTTTAGCGCTGCGTACGCAGGCTTGAGTACGCTTCCTGTTGGAAGCGTGCCTCCTTGAGCGTGCGTGACTTTCACGCAGCTGCTCCCTTGAGCGTGCGTGACTTTCACACACTGCTCCCTTGAGCGTGCGTGACTTTCACACACTGCTCCCTGTAGCGTGCGTGACTTTCACACACTGCTCCCCTGTAGCATGCGTGACTTTCATATACTGCTCCCTGTAGCATGCGTGACTTTCACATACTGCTCCCTGTAGCGTGCGTGACTTTCACACACTGCTCCCCTGTAGCATGCGTGACTTTCACACACTACGCCCCTTGAGCGTGCGTGACTTTTCACATACGCTGCCCCTTGAGCGTGCGTGACTTTTCACATACGCTGCCCCTTGAGCGTGCGTGACTTTCACATACGCTGCCCTCCTGCGTGCGTGTTATATTGCGTATGCATTCCCCCTGCGTGCGTGCTTTTGTGCGTACGCATCCCCTGACCCGTATTTTGATATTTTATTAGATATTTCATGCCCATTTTATATCCTTACGCCTTTTGTCATGAACTTGATTTTACTTAAAATGTTTGGAATGACTATTGTACATGGCATGATATGACAAGGAACTAGCATAACACGACAGTGACCCATGGTGGTGTACTCCTGACATGACCAACCTGACATGATAGTGGCCCGTCGTGGCGCACTCCTGACAAGTACCCTGACATGATTTATCTTGATAATTTAACTTGACCTGCCTTGACACTGTGGGTGGTTCTTCTTGCTTGCTTGTTAAATCTACTTGTCCAGTCTTGTATCATGTCTAGGATGGAACTCCTGAGTACCACGGTCAGGAGTACCTACTAAAATGGATTAAGGTTAATAACTAGAATAACACAGTAGTCATGAAGAGATGACACAGCTACAGGCAATCCCGTTACCTGGGCGCTCTTGGGATTTGTAGCCTGCCGTCGAGTAGGACACATTTCCAGCGCACCGTCGAGTGTTGCACCCTCTAAGTCACCTAAGGGTACATTTGTCTCCCGGGCGATGTACCCACCTGAATTCAACCCTAATCTTTCGTCCTGGGTAGCCTGGATGGTCTGCAGGGCTTGTGGCTGTGGAACAATCTCACTGCATCTTGTTAGTAATTAGGCCTGTGATAACCCTAGTTAGTTAAAGTAGTAAGCCGTAGGATCTGCTTGGCCGTGATTGATTGAATGAGGTATAACCAGTCTAGTCATGTCTTGATCCTATGCCAGATTGTTTCCTGTCTTGATTGCTTACATTATTATCTTGCCGATAAATGGTGGAAAACCAAGCTCTGTTCAGATGAAGGGTTACAACCCCGGTCCTTGTTTGGTTTACGGGTTGTAACCTGGCTATCGGAATAGTTCCATGGTTATCTCGTCGTATATCATCCTGACATGTTTTCATAATTCTAGTTTTAATATTATATCTTCTTGTGTTAATGCTGGCTTTTGTTCTTATTTCGTGGCCCCCTTGTGGCACTTGCTCTTTCTGGGGTTGACCCAGCTGGTTTTGTGTGGCCAGATTTTGGAGCAGCTCCCGAGGATCTACCAAGCTTCCAGCCCAATGGTGACAACTAGACGGAACCCGGGCCAAGAGTGGGTTTTCTTTTTTGTTTTGCCCACTTTATTGTAAAATTATTCTTTTGAGGCGTTTAGCCGCCGAGCACCTGTTAGCTCGCTGCACTTTTACTTACTGTCTGCCTACGGGCTGTAAACATGATTAACAAATCCTAGGGTTGATCATGTATGACTTAAACTCTTGCTAGTCCTAACATTTTGTACGACTAGCTTCATGATCAGCTGATATGTAATATTTGGGACGCCTTTTATTGTATATTTAATGATCATACATCTTGTAATTATACTATTTGCTTGAGATTGAGACAATAGGCTTGACCTTAAGAGACTGTTGGCTTGTAGTAAACCCTCATATCTAGACAGCCGTGACCGTATAGTTGAGATGTATTCTATTTCAATATACGTAGCTGGCTATGTCTGCCCCCACTCTCCAGTATTCTGGTTCTGGGGGCGTGACAATAGTAGGAAGACTGTATGAACAAGAACACCGAGTAAGGTTTGATTCTCTCAAAACCCGAATTACTTGTGCTTTCTTTCAAAAATCTTGTATACTTGTATTTTGACTATCTTAACCAATACTGCTATTACAGCCTAGTTTTGCAAGCTCACTCTGTTCTCGAGCTTGATTCAAGACATGTGTTTAGTAGGGACGCCTGCTAACATATTGTCTAATCAGAATCATTGTATTACGGTCTGATCAACCATGATACATTTGGTTCGCTTTTCTTCTAATTACCCTACGTGGATTGAGATATAAATACCTCTAGGATCTCATCCGCGACTGCTTGACAATTCCTCTCGAATTATACGTTCGTCTTTGAATCACGTGAATGTATTCAGTAACATCTTTCTTGAACTCTTTCTTGTTTTTGTCTTTCACTGATTTGGAAGGACAGAAGCTCGTAATTGGGAGAGGAATACCGCATATTCCCAGGGCTATTGTAGTTGTATACACAAGGGTAGTTATCGTCAGCCAGCCATGTGATTGAGTTACTCGTTCTCCTCTCGACCCTAAACTGTTATTGGGACTTTCAAACCATCTGAATTTGAGAATGATTAGGTTTTACCCTTAGTTGTAATGCCAGCCCAGGAGACTATATATTCTCAAGAAACAATTCATTGTGTCTCTAAATGTTTTCTTGAATATTGCCTTTACTTTCAACCCTTATGCCTTAACTCGACCGTCTCTCGACCAAAGCCCACAGTTTAGACATGAGATGAGTAGACAGGGCTAAGGACAATAATTTACCGTGACTATGGTAGGCACTCATCCCGAGATTGATCTCCAACAAGTATTACCCTAGTCACGTAAATTTTTATTAAAGCCTAACTAGTATTGGAACACCATAGTCACTAGCTTACCAATACCATAACTTACATACCTGTCATATTATGATCCACCAGTTGACAACAGCAATACACGATCACTACAACTCTTGTGATGATAGTCTGGCAGGTTGACACAAATAGAAATTCACGACTTAGTTGTTAGAAATCTTTTCTTATGATGTGCCTTAGAGAATGGTTACCCCGTCGATAACTTTTGTATGCTATGGATGTGTACGTTCCTCTATTTCTTTGATCCTGTGTCATGGTACACACTCATTTTCTATTTATGGAGGAACGATCCTTGACTTGACTTACATCTACCGTATCCCGTATGTTGTGCCTTATGCTTATTAACAAGAGTCGAGGTACAATATCTGGACTTTTTAAAATCCTTCTAACCTCATTATTCCAAAAACCAACGCTTAGCTTCTAAGGTGGGTAGACTGTAAGCCTTCTAAATTCAGGATATACCAGGATTACCGAGTGATTAGAATAATTTTCATTAGGATGATTAGTAGTGCCCTTGGAATCCCACTTTCCATTTAGATTATTTTGTGCCCCGACCGTGTCATTAATACTCGGAGCACGAGACCAACTGTTATCTTCCAACAAATTTCATATGCAAGATCTAGACGAGTCCACCTTCAACTAGGTATATCATGTCCCACTCAAACCCGTTCCCTTGTACTCTATTTTTGTGCTACGACTTTCGGGTTAAATGACTAGCTACAACCCTCACCATAGTACCGGTATACTTACGACTTCCATTAGAGACTCAACCTTGACTCAATTCATTCGACCCAATATATGGTTGTGACCTACCCGAAGTCCATTACGCACATGCCACTAGTGTGCCACTCAATTGAGGCCTTATGTGCTACTTAAACACAAAAGTTACTGAAGGTGCATTTGCGATTGTGGACCTAGCTAACCAACCCGTTTAGCAACTAACTCAACCACTTGGAAGGAACCCTATTCTAGGTTACCCTAACCTAGTAGAAATAGGCTTATCTTGGGATCTTATCCAGTCCATATAGAGACTGAAATTCGAGGTTCGTCCAACCGACGACTGATGTCCAATTGGGAACCCATTAAGACCCAGTAATACCCATTCATACATACCACCATAGTTGGACTATAAAACCGAACCTTCCGGAATAGGTCCCTATACCCTTTATGTTGTCTCCCTTCTTAGAATGTGAAGTCGTTCGTAACCCTTATTCCATCTACCTGGAAGTTGCGATACGATCTTGCATTGCATTTATAACCCGTGTTCGTGTGTTTAAATAACCACGGAAAGGATCACAATATTGATTTCTCAAATTTTGTTCTATTATGGCACCTGTTCAGAATTTTGAGAACGAAACTTCTGTATTGCATGGATCGCAGGCCACTCTATCTAACGAGGGGCTCTTCGACGTAGATAGTGACTGAACTAGAGTAGCCATTCTAGCAAATAAGTCAAGGATTCATAGACCTTCTTTCTAGCTGCATCATTAGATACTCTCTACCGCTCTTGAAACTTCCTAATTACCCTCGGTTATTCTTCCTTATTTTCCCGTCCTTCTTATTTCAGAGCGACGAGGGATCATGCTTATTAGAGTTTACTAATATTTCTTAACTACTTGTGTAAGTTGTAGCAGGTTAGATTTTTGGGTTGCTTGATAGATAGGAGAGGATTACAGATGCTCTATACCGTAGATATCTATTTTAGCAAGTAGATTGGATGGTTATAAAGTTTTTGTGACATGAGATTTGAGGGAATAGGGTGACCAAAGGTGGGTAGAAGTCCTCAGAGTTCTGTAGTTACAAAATGAATAGGAGGACATAAACCGTCTTGAGGAATTAAAAATTTGAGAAGATTAAGGAAAGGGGTAGACTTCCTTTTTAAGGAATAGTAATGAATTAGAATTTCGAGGACGAAATTATTTTTAAGGTGGGTAGATTTGTAGCCCCTCTTCCCAGAATTTTGAATTTTTTTTTATTTATTTGAATTAAATGGTGATTTTTAATATTTTGCAAATAATTATTTAGTTAATTATTACGGTAGAGGATTTTAACCATAGTAGAGTTTTGGAGTACAAGGCGACTAGGAATCGTGGCACGGATAGTGAAATGGCGTGCTTTGACTAGTGTGTTAGCCCTGATAGGGAAGGCCGAGCCATAGTGAGGTCCTAACTAGGAAAACCAAGCCAAGTTGCGACTTAACCCTTACCGAAGGATTATTTATTTATTATTTATATATTGAGTTTTAGGGAAACCGGTTGTACCATGTTAGCCCGGACTGGACTCGAACTGAGCCCAAGCACATGTAGGTCATGCAGCACGTCCAACGACATTCGTGTTGAAGGAAATTGGGTATGAGGGTGTTATATTTTGTTTTAATAATTTAATAAATAATTTCCAAATATTCGTAATTGAATACCATAAATATTCTTATTAATCGATATTCAATATTATTGGTAAAAAAATAGGTTATTGTACTTTTGGGGATTATTAGACTACATATAATGGTATATAAACACCATGATTGTTTTAGTGAATTTCGTTATTATTGTATTATTATTATTATTATTATTAATTTATTATCAAGGATATTATTATTATATAATACTATTATTGTTATTATTGGGATATTATATTTTGTCAAATAATCGTTATAGATACATATATATTCCTAATTATATTTATAGGCCCTACATTAGAATAGAAAATATTGAGGATTAGTTAGATTTTATAGAGATTACCATATATAAGTATATAAAGGAAAATATGTATATATATAGATTTATTAATAAAAGCAAAAAAGAAAGCTGTGGCAAACCCGGGCACTTGAACCCGAGCTCCCACGAGCTGTGTTCCCGTTTGGCCAAACAAAGCAGCAGCTTGGGCTCAAACCCGAGCCCAAGCACAACATTGCCGAGCGGCAACCCGATTTCCCCCGCGGCTAAATATAGGAGAGATCGAGGGATTTTCGAGAAAACCCTAGGCGAACTCTCCCCCCTCCATCTTGGACGACCGAGCGCCACCCTGGGCGCCGCCGCGCGCGGCCATGGGCGCGCGGAGGCGACATCGCACGCGGGGGAAACAGAGCCAGGACAGCAGCGGCAAGGGTGGAGAGCACAACTTCGTCGAGACGTTCGTCGGACACGGTGGACCATTCTTCGAACCGTTTGATCTGGTATGAAGCCAACCTAACCCTCTCGACTCTCCAGTAGTTTGTTTTCGGAATAGTCGACTGGTCGATTTAGAAGATCGACCAAAACTTTAGCGAAAAAAATGTTTCGAAAAACAGTTTTTAGGAACCCCAAATACCCATGTTCGTACCCAGTTTCCAGGAAACCTGTTCAATATTTTTGCAATCTAATTAAACACACTTGAAGACAACAAGTAGGGCTTTAAGACCCTTCTGGTAGTTTAATTTATCGTTTGTTATAGGAAAAGAAATTTGATTGTAAAGTTCACGAAAAATCTGTTTTCAAAATATTGAAATTGTTCCACACGACGTGCGTCACGCCAATTCGGACGACGTGGTCGCGCACCGTAAGCATCAAAAGCTGCGTAACGGTTTCGCGGTCGTGTGGGCTTTGACGGAATTCAAATTGGTCGCGTGTGCGCGACGAATTCGACGCGTATCCGTCGGAATCGTCCCGTATCCGTCCAATACAAATTCAATCATAACTTCGTGCACGCTCATCAGATCGAGACGAAACTTGCGCCAACAGGACCATATCGTTTTTCTGGTCCTGCATGCCAAGTTTGGTCCAATTCTGAGACAGTTGAATTCGACGTCGTTTTGTGGGCCCCACGGTCCCGCTCAACGGGCGATTTTGTGCACGGCCGCCAGAATCCAACTCTGGACATACGGTTGGGTTCGTATCGGAAAACTGGATCCGTAGACATATAGTTAGATGACTTTAGAGACAGTTGACTCTGTCACACTTTTCGGTGCAAAGCGGATCCAACGGCAGACATCGTTTTTTGTCCGAAATTACCGTTTTGTCCCTGTGTCCAGAATTGGACTTAAGGACAGACAATCCTAGATAATTGGACTATTCTGAGATCATTGGTATTGTTTATTTCAGCTTCCGGGGACTGTTGTACGGGTTTTGACTATTGTGGTATATTGAGTGATTTGGATCATCGGTTTCACCAGCACAGGACCACAGGCGAGTACAGTTTATTGTCTGCATTTTGATATTGATTTTCACTATATTTCATTGATTGGTCATTGGTTATGTGATTATTTTCTATTATAAATTGTTGAGTCGGGAATGAGAAGTACCAAGGATGTGTGATCCGACCGTAGACCTCGTTTACTTTCATGTTGTAGATCCCGTAGACATTGTTACTTTTATGCAGTAGATCTCGTAGACATTGTTACTTTTATGCAGTAGATCTCGTAGACATTGTTACTTTTATGCAGTAGATCTCGTAGACCTCGTTTACTTTAAGCAGTAGATCTCGTAGACCTCGTTTACTTTATGCAGTAGATCTCGTAGACATTGTTTAAATTCTGCAAGTAGATCTCGTAGACCGTGCGGTGTAGTGTCCCAGACTGATCACATATCAAAGGTACTTCTAACGGTGGAAAGTATATTGGTCTATTTATTACTATTGATTTTTCTTACGGCTTTACTGTTATTTTCAAAACTCATGATTGATGCCTAACCTTTGTCTTATAGTCATTTTTTTTATTTGAAATTGCATTCAGTGAATTGTGCTCGTTTCATTCCTGACTGAAAACCATATTTTTCAGGTTAGCCATGGATTTACTTAGCATGAGAGATACGGGTATACTTGCAGCCAGAGGCCTAGAGACTAGCTAGTTAGTTGAGTGGTAGTCATTCTATATTTGTACAAGTTTATGTTTCTACAAAAGTAAAACTTGTGATCCTTGTAAATTAAATTAATTTTGTGAATGATTATTATTTGTGATTTGATCTTCATGGCCGTGACAGCGTTCTACCGCTGACACTGCGGCGTAGGCTGGCTTGGACACGTCTCGTATCTGTTTAAAAAAAAACGGATGCGGGTCGTGACATTATGTCCTGTATAAGTCTTGAGATCATGCGGCCGCACGCTTCGACTAGCCAAGGAACTCCGTGCCTCGACGCATCCAAGCGAGCTCCGCGCCACGAGCTTCTACCTGTGCCTGTACATGAAAACTGTGTGGGTGTCAGTACTCAACTGTACTGGTGGAGTGAGCTCCTCGCCCACCCATACAAAACCGACACGTTCATTTACTTTGTGCAATACAAGTCTCTTTACAATTGTCTTTCTAGTCTTGCTTTAGGATCCATTTTAGAACAAGACGTCTCGGCCTATACTTAACAATGCAATGACAGGGTCGTACAACGACGGGGTCGTGCCATGCCAACGTGTATTTCGATCGAGACAGTGCCTTATCGCTTATGTACTTGACCGAACTTCAACTCGGGATGGCAGGGTCGTGCCATACTCTATTCGTGACTTCAACGCATCCAGGACAGTGCTTCGCCGAGGAGCAACTTATGCGAACTCGGCCGTGCCAAGACTTTCAATACTTTCGCGTACCTCTAGACCAATTCTCGTGCCAACGACGTCAAGGGGACGACTCGTGTTGGTCGTGCCTCTAGACCTTGCTTCGACTTGTTCGTGCTTCAAGATTAAGGCCGTGCCTCGCTATCAAGACTTATCCATGCTACCGCCTTACGGCCTTTCCTGACTTAGACTCAAGACAACTCACATCCAAACTATGCAACTTATATGCCGACAACATAAGACTCGGTGCCACATCTCATGCCGAAGTACGTCACCTACGTTACAACCAAATCTTAGGCCCAATATTTTGTGTTCCAACTATACTCACACATTCAACTCGACTTCCTTGATACTCTACACTCAATACTCGACTCAATCCAAAGGCATTTACGCGGATCGCCGCTCATACCGACTCATCTATATGAATTAGTCACTAGCGTCCAGCGTTATAATGGACTTGGCTCAGGGGATTCGGTCCGCCCTTCCACGGGTAGCTAGCCCCGGAAGCGCCGAATTCTCCCATACGGTTATCCAGCATCATTCTTTTTTTAGCCAACTCGCTTCCCCCAGGCCGATATGATCCCGGCGCTCCGATGATCACTCGAGAAGACTTCCACCTTGTAAAAGTTGTCCAATGACCATGCAAGACTCGACTCGAAATGACGTCTCACATAGTCAATCTACTTCTAGTGTTACCATCTCTTTCAGGGCTAAGTTCAACACTTCTCACTTCTGAGACCTTGCCTCGGCGACCCAGTCGCGAGCATTCTTCTTTCTTGCCCTATTATTTCACTCAACTCAAGAACAACTATTGAAACACTTTCCAAAACTCAATAAATCAACCGTGACCCGTGCCTAAGACAGACCTTGTTCTCTAGGCGACGCTATCGCTCAAGTCATATATCTTATACGACGAGCCTTATTCTCGAGGGACTACGTGACTTGACAACCGCAGATAGAGCGGGACAGTGCTAGAAATGGCTTAGACCGACTGGCATAACTTTGCCTAACTTATTTGTGCAGCGACTTGACAAGCAAAGGCTACGCCAAGCTTTGCATCGAGGAAACGTGTCGTGCACGCGATCGACTTGAACGACCAAGTTCTCGGGTGCCTAGACTTAAGCCGACAGCCGTGCAAGATGACTTAACTCACGGGACGTGCGAATGCTATGCCAAGCCTTGGACGAAGGGACCGGGCATACATTTTCAAGCATTCATGCGGGCGACGCCTTTGACTTAGGCTTATTCGAGTGTCGGGGCAAAACGACGGGACAGTGCATGCTTTATCAAGCATTCAAGTGGAAGACGCCTTTGACTTAGGCTCATTCGAATGTCGGGGCAACTTAGCAACTTAGGCCAATTTTCTTCTCCCAAGCCACGTGACGAAGGATCGAGTGTATTTTGAAAGCACGATGAGCCGACTTCTAAGCAGACCGTGGGACCATTTTCCATGTTCTAGGACATTCCGACAGGTCGGGATTATTCCCTTAGCTATGTGGATGCGTCTCTTTTATTAACAATCCTAACTTGTGCAAGTTGAAAACATGCGAGTTATTAAGTGAAGGCTAAGATGAGGCGGGCTCTCCGAAACTACCCCACCTGAGCGAGGAGTCGCCTCGACCGAGCGAGCCTCCAAGTAGCCGTTGTAAGGCTAAGTCTGAACGCCGTCGGCGTTTCGATTCCTCCGAGACTTTGCGGGACGGGGCACTACATCATACATCACTCAGAACAAGTCTCGTCCTCGAGACTTTCCTGAAGGCAAGCCATCCTACTATTTCTATGGCCAAGACTTAATCGTGCCTTGACACGGAGCTAAAACCGTCGTGCGAGGTACGCCATAACTTATCATGCACACTCCGCCTACGCGTTTCTTCGATTCCGAGCCACGCTCGTACTATCATCAATATTTTTTCTTAACACGATCTTAAATTCGCGACACTCTTCCATTCCTCATGTCTTCCTTGAACTCAACGTATTTGGTTGGAACGTGCACGCATTCCAGGCGTCCCCAAAATATATGTATTCAGCCAAGCCGCATGATAGAGAATTCGTCATTCTCACTCGAGTCGCATCGTATACATATTCAGGCGTCCCTGAAATATATGCATGTCAGCCAAATCCCGTGAGGGGTATTCCTATATTTGTGATTTATACTATCCATTCATACCAATCCTCAAGATCAATCTTTCGATTGATAACTCTTGAAACATGGCGTCTCGCCTAACCGCTAGGCCATTTCTCAAGGCTAAGTCAATGTCAGGATTGGAATCATAGTTCTCCAAAAATAATACCAACACTGATCCCAATCCTAGGGTCTAACCAAAGTCGGTAGTACGACATTTTTCTATCCAAGCTAGCGTCACTCAGATTTCTAAACATCGGACACGATCACCTATTCGCATCAATGCATTCGTTGCGCGTATTCGAATCCATTCAAAACACCAATTCTAACCAATTCATGTATTCGATCACGAGGTCGTCTAGCTTTGACAATATGTTGTACCCCAATCTCACGCGAGTCCGATTATCCACGGTGGTTCATGAATCACTATGCAACGCTCTCGCGGAATAATCATTCTCATCGGGGCGTAACTCTTATTTGAGTCTAGACTAATTCATTTTCGATACGCGGATTGAACCTACTCGATCCACAAGTTCGACCGTCACGCACGCTAAGTCATTCTCGAGTCCACCTTCGTGTCAAACCATAAGTCGATGCATCAAATTTTCACGCCATGCAAGTTCAATCACCCCCGCTGTATGAATCACCATACCAGCGCTTACGCGGAGTGATCGTCCTAATCGGCATGACGCATGTACGAGGTTGGGGTTGCGCTCGCATAAGACAAGAACGTCAATGTTGTGGTCATCTACGAAGCAAATCTAAATATTTTATTTTCCTCCAAGCCATGATCTTACTTCGATATTCCGATCGTCATTCGTTCAACTATAAAACCCTCGAGCCATGTCAATATTTTTCTCGACACATTTCAACATCTCGAGTATAGCATCCATCGAAACAATAACATTTGCACGATCGTCATTCGCCGAGTCAGAGTACCCCCTAGTTATCGTATATCAATCCTTGATACGCCTCAATACCATCGACGATATGCATAACCTGACGATCTTCCTTTGCAACCAATTTCAAGTCGTGAGACTGATGCTATTGTCCGAACTGGATATACCATAATTCCTCAATATTCAAGATCAAGTTCGATCGCTATTCCTCAAGCTAGTTTCAATATCGTTGTCGAAAACTCAAGTCACATTTCATTTGACTCAATCCGAAATCGCACGTGTGATTTACTAGATTTTCTCGATCAAGACATTCATTTTCATTTATCGTTTCAAATCGTTTTCTAACTTGCGTTGCCCATTGACAAGTTTGTTGGCCCATTTGGTCATATGGTCAAACCTGATTTTAATAATTGAATAAACTCTGTCTGTAATTTCTTATGCAATATATTTTCATTTTATTTGAGTCTAGAAATATGTTGTACACCGAGTCGTACTGGCAAATAGGCTACCCTCAAATGAGTTCAAAATGTTTTTAAAATGACCTCTCAAAAAGGTTTACAAAAAGGTTTTCAAAAATCACCAAAAAGCTTTTTTAAAACCCTGACTAAACCCTGACAGAACTCGGACCGAGTTCGGCCAGAGTTCGGCCAGAGTTCGGTTAGTGGCCGTTTTGATTTTGAATCCTTGGAGCTTGGTCCTCCTGCAGTTGCGGATTTGACCGAGATTTGCTCATAGAGTTCTGTCCGAATTCTGCCCGAATTCTGTCAGAAGTCTGCCTTTGAAATTCCTATAAATAGAGAAGGATTTCGATCATTTCGACTCACTCATTCACTTTCAATCTTCTCTCTATCTAAAGCTTTCAGTCTTTCAAAGAGTTTTCTAGAGCTTTCAATTTCAGATCCCAAGCCAATTACAATCCTCTAGTCGATTTGCCAGTGCGGTACGGTCTAGAAGTTTCTGAGAGATTATAATCAGAAGGCTTGATTGAAGAATACCTCTTCACATTTGAAGTTGGACGAGTTCTTCGTATCAAAGCTCGCGTTGTAGAAGTTGCAAGGACTTCGTAAGAAAACTTACGGTTTTTCCAATAGTGGATTCAACTGGTAGCAAGAGTTCTACCGACTGGATTAGTCCTCAACAGAGGGATACCAGTATACATCGCTGTATTTGCGTTTGCTCTATTAACTCTGTCTTTACTTTATTTCAGTTGTGATTAATATTTTGTGATTGTGCTGCTAACTTTTTTAATTAGCATTATTCCGCTGCCAACTCTATTCACCCCCCTCTAGAGTATTACGCTTTACTATTTCGTTCCTACAATTGGTATCAGAGCGGGTGTTACAGGTAAAGCAAAGGTAACAGTGCAATTATTTATTCATTTTAATTAACTGTTATATAGATCACAGCACAACACATGGCAACTGTGAAATTCACAAGTGAAGGCCAGGCCACAAACAGACCCCCATTGTTTGATGGTACGAACTATACCTATTGGAAAACACGGATGAGTTTCTTCTTGAAATCACTTGACTTTGATTTATGGTCCATTATTCTTGATGGCTATCAAAAGCCACCTCGTATAAATGTTGATGGGGTTTTAGTTGAAAAACCCCACAGCAGATATACAGAGGAAGAAAAAAAAGGGCCAGTCTTGACGCACGTGCCATTAATGCTCTCTTTTGTGCTTTAGACAGAACTGAATTTAACAGGGTGTCTATCTACACAACGGCTAATGAAGTATGGAAGCTACTTGAAGTCACACATGAAGGCACGACTCAAGTCAAAGAATCTAAAGTCAGCAGACTTACTCAAGATTATGAGGCGTTCAAGATGAAGCCCAATGAAACAGTTACACAAATGTTCGAGAGATTCCTGGATATTGTAAATCCTTTGTCCTCCTTAGGCAAAGATTACAGTAACCATGAAAAGATTCGCAAACTCCTGCGAACACTTACCAAGAACTGGATTCCGAAGGCTACTGCAATCATTGAAGGGAACGACCTCACAACTATGTTCCTCGAAGTACTCATGGGTAAGCTACTCACTCATGAACTGGAGCTACAAGATTTTGAAGAGCCTGCACCAAAGGAGAAGACGATCGCTCTCAAGGCTCAGCACAGAAAAGCTGCTGAAGGTGACTCAGACAGCAGTGGATCTGACGCTGAAGATCAAGCACTCCTAGCAAGGAAGTTCAAAAGATTTATGAGACATGAGAAGAGAGTCAAAGAGAACAACAGTAACAGCTGGTATCAAGAAGATGCTGTTTGCTATGGTTGCAAGAAGAAGGGACACATGAAGAAGGATTGTCCCACAAACTCATCATTAAGCAAGAAGAGCAACAGGTATAAAAAAGGGAACCTGAAGAAATCAACATCTAGGAGATATGCCAACACCAGCATATGGCATGAAAGTGAAGCCAGCGACTCAGAAGACGAACAATCAGAAGACGCTGCAAACGTATGCTTTATGGCATCCGATCAGGTACCTACTGAACCTGTAGTTGATACTTATGATGACTTCACCTTTGAGCAATTAGGAGATGCCTTCAGTGACCTGATGACTGATTACAGGAAACTGCGTAGCAAGTATCAGACCGCTAAGAAGGTACTCAAAGAGTACAAAGGTGAAATAGGTAGACTTACCGACCTACTAGCTGAGGTTAGAAATAATGTTAGTGAGTCTGGTGAGCTTTCTTCAACAAAGCTCTTATTACACGAGACTACCAAGTCATCTGAAGAGAAAGACAAAATTATTGACCAACTCAAGGAAGAACTTTCTATAGAGAAGAAAAGTCTTCAACGTGCACAAATCAGAATGGAATTACTCACTTCTGATTATACTAAGTTGTATGACACTTCCAAAAGATTGGAAATTAGGTTAGGAAAACAGCCTGAGCCTGCTGCTTCCTTCCCTAACACGTGTCACTTACCGAAAAATCGGAACATTCCCAAGCCAAACACTGTCAGACCTAACCATATAAAACCTTTACCCCAAAAGGTTAAGCCCAAACAAGATTATAGGTATACTTTCTTCTATACTAGAAAATCTAAACCTACCAACCATGCACACCACTCAGCTTTCAACACTCGACATGCATTGTGGCCTCATTGGTCATATTTCATCTGCATGTAGAATGAGAAAGCTTATTGATTTAAATGTTTATGCTTGGATACCTAAAGCTAACAATACAGGACCCTACAAGAAATGGGTACCAAAAGTTTCATCTGCAAACTGTTTTGTAGGTGGAACACCCTTCACATGCTAGAAGCAAATGGATTCTCGACAGCGGTTGCTCACGGCATATGACCGGTGACGCTACCCTATTTGCAACACTGTCGAAGAAAAAGAAGGAAGGCTATGTCTCCTTCGGTAATTACTTGAAAGGGTATATTATTGGTATCGGTGATGTTGGTAAGTCTCCATATCCTGTGATTAAGGATGTCTGTCTGGTTACCGAGTTGAAACATAATCTACTTTGCATAAGTCATCTAGCTGATCATGGTTATGGCATCAACTTTGACAAAGACAAATGTACTATAGTTGATAGCTCAACTGGTAGTACTATCTTTGAAGGTATCAGAGAAGACAATATATATATTTTCTATTTGTTAGAAGAAACTAACATTTCAGGTAGATGCTTAATGGCCAAAAGTGATGAGAGTCATTTGTGGCATATGAGACTCGGTCACGCTAATATGGATACGATCTCAAGATTATCTACAAAGAAGCTAGTACGCGGTTTACCGGATATTACATTCAAGAAGGACTCGTATGCAGCCAATGTGAAAAGAACAAAGCTACCAGATCCACATTCAAGTCAGTAAACGCAGTATGTACTACTAGACCTATACAATTGCTTCATATGGACTTATTTGGTCCTAGCAGAGTTGCTAGCCTTGGAGGTAAACTTTATGCTTTCGTAATTGTAGATGATTTCTCTAGATACACGTGGGTATATTTTTTGACACGCAAGAATGATGCATTATCCGAATTTTTCGTCTTTTGCAAGAAGGTACAGAATGAAAAAGGTTACATGATCACTCGCATAAGAAGCGATCATGGAGGCGAATTCGAGAATACTGATTTTGAGCAATTTTGTGACACACGCGGTTTTGTACACGAGTTCTTCTGCCCTAGGACTCCACAACAAAATGGAGTTGTGGAACGTAAGAACAGAACTCTAACCGAAATGGCCAGAGTGATGTTAAACCAGTTTAGTCTACCCAAATATTTCTGGGCTGAAGCTGTCAACACAGCTTGTTTTGTACTCAATAGAGTTCTTATTCGACCCAAATTGAAGAAGACTCCTTTTGAGTTATGGTTTGATAGAATTCCATCTGTTTCATACTTTAGAATTTTTGGCTGTAAATGTTTTATTCTTAATACAAAAGACAATTTGGGAAAATTTGATGAAAAGGCCGATGAAGGTATATTTTTAGGTTATGCGGCCAAGAGCAAAGGATACAGAGTCTTCAACAAAAGAACCATGATCATCGAAGAGTCAATCAACGTCACCTTTGATGAACTAAATTAGATGACGATCGATGACAATGACGAAGATCCAACTGTACCAAGCTCAACATCAGCTGAACCTCAACCAAGCTCTGCACTAGCTGAACCTCCTAGAGAAGATCAAGGAACCAGCTACCTTCAGAATTTACCGAAAAGGTTGAAATTTACAGCTGATCATCCAAAAGATTTGGTAATTGGTGATATTACCAAAGGAGTAAGTACTCGTACATCCAGTAGAGATATTGTTTCTAGTGTTGCATTTATTTCACAGCTAGAACCCAAAACTATTGATGAAGCATGTAGTGATAGCTTTTGGATAGATGCTATGCAAGAGAAATTAAACCAATTTGAACGGAATCAAGTTTGGGAACTTGTTTCCAGGCCTATTGATCATCCGGTCATTGGCACCCGTTGGGTATTCCGAAATAAACTAAATGAGAATGGTTTAGTGACTCGTAATAAGGCTCGACTCGTAGCTCAAGGATACAATCAAGAAGAAGGTATCGACTACGATGAGACTTATGCTCCAGTTGCGAGATTAGAATTCATTCGCATGTTATGTGCATTTGCATGTTTTCATGATTTTAAACTTTTTCAAATGGATGTCAAGAGTGCTTTTTTTAAATAGTTTTATAAAAGAAGAAGTTTTTGTAGCACAACCTCCAGGTTTTACAGATTTCAAAAATCCTGATCATGTTTTCAAGTTGAAGAAAGCCTTATACGGTTTAAAACAAGCCCCTCGTGCTTGGTATGATCGTTTAAGCTCTTTTCTACTTGACAATAGTTTTTCAAAAGGCAAGGTTGACACTACACTGTTTATTAAGTCTTTTAATAGCAAACTTCTTTTAATTCAAATCTATGTTGATGATATTATATTTGGATCTACTAATGAATCTCTGTGTCAAGAATTTTCTAAGTGTATGCAGAATGAGTTTGAGATGAGCATGATGGGAGAGCTAAAATTCTTTCTCGGATTGCAAATCAAACAAACTGATAATGGGACATTTATAAATCAAGCCAAGTATACAAAAGACCTGCTAAAGAAGTTTGATCTGGACAATGTCAAACCTATTGGCACTCCAATGGCAACTTCAACAAAGCTTGATTCAGATGAACAAGGCAAGCCAGTCGACACACGTAAGTATCGAGGTATAATTGGTAGTTTACTTTATTTAACTGCTAGTCGTCCAGATATAATGTTTAGTGTTTGCCTGTGTGCACGTTTTCAAGCTAACCCAAAGGAATCACATCTGTCCGCAGTTAAGCGCATCTTTCGATACCTTAAGGGCACTTCTTCTGTTGGCTTGTGGTATCCCAAAATAAGTCCTTTGACCTTATTGGTTATTCGGATGCAGATTTTGCTGGATGCAAAGTTGATAGAAAAAGTACCAGTGGCACATATCATTTCTTAGACAAGGCTTTAGTCTCATGGTTTAGTAAAAAGCAAAATTCTGTAGCCATATCAACAATAGAGGCTGAGTACATCGCCACAGGACGTTGTTGTGCTCAGATTTTGTGGATGAAACAAACCCTAGAAGACTATGATTTATTTTACACACATATTCCCATTTTCTGTGATAACACGAGCACTATTAATTTGACTAAGAATCCAGTATGTCACTCTCGTACTAAACATATCGAGATTAGACATCGCTTTCTTAGAGATCATCATCAAAATGGAGATATAAACCTTGTGTACATAGATACTGAAAATCAACTAGCTGACATCTTCACTAAACCTCTAGCGGAAGATCGTTTCAATTATTTACGTCGAGAATTAGGAATTTTGGACGTCAATAATATTAATTAATTTTGTTTTATGATTATATATCATTACGCAAAAACTGTGTTAGAGACAAGCCAATAAAGAGTCTGTCTGTTACCACAACTACGGTTGAAGCGAAGCGGTACTTAAGAGTTCCCCGGTGAACCTCCGCCAGCTGGGACAGTACTCCTACAGCTAATCTGAAACAGTCGCTGTGTAACGACATTTAATCTATAAAATAATATTAATTATGTTAATTGAAGTTGAAATGACTAATCTTTGAATTAAATATTTGAAATGAGACAATGAAAAAGAATGGCTAAAATCAACTTTAAAGAACCCTAGGCGAATTCGGCCAGAGCTCTGACCGAATTCGGCCCGAGTTCGGTTGAGGGTGTCTGGTTATATATACAGAACACGAGCAGTCCTTCTTCTTCATTGCTTCTAAACTATTCACAGCAGCAGCAGCAGCCGCGAAGGAGCCCCGAACCCTAGCTTTTTACCACCCTCTTTCTTCCAATCCAAGTGGTAAAATCAATCCAAAATTTGGATTCGTGCGGAGTTCGCCATTCTCTTCGACATACTTTGATCTCGGGAGGTATAACCCCATCTTTCTCCACTTTTTAATTAGTGCATTTTTATTTCAATTTGCACAAATGGCACCCAAATTCAATCCATCAAAGAGGAAGAAGACGAACCCTAGCGAGGAAGGGTCATCTTCGCATCCGCATACGGATTCCCTCTTCTTGCCGGTCCAAACGAACGACGGTGCGTTCGACGGGTTTTTTTTTCAAATCCTAGACCAAGCCTTACTGTGGTATGGAGACTTCTCCATGAGATCCATATGCACAGGCGCTCCAGTCAAATGGACTGTATTTCCTGATCATCGTCATTTCTTTGAGGCATTAGGGTTACATCTTTTTGTCAAAATCTGCTTCCCTATAGCAACTAATGCCATTAGATTATTTTATTGCAATCTCATATTAAACAATTTTGATGTGAGCACTCGTGTTGGAGGTATTGAAATCAATTTCAATGATAACCTCTTAGTGGAGATCCTTGGTATCCCTAACGAAAGTGAACCGCTAGTAGACATCACTGAATTTGATTTTCCCGAAGGCACGACACTCGCCAGTTTCAAAGCGAAAATCTGTGCACCTGATAGAGTACGCTCTGGAAAGTTCAAGGCTAACAACCTGAACTTGTTTAACTATGAATTGTATCGCATCATCTATTCCACTATCCTTCCAAAATTTACTTCAAAGGATGATGTGACTTCTCTTGAGCTGTCCGCCATGTACCACATTCTTAAGGGGATTCCATTTTCTGCCCCTAAGACCATGATTCAGATGATGGGTCGTTGTCGTACAAGAGAAAGAAATCCCTCTTACGCGATGATTCTTCCACGCATCTTTCAGCTCTTCGATATCGATCTGTCGACTTGTACTCAGGATCCTGAGCCCAAGTTTCTTCAGTTATCTCGTCGTAGCATGACTGCTTCAGCTCCACCTCCTGCTCCTCCTACTGCACCTCCTCCACCACCTCATCAGTATGCCATGACATTTGAGGGCATACATCATCATTTATCTGCTTTGTACGTCTTGATGACGGACATGGCTCGCAAGCGTGAGTTTCGCGACGTCACCCGCTATCAGGCGCTTGCAAACTCCTTAGCTGATCTTCGTTTCGCCCAGACTGGTTATTCAGCCGGTTCCATCCCTAGAGATCCAGCTTTCTCCGGTTACCGCTGTGAGGATGAGGCTGTTCATGCCTACTTCCAGTCCGGTAATGCCTATGATTGGTACCGTCCTGACCGTGCTCCACATCGTGATTATGTTGGTGAGTTCTATGCTGGCGCCCCTCCACATCCTTCTGGCGCTGGTACCTCTGGAGCTGGTACTTCAGGACATACTGGTAGAGCTGCTGATGATGATGATGAGGATGATGATGAGGAGATGTGACTATGTGATTTTGAGTGATATTTTATTGTGCACTTGAAAATGCTCCGACATTCCAAGTTATTATCAGTACTTTTTTATTAGCACTTTTTAGTATGCTTCAGTACTCTTTTCTTTCATAGACATGTTTATTATGCCTCAGTTTATGGCATTCAGTTTATTTCAACACTATGTTTCAGTCTCAGTTTATGCTAGCACTATTTCTTATATTGCTTCATTCTTTATAACTGCCTGTGAAATTACATGCATGTGATGATTTTTCTTACAATACATGCCTGTAATATTTCTCTAATTTTATGCCTTATTTCTTTTATATATGTTTTCTCACTATTTGTTACTTATGCATTTGATTGCGGGGGAGCTTTATCTTTTGCAATTATTTTGCTAAGTGACAAAGGGGGAGAAAATTAAAGATCTAACATTTTTTTGAGATAATACAGGATATGAACAATTCTACTTCTTTTTGATATTTTGAACAAGCTTAATGTTATATCATTCATAGTTTGACAATTATCAAAATGGGGGAGATTGTTGGCCAATTTGGTCATATGGTCAAAACTGATTTTAATAATTGAATAAACTCTGTCTGGATATACAAAGCTAGTCGGGACATCTCGGACTCTTGAACATGATCAAGAATGGCTATCCACTGAATTCAAGACCAAAGATCTGTTTGCCTACTCGAGTCTGTAATTCCTTATGCAATGTATTTTTATTTTATTTGAGTCTAGGAATATGTTGTACACCGAGTCGTACTGGCAAATAGGCTACCCTCAAATGAGTTCAAAATATTTTTAAAATGACCTCTCAAAAAGGTTTACAAAAAGGTTTTCAAAAAGGTTTTCAAAAATCACCAAAAAGCTTTTTCAAAACCCTGACTAAACCCTGACAGAACTCGGACCGAGTTCGGCCAGAGTTCGGTTAGTGGCCGTTGTGATTTTGAATCCTTGGAACTTGATCCTCCTGCAGTTGCGGATTTGACCGAGATTTGCTCATAGAGTTCTGCCCGAATTCTGTCCGAATTCTGTCAGAAGTCTGCCTTTGAAATTCCTATAAATAGAGAAGGATTTCGATCATTTCAACTCACTCATTCACTTTCAATCTTCTCTCTATCTAAAGCTTTCAGTCTTTCAAAGAGTTTTCTAGAGCTTTCAATTTCAGATCCCAAGCCAATTACAATCCTCTAGTCGATTTGCCAGTGCGGTACGGTCTAGAAGTTTCTGAGAGATTATAATCAGAAGGATTGATTGAAGAATACCTCTTCACATTTGAAGTTGGACGAGTTCTTCGTATTAAAGCTCGCGTTGTAGAAGTTGCAAGGACTTCGTAAGAAAACTTACAGTTTTTCCAATAGTGGATTCAACTGGTAGCAAGAGTTCTACCGACTGGATTAGTCCTCAATGTAGAAGCATGGAATTTCACAACCAGAAAGCCCATGCGCCAGGCATTATATGCGCCAGAACTCAGACAGCTAATCAAATAAGCCATAGACATTCGAAGAAGGACTTTATTTATATATATATAAGTCTATTACATGTCTAGAAAAGATTGTACAAAGGAGAATTTCTACAAAGGAATGATCCTAGATCTACAGCCAACAGCCACCATGCGCCTTCCAGATAGGCGCAGCAACCACCATGCGCCTTCCGATAGGCGCAGTAGTCACCATGCGCTGTCAGCCAAGCGCAACAGATGTCATGCGCCTCCAGCCAGGCGCATCCTACCATCTCTTCAGCAGCTCAGTTATGTGCATCCAGCTCAGTTATGTGCATCCCTTCAGCAGCTCAGTTATGTGCAACTCTTCCAACCAGGCTCATCTGGCCGAGCAGAGCCCAGTTATGTGCCGCTCTTCCAGCCAGGCTCGCCTGATAAGTGCTTCGCCAAGCAAAGCATTTAACCCTCTGGCTGGAACCAAGGAAGAGAAGAGCACCGCAAATGCTGTGGCCAGGGGAGGCTTCGAAAGAGCCTCCAAAGACCAAGGAAGACCGTAATAGAAATCATGGCACAAGGAGCTTTCAACACAATCAAAGTGGGCGGCACCCACTTTGAAGGAAGAGAGAGCCTAGCACCACCATTCCGATCTACGGCTCTTCCAGAACAACGGAGACGAGGCCCGAACATCCTTATCTTTGGATGCAACAGGCACCTTCCGCCTGCCTCAGAAGCCCTTGACTCTGTCTTTTGGATGTAACAGTCACCTTCAAGTGCATCGAAGACAACACGACGTCTCATCTTTACCCTCGGGAGCACTTCGTCAACAGAATGCACCCACATATCCAAGTTCATGTTGGAAGTACGTGAGGGAATGAGGAGCAAACCTTCTCTCCATGCCACTATTTATAGGCCGGGCAAATCAAACCCACGTGCCAAGTGGATGACTCTCCGAATTCTGTGCAATGAATTTGCATTAAATGGATGAACCGGACGCCTCGAATTCAGCCAAACGGCTATTTATAGCACTCGAGGAGCGAGACAGCCGCGTCATTAAAGGATATGTCGGATGCGCCAGCCAAACAGTGCATCACACGGACGTGCCCTCCAGCATCAGGCACATCACACAGACGCGCCCTTCAGTACCCGGCGTATCACAGAGGATGCGCCCTCCCTCACATCTCCATGCCGAGTGGAACACCAACCAATGTGCCCACTCAGCTGTCCATCGAACATCACAAACATTAAATGCTGAACTGACACCAGAGTTGGCAGCACGCTTCCCAAAGTCTGAACAGTTGATAGCTTTTTCAGAGAATGAAGCGTCGGCAACGTCAGCATCATCATGACTCTATTCCGACGGCTACTGCCACGTGGCCATCCGCATGCGCCTCTACGGCCATGCGTCCAAACCAGCATGTGCCTCAAAAGCCATGCGCCTCAGACCCTTCACTGATCCCTAAAGACAGAAGAAGAGTCTCCAGTTGAAGCTTTGCATGCGCCTCAAAAGCCATGCGCCCCAGACTGATCTCTGATCCCGAAAGACAGAAGAAAGGTCACCTGCATGCGCCTCAAAAGCCATGCGCCCTAAATGGTTTGTAACTCCTAAAGGTTATGAGCCGCAGCCTCCTCCTGCGCCCAGATCCAAGGCGCAGCTCACCAGATCACTGCCCCCCCCAAATCCGAGATCTTCGAGCCATGGGTCGATGACACGTTTCCTTTGACTCAACTCGTCCAAGATTTCAGCAACAGAAAGATCTTCTCCTCGGCTACGTGCCGGCTCACAACAGCAGTATGAAGAGTTCTCTCCCTCAATCAGGACGCATCATCTACGCGCCCCCATCAGCAACTTCCACGTGGCGTCCCCACACACCGGCGCATCCTACATGCGCGCATGAGCAGCCAGCCTGCAAAACTATAAATAGAGGGATCTTCTCCTTCACACACACACACAGAATCTACAACGAACATACGAAGAATCACCAGAGAGGCAGATACAGACATTCAACGTCTTCCTCCTCTCAGCAAGCTCCAGCACCCAGAGCAATCCACACCTTCAGAGAACCGATAACCGTCGTCAGCCCGTCAACGGAGTCAACGCATTACCACTCGCTCCATTGGCACTAAGGACCCAGCTTAAACAAAAGTGTACTCCTAGGACTACATCTAAGTCCTACATTGTAACACTGTTCTGTTTGTATTCAAATTTTCAATCAAACAATTTTAATGGCAAACAAGCTGGCGACTCTGCTGGGGACTTCTTTCTCCTCTTCCGAAAAAGTCGTGTCACAGGCCGACGACGTGAAGGTGGGCTCCTCCCACAAGACGCTGGTCGTGCGCCTCAATCAACAGGCGTACGAGGAGTTCATTTCTGAAGGAAGTGCGAGTCCTTCGAAGCGGCTGCTAAAGCCGAAGAAGATCCGCACGGCCTGGGTGCGCAAGGTCGACGCCTCGGGCACTACCACTGAAGGGGATGCAGCAATCCAGCCTTCCCTTCCTGCTGACGTTCTCAGCAACCAAGGTGCGCCTGCCGATACAGCACATCTCTTGGGGAAGCGTGCGGCCGACCACGTTCCCCAGCTATCTCTCTCTCAGGCGAGGAAGATACGTCGACGGAGTAGGGGCGCAGCCAATGCCCCGCGCATCACCTCTGATGCGCCACAAAAAGCCTCTATCTTTGACAGACTCACTCGCTGTAATGGCGAGAAGAATTTGGATGCTGAGTACTATGCGCCCCAGCGGGCTGGTACGAAGAAATCCAAGGCGGCACGGGCCATGCGCCACAAATGTGCTATGCCAGCAGCCGGCCAGAGGCACGCGCTCGTCATCACGCGCGCTGCCGATAGCAAGCTCTACAAGGTTGACTCAAGTGCTTCTGCACCAGCAACGAGTCGATCTTCAAAGTCCTCATCCCGCTTGGGCGCATCTACTGCGTGCACAACCAAGTCGAGAGAGGCAAACTCAGTGGTCTTAAACTCCCGTGCCTCCTCTGGTTGTGCGTTTGAGGTCCGTTCAAGTCACTTCAAATGTTGTGGTTCCCCCACTACTGATCGTGATGCCTGCTTGGTATTAGATCAGGGGGCGCAGCACTCACCTGACCACCCCGGCGTTTGGCCTTGCCATACGTCTGAAGGGGGTGTGAAGGCACCACTCTCCTCCAACGACCTGCGCAACGTGATCACTCACAAGCACCGGTCAGGAGAGTCGACCAACAAGCACGATGCGCCTCTTACGGGGCATACTTGTACGGTGGTCACCATCAACTGCTGTTGCAAGACGGCAGCTCCACCAAGACAGTCGATCTTCCAACGGCTGCAAACATCGACACCTCTACGACGTCGCCTTGGGACGAAGGTGTCAGCTGAAGAGGAGCCAAAGGTCGCTTCATGCAACGTGGTCTCCAACTCCTCATCAATCCGGAAGACGACTGCCAATTCCTCGTCTTCATCCAAAAGCCAGTCGAGGAAAACCAAGGCAGCTGTCTCGACCTCTGGAGTGTTTGAAGGCACTCGGTCGAGGAAGAAGTCCTTGGAGGAAGCTGGGGGTAGCCAGACCCTTGTTGAGCCTCCTTCCGAAGACGAAGATGTCCAAAGCACAGCTGCGGCGGATCTTCATCATCAAGGCGAGATTACTCTCCCTGAAGCCCCTCAAAATGAGGATGTCCTCCAGGACACTGCCGGGGGTAGTTCTGGAAACGAAGAGGTCCTTCAAGACGGAGCTGAGGGCAAGCAGACCCTTGCAGATGCACCTATTGAAGATGAACTCCAGAATGTAGCTGGGGTGGCCAAACACCAGGAGAAGTAACTCCCCCGCATGAGAGTGAGGCCGAAAGCGAAGCCTCAACCCATCCATCCACTCCTGGCCGTGTCAGGACAGTGTACATGGCTGGGGATGATGTCGAGTCTGATGTACCGTCACAGGACATAGTCCAGCGCATAGACTCATTAGAGGGAGGTCTCAAAACCCTCTCTGCCTCTATGCAAGCACTGACTCAAGCAGTGTTTGAGATACGGTCGGCCTTGATCAGGACACCTTCAACTGGTCCTGACCCAGGAGCTAATGGGGAGTCGAGTGTGCCCCTCCAACGGGCGCCCTCGGATACAGAAGAACCTCGGACCTCGGAGCCCTCAAACGCTCCAATCTAGATGGTACCTCCTTCCCCGACTCCTAGCTCTACGGAGGATGTGGTCGAAATGATCAAAGACCTGCGGGAGCGCTTCGAGTCCAAGAACAGGCAAGAGGAACGCCAGAAGATGGGCATTCCCCAGCCTTATCCCCTCGAGTGGAACAAGGTGGTTTATCCCCCAAAGTATAAGCCACAAACACTCACCCCATACGACGGGAAGGACTCTCCGCGACGGTACCTGACGTACTTCCAGTCACAGACAGGGCATCTTCCGAAGGAGGACGCGCTCCTCACCAGTATCTTTGTCGGGGCCCTGAAAGGAGTGGCGTATGACTGGTACTGCAGCCTCCCCGACAATTCTATATCGTCCTTCGACGACCTGACGTGCCTCTTCCTCGACCGCTTCTACGACGGCGGGAAGGACATGACGATGGCGTCTCTCATAGAGATACGTCAGAAGGAGAAGGAAACGGTTCGGGCGTTCATCGAACGCTTCCGACAGGCTTGCTTCAGGCTACCTCCAGGCATGCCAGAACATGCGCTCCTCTCCGCTTGCAGCATGAACATGTTGCCTGCAGTAAAGCTCTGGCTCAACTCTACTCCCCCTCCTGACTGGAGCTCCCTGATCATCGAAGCTGAAGCTGCAGAAAAGAAGGCGGCCAATGCACGTCTTCTGGGTGTCAGCTTCTCCGCCTTTGACG
Organism: Iris pallida; assembly: GCA_029216955.1. NCBI lineage: Eukaryota > Viridiplantae > Streptophyta > Magnoliopsida > Asparagales > Iridaceae > Iris > Iris pallida. Next base: position 47,283,524 of record JANAVB010005597.1, read on the forward strand.
ATAAGGGGAAAAAGTCCGCAGCTAACAGCTCCGGACGAGAAGCAAAGGGGAAACAGACATTAACTGTTAATGCCTCAAAAGGCGCATCTGCGCCTACTCAGAAGCCTCCACTGGCACCGAGACCCAAGGAGGTTTATTCATTCAATGATGACGACACCCTGCAACTTTTCGAGATACTGAAGCAGGGTGACAAGATCAAGCTACCGGACCCAAAGCGGCCCGATGAAGTTGGGAAAGTGGACAACCCAAGGTACTGTCACTACCATCGGTTTGTCGGATACCCGACCAAGGACTGCTACATCCTCAAGAATTACATCCAGCGCATGATCAATGCGGATGTAATCTCCGTCGACTATGAAGAGAAGACGGTGTCGGCCAATGTGGTTTCGCTTCAGTTCGGCACCTTGCCGCCAACTACCACACAAGATGGCGTCGTCCCCATCCCTATGGCGACAATGGAGGTGGTAAACTTACCACCTACTCGTGACAATGTGAGTGGACTCACCCCGCTCACCACATCTCGAGGAGAGGTCCTCTGGGTTCACCCCGACCTCGTCTCCGAGGTGACTCAATCGGAGGTACGCCCTACCTCCAAATCAAAAGGCAGGAAGATCAAGTCTTGCCGCACAGTCTCTTCTTCAACAGAAGAGGCACTTCCAGTGCAAACACGTGCACAACAGAGCTCCCAATCCGGCGAAGCCGCCGCCGAGGTGGTGCCTCCTAGCACCATCCCTGAAGAGGGTCCATCTAAGCCCTCAGCAGCCAATAAGCAGAAGCAGGTGGAGGCCCGTTTTGACAGACCTCTACGGAAGGAGAATGCTTCGGGGCTGTCCAAGCCTCACAACTTCGACATTCTGGCACAATTAGCCAGTACACCTGCGCGCCTGTCTTTGTTCGAGCTCCTGCGTCTTTCTAAAGATTCCCGAGAAGCTCTCTGCGAAGCTCTGAAGGACGCTGAATCCTTTCTCAGTCAGGTCAAGCAGCCTGAAGACCTCCTAACTACTTGTGCGCACTGTCATTGTGCGGATGAAGTTATCCCAAACATAACTTTCACCCAACAAGACATGCTGCTCAAGCATCACCGACATAACCGACCGCTGTATTATACAGGGTACATTGGCTCGGTCAAGGTGAGCCGGATTTAGATCGATCCTGGGTCTTCCCTAAGCATCATTCCGAAGGCGCTGCTATCAAAGCTGGAGATCCCGATGTACCGGCTGGCGCCCTCCAATACAACCATCAGTGGCTTCAATGCTAGCAAGAGCGAGCCATTGGGCAAGATCCGACTGAAGTGTCACATTGGCAGCCTCAAAACTGAGGTGACTTGTTATGTAGTAGATGCCGAGGTCAACTACAACTTCCTGCTCGGTCGACCATGGCTGCATGAGTACATGGTGGTGCCCTCCACGCTCCACCAGTGCATGAAGTATGTATCCACCAATGGCGTCATCCGGACGGAGTTTGCAGACATCGATCCTTTCAAAGGAATTGAAGCCTACTTCACCGATTTCGATTTGTACAAGCCCATTGACGAGGAGGAAGCCAACGACGCTGATGATGAGATAGAGACGGCAACAGAGCCGGACATGGAGCCTGAGACGACTCCCGACGCCCCCTTAAAAATTCGACTGAAGGGGAAACCACCCCAGAAGGCGCCTCCAATGAGCATCAAGCTATCAGGGAAAGCACCGGCTCGCGAAGCACCCCTGAAGATATGCCTCAAGGGAAAGCCACCTCAAACATCGGCTCCCCTGGTGGCAAAATTACAAGGGAAGGCACCACTCACCAGAGGCGCAACCGAAGCGCCTCTCAAGGTGCGCCTCAAGGGCAAGCCGTCACAGTCATCCAAGGTGTCAGAGAAGGCTCATATAACCCTCTCAGACCCCAAAGCTGTGTTGGACTCTCCTAGTCCGCCCCCAGTTCTTATAGACGAGGAGCTTGGTGATTATATCTCGGCTGACGTAGAGGCACCCTCCTTTGACAATGTAATCCCACGGGATAAGATCTCGTATTTTATCAATAATAGAGTGTCTTTTAATTATTCTTGCCTTCCACACTGGAATGCCATGTATACATTAGACAACGCTCTACGGTCGTTGCAAACACAAATAACGACTGTCTACCATAATCGAATAGTCCCGTCTCAAGGAGTCTTCATAGTCCCTCTACGGAGCCGAGACCAAGGCACCATCATCTCGGGCAAAGTCGAGCGTCATCGGGACCTCCCGTCAATCGAGCCCGAACCTGATACCGGCAGAGTACAAGTCTATCGGTACACGGATGCGGCAAAGCACATCATCCAAAAGATAGGCTACGACCTGAAAAGCAACAAAGGCTTAAACTACGGCAAGGGTCGGCATCTCCTTGTCCGGCTTTCGATGCCCAATGGAAAGCCACAGGACTATTATAATCGGACTGGACGAGGGTTAGGCTATGTCACGCCACCATCAACCCCAGAGAGTTCAGATGCAGAAGACATAGAACATTCCCACTCGTCCGAAGCATCGACTTGGGATTCCGATACCAGTATCGGATCAGTCTTCAGGAAAGTGCTGTCAGCTAACATGACGTCAGCACAACCTCAAAAAGGTGAAGGCGAAGACCAAGCGCCAGAACCCTTCGAAGAAGAACCCTGGGCCCAACGCCTAGGGGAACAATGGGAATCTCGTTTTGAGCTTCGTGAACCTCCCACCGAAGACGAAGTCGAGCAGATCGACCTCGGGGAGGGGTCTTCTTCCAAACCCATCTTCATCAGTAAAAGCCTGGAAGGAGAAGATCGAGAATCTTTAATCCAACTGGCTAAAGAGTATATCGACGTCTTCGCCTGGAGCTATGAAGACATGTCGGGACTCGATCCACAGATCGCAATGCATTGGTTGAACATCTTACCTGATGCCAAACCTATCAAACAACAGCAGCGACGCTTCCGTCCGGACATCATGAATGCCATCGATCAGGAGGTTGACAAACTCTTGACTAGCGGCTTCATCCGTGAGGAACAACACCCGGATTGGGTAGCCAACATCGTTCCTGTCACCAAGAAGAACGGGAAGATACGAGTCTGTATCGACTTCAGGGATCTCAACTCTGCTTGCCCGAAAGACGAATTCCCGCTTCCAATCACTGATGTGATGATCGACAACACATGTGGCTTTGAGCGCATGTCCTTCATGGACGGGTATTCAGGCTACAATCAAATCAAGATGTTCCCCGATGACGCAAAACACACGTCATTCAGGACTCCAAAGGGTGTTTTCTGCTACACAGTAATGCCCTTCGGCTTGAAGAACGCCGGTGCGACGTACCAGCGAGCTATGAGCACCATCTTCCGTCAACATCTTCGCAAGACAGTCGAATGCTATGTTGACGACATTGCAGTCAAAAGTCGCCTCAAAAGAGATCACCTACAGGACCTGAAGACAGTCTTCGATCTCATGCGGGCGCATCAACTCAAAATGAACCCCGTTAAATCCTTTCTGGGGGTTTCTAGCGGCAAATTCTTGGGCTTCGTCATCACAGCGAAAGGCATTCATGTTGATCCTGAGAAGACCAAAGCCATCCTCAACATGGACCCTCCGAAGAACCTTCGAGAACTTCGAGGCCTACAGGGACGTCTGGCATATATCCGGAGGTTCATAGCAAATCTTTTCGGTAAATGTTAACCCTTCACTCAGCTCATGAAGAAGGGAGTCTCTTATGTCTGGACAGAGGAGTGCCAGAAGGCTTTCGACGACATCAAAGCCTACTTGACGAGCCCACCAGTCCTGGTAGCGCCAGTCACCGGCAAACCATTTCTCCTCTACGTCCGTGCCATGGATCATTCTCTTGGCGCCCTGCTGGCTCAAAACAGCGATACAGGCTACGAGCAAGCAATCTACTACCTCAGTCGAACACTCATCGGGGCCGAACACCGGTACAACCCCGTCGAAAAGGAGTGCTTGGCTTTGGTGTTTACCATCCAGAAGACTCGTCATTATGTCTCGGGTCAGACAATTCATGTCATTTCCCGAGTCAATCCGCTCAGAGTCCTCATGACGAAGCCAGGATCATTGAACTCCCGGCTGGCTACATGGGCGATCTTGCTAACACCGTACAACCTGGTGTTTGTGCCGCAAAAAGCTGTTAAGGGTCAAGCTCTGGCTGACTTTTTAGCTGCACACCCCATCCCAGAATCCTCAAAACTCTATGAAGATATCCCGGATGAGGTCCAAGAATCCAACGTCACCGAAGGAAGCTCCGTTTGGCGGATGTTCTTCGACGGCGCTTCGAGAACAGGCCCCAAAGGCCAAATCATCGCAGGAGTGGGGGTAGTCTTAGTCTCCCCCGATCAGCTGGTCATCCAGCGTGCGTACTCTCTTTCGAAGCCGTGCTCCAACAACGTTGCCGAGTACAACGCACTCGTCATGGGACTCCAGCTCGCACAACAGCTGGGGGTCGACCATCTGGAAGCTTACGGCGACTCAAAACTCGTCGTAAACCAGGTTCGAGGACAATACGAAGTTCGCCATGAAGATTTAATCCCTTATCATGAAGTCGCGTTGAACATCATTTCAACCTTCACCGGGTTCTTCATTGAACATGTCCCCCGTTTACAAAACTTGGAGGCCGATGCTCTGGCCGGCCTCGCAGCCTCATTAGCAGCGTCCTTTGGGACTCAACACTATATCACGGTAACAGGACGAGATCTGATTTGTCCCAGAAACAACCTATGCTTGCGGATGGCTCACGCCATGCCGACAAACACTGGTGTTAATGTCCGAGACTGGAGGTTCCCGTTCATCGACTTCGCTGTCTACGGAATCCTTCCAGAGGACCCGAAGGAAGCCGTCTCAGTCAGGAGACGCTCTCTTCGATTCTACTACGATACGGCTACCAAAATGCTGTACCAACGCTCCTTCGATGGGCTCCTCCTTCGATGCCTGTCCAACGAAGAAGCAGCCGAAGCTCTTCAAGAAGCTCATGACGAAACTTGTGGAGCTCATCAACCCGGTCCTAAGTTGCAAGATCGACTGCGACGTATGGGCTACTACTGGCCAACCATGGTTGCCGATGCTATCGAATATGCCAAGAAGTGCCACGCGTGCCAACTTTATGCAGACTTCATACATACACCATCGGAGCCGCTACATCCTACAGTCGCCTCCTGGCCCTTCGAAGCCTGGGGCATGGACATTGTAGGGCCAATCACCCCTCCTTCATCGAGAGGACACTGTTTCATCCTGGCCATCATCGACTACTTCTCCAAATGGGCGGAAGCAGTTCCACTAGCAGAAGTAAAAAGCTCCAGGGTGGTCAGCTTTATCAAACACCATGTCATTTACTGTTTCGGAGTACCCCGGCGGATCATCCATGACAATGGTCCTCAGTTTATCAGCCACATTTTCAGCAGGTTCTGTGACAAGAATCACATTCAGAACGTGGCCTCAACTGCCTACAATCCGGCAGCAAACGGATTGGCTGAGGCATTCAACAAAACTATCGTTAGGCTGCTCAAAAAGGTCGTGTCATCCAACAAACGCGACTGGGACGAAAAGCTTGGCGAATGCCTTTGGGCCTACCGCACAACGGTACGGACCCCAACCGGCAACACTCCATTCTCCCTGGTCTACGGGAGCGAAGCAGTACTGCCTCTCGAGATACAGATACCTTCGCTCCGCGTAGTAATCATAAACGAACTCACAGAAGAGGACAATCAACGTCGTCGTCTGCGAGAACTGGAGGCACTTGACGAAAAGCGTCTCTTAGCTCAACAACGCATCGAGCTCTACCAAGCCCGTATATCTCAGGCTTTCAACAAAAAGGTCAAAAAGAGGACTTTCCAAGTTGGCGACCTGGTTTTAGCAGTCAGAAGACCAATGGTGTTGACCCACAAGACACCAGGAAAGTTCGAGCCCAAGTGGGAAGGACCTTTCATCATAGAGACGGTATACTCAAACGGTGCTTACCGCCTCGCCAAACCCAATGGGGACTTGTTTATGATGCCCATCAACGGCAAGTTCCTAAAGAAGTACTATTCTTGACATCCTTCAGACATGTACTTCCTCAAACAACCTCTTTCCACAAACTCATACGCCTCCGGAACCCAGCTGTTCCGTGGCATCTTCCAGTAGAAAGATAACCACATCCATATTACCTCTGAGTTGTCTCTCTACACCCTACAAAGCAGAATCTTACACTTCGTAAGCCTACGCTACCCTTCATGTTTACCACGTCCACATTACCTCTGAGTAAACATCTTGTACAAACAACCCCTGCGTTATTGTACATTTATCGCAGAACTTTCACGTCCATATAACCTCTGAGTTGTTCAGCGTATCCCCCAAGATCATTCCTACCACGTCCATAATACCTCTGAGTAGGGAGATTCTATCATTTCGAACCCAATGATTGCCATGTCCACATTACCTCTGAGCAAACATGATGGTTCCTTCAAACTTATTATCTGTACCTGAAAACCAAGGTGCGCAAAAGATAATAGGTCCACACAAATCATCAAGTTCATGACAACAAAAGATGAACACATCACAAAAAAGGCTGTAGACTTCTTTATTCTTCTGAAAAAGGAGTACAAGAAACTACATCATCCCCCAGTAAGGGTTGCAAAAGAACACAAAAAAAAGGAAAAAGCTATTGTCCCTGAATCTCCCCAGGATGGGCTGAGAGCTCCCTAACTCGAAGCTTTAAGTCGACTGCGCGGGCCTCCACCGTCGCCAGGACTCGTCGCTCTGCTTCTCGGCGCATCAATTCAACGGCCCCAGCGGAAGTAACACTTGCATGCTTCTCATCAAGCTGTTGTCGTTGCTGCGCCAAGGCAAGAGTCAGTTGAGTAAAGGTCGCCTCATCCTTCTTAAATGCTGCATGTTCAGCCCGGACACGCTCGACCTCTAACTGGAGTCGGGCCCGTTGGTCTTCAAGGCGGCGCATCTGGGTGTCGATATCCTCGATATTAGCTTCCAATGCAGCTCGAGTCTCCACCGTCGTCTTCATGGACTGAGACAACTGCTCTACCGCAGCCTCAGTCTCAGCCACCTCACGCTCCTAAATGCCCACGGTGGCCTGGTATGAAGACTCGATCTCGGCGATCAGCTTTCCCTTCTCCGCATCTATCATGATAGAGAGGTCGTTTCGCTGGATGCGTTGAAGTTCCGTGAGCCGCTCATCCAGCTCAATCACCGAAGCCTCCAGAATTTCGGCCATATGGTCGTGGCCTTGGTGAATACGAATCAGCTCGATGCAGGGCATTGCCAGAGCTTTTGCCGTCGTAAAACTCCCATTGGCATCCATCACAGCAGATACACCCTTCTGCAATATTTTGTACACCCCCTCGACGAGGAATTTCACATACTCGTCTGCATCCGCCAGGACCTGCGGTGTCATCGCGAGAGTTGGAGGAGCTACTACAGTTTGCGGACCGGAAGAAGATTCGCCAACCTCAATCAGCGAGGCTTGAACCTCGGCATCAATGGGCTCTTCATCAACAGGGGCTGGACTTCTAGCCCGAGGAGCCGAAGCAACAGAAGGAGCCGGCACAGGCGTCGAGATGGTCCCCCAAGTAGAAGGAGCGACACAGGGTTCTACACCCTTACCCTTCTCAAGCCCGGAAGAACCTCCGACGTCAACAGCCACCTCTTCTATCCCCAACGTCCTCTCAACGGTTGGCACCTCCCTTGGCGGAATAGGGAGATTATCACTTGTCTCTTGACCCGTCGCAGTGGTCTTGACTGACAGACGGGTCTCATCATCGAGTCCCTCAACAGGGACAGAATCTGTCGCTACCTCCTGAGTGGTAGCTGCCTCAACTTCCACGGTTGAAGCCGGGGTAGGACTCGGCAATGGTGCGGTCGACCTCCTCTCATCATGATAAAGAGGGGATTCAACCCTCTCCTCTGTCTCAACCATATCTGCTGTCCCCGCAGCAGATTCTTGCAAGACCGGAGGAACGTCATCGGAAGGCGACGAACTCCAGTCCACTTCATCATCAGGATGCCTCGAGTCCGCAGGACCCTCAGCATCCAAGGCCTCCACGGCAGATGGTGCTCTTCCAGAAGTTGTTGCGACCTCGAAGTCAGAAGATATTAAAACCTCCGCAGGAACATCTTCGGGACCTTCCTCCACGGGAGACATTAGCATCGGTGGAATGCGCTCATCAGAAGAGCCTGCCACCTCCTTCGGTTTACTAGCGCCCAATTTTGAAACACGGGACTTCTTCTTCAATCCCTACAAGAAGAAGAGCATAAGTCGCCACAATGACAAAAAGAATTGGAATTACGAAATATTCCTTACCTCAGCAGGGATTGATCCTGCTGGCATTATAAGTGGCACTTCCGTAACCTTCGGGGTCGGCGCCTTTCTCGACCTTTTCGGTACAGAAGAACCAGCTTCTGTGTCAGCACGCCTTTTCCCGACAGACGGGTCTCCCACTGGTACTGCAGCAGCAGCCCGATACCCCGCCAACTCTGGTGGATGATATGATCGGGCTGCCATCAACATATTCGCTGTTGCCTCCAGCTAGGTTCCAATAATGAAACTAGTCTCCCTGTCATAACCAGGAGACATAGCAGTCATAGTGCAATACAGCTTGGCGGCCGGATATAGGATCGGCGGCCGAGGATTGCGAACTGGCGTGGTGAACTTAACGCTAGTGCATCCAGCGTTATAATATTGCCAGCCCCGGGCTCCATCCAGCAAACTCCCGATGAAGCCTAAACTACTACTGGGATTCCGCAACATTAACTGGGTATAGCCAAACTGACGAGCAAATCGGCTTGGCAGATAAGGCTCCAGATAACACCTATTCTGGTTGCGGTAGACCAGGTGAGAAGGCCGGATACTCTGCAACCAACGAAAACTTCATTTCGGCAGAGTGACCGCGTCTTCGCCAGAGTCAACTAAATCTTGGTCGGCCTCGAAATCTTTGAAGATCGGGCCAACCTTGACAATCTCCCACCCCTGAAGGTAGGACAAGACTCTCCTGCAAACGGGGACGCCAGTGTAAGACCACTTCCTCTTATAGAAGCGGCGAATGAAGGCATCTCCTTCGACATGGTCCTCCTCCGGACCGGGACTCATCACGTTCGGATGATGCAAGATCAGCCACCCCATAAGATAATGGAAGGGCAGCTCGGCCCGGGAAAAGTTATCATTATTACCTCTCTCGTGGATCACATCATCGACAAAGGACCTCAAACCGCGCAACAGGTTGCACACCATCGCGGAAAGGAGAGCCAACGGTCGTCCACAGGCCAACTTCACCGCAGGCAAAATGAGATTCCGATGTACCCTCTCGACGGCACCGGATCCACCTGCAAATACGCAATCCCGGAGCCATATCATCAAGTAGGACGTCAACACTGCCTTGGATGACATCCGGTGCCCGCTGTGCCAGAAACAGCTGTACGTAGCCTTGCCGCCCTCATTAGAGTATGGGGTCCTTTCGTCCAGCCGGCTTATTTCAGAACTCACTTCCGCGGGCTTCAATCCCTGCGGAGTCGCAAACCGAATCCTCGAAGGATCCGTCAAGTCCTGTCTGAAGACGTAGTCCCTCCAAGCAGTCACATGAGGCTGGGTCTTGCCCTTGTCCCTCCGGTGCATCAGATAATGATGGCTTGTCACCTCTTTGAAAATAGCCATCATCTCCGGATCCTTATCCTCCAGAACTTGGATCTCTTCATTTGATGGAAAATATTCCTCGTACGGTTCCGAGCCCCAAGGAAGCTTGGACACTTCGTACATCTCATGAAGGGCCAATCCCAACTCCCCCACCGGAGTAAAGAAGCTACCAGTCTGGGCATTGAAAAGCTCCAAGAGCGCAAGGAACATAGGCTTATTGAGGTCCACACCTGCCTGCGTGGCCCGAATGGCGGCTGTCAGCCCGATCTCTTTAAGCTCAACCTCGAACCTTGAAAGCACCCAAGTGGTCAACTCGTCCCACTTCGGGATGTAGTGACACCAGCCTTCGACTCTGAAGCTACCTGTCGGATACATCACCTTTGATGTCAGCATCCGATTTGCAAAGATCGGGGCACTGAAGGGAAACGTGTCGTTTGGGACCTCACTGTAGATGCTCCCAGGATGCAAGGCTCGGTAACTGAAAGAAGAACCGGCTCGTGAAGCGGTCAAAGTATCTCGCTGGTTCGAGGAGGCGTCAATTGAGAAGGTACCTCCCAAGGCCCCTCCTTGAGAGGGAGTAAGTTCCCAACCCATCCTTCTCTTCGAAGCTAAACGATAAAAAGCCGTCAGCGGCAACTGGCGGTCAACCTGCCGCATGTACAAAACCATGCCTTTGGTAGAAAAGAACCAGTCTTCTCTAATCCTCAGTATCTTCGCTTCGAAAGAGACTAGTCGGTCGCCAAACAGAAAGGCAGGTTTTAAGAAAGTTACACTTTCGGATTCAGCAGACTTCAGTTTACCACTCTCCATCATACTCTGGAGGAAAAGAGGCAACTGGGTCTGGATTTGTAGCATTCTCTCACGAGGTTGGTCCTGTAAGATAGCATCCTTCGCAGGATTGATCACCGCCTCGTCAAAATCAACTCCCATCTGACAAGGAGAAGCGTCCAGAAGGACCTCATTCAACAAAGGGATCGTCATCGACACTGATACAACAAAGATGGAAATCAGGCAAAAAGAAAAATGTCAAATAGCTTCGGCGCATCATCAGGGCGTAAGCCCATGCGCGCTAGCATCAGAGCTTCGGCGCATCATCAGGGCGTAAGCCCATGCGCGTCAACTTGCTTCGGCGCATCATCAGGGCGTAAGCCCATGCGCGTCATCATTGGAGCTTCGGCGCATTCAGAGCGTGAGCTCATGCGCGTCAGCGAAGGCTTTGGCGCATCATCAGGGTACGAAACCCATGCGCGTCAGCCATTAATCCTCGGTGCATGATAAAGGTGTAAACCTATGCACGTCGGCGGGGTAGAACCTCGGCGTATCATCAGGACAAAAGTCCATACGCGTCAGCAAATCTGAGTTAGGGCACAGTCTGGCCCAAAAGCTTATGTGAAGGAGATGAACCCACCCGTCACCTCAGGACGAACGTCGGCCGGAGTTGCAGGGGTGATAGGTGCATCCTCACCAACGAACTCTTTCGCTTTCTCCTTCCCCTTGTCGGCACCACCGCGAGGAGTCTTGGGAGCCATTCTCTCAGAGAAGAAAAAGTTAGGATTTTGAAGAAAAACTCTAAAGAAAGCAAAGGCACAGAGTAGATGAACTCTCTCTCTCTCTCTCTCCAACCCTTACCTATTTATAGGGTTTGGTCGTACGCGTGAACCGATGACGTGTAATCTCAGCCGTCGCTTCGAGTTCCGTGAGGAGATAACAACAAATACAACCAAAAGATCATCATTAATCTTTTGGGTTACCAAGGCGTCATCATCATCAACTGAAAGGAGCATGCGCCCGAACAAGCATGCGCCCAAAAATCATGCGCCCTGACCTCCATGCTACTTATTCAAAGTATTCCAAAACTTATTCAAAAGTTTTGAAAACTTTGAAGGGGGTCTTGTAGAGGCATGGAATTTCACAACCAGAAAGCCCATGCGCCAGGCATTATATGCGCCAGAACTCAGACAGCTAATCAAATAAGCCATAGACATTCGAAGAAGGACATTATTTATATATATATATCAGTCTATTACATGTCTAGAAAAGATTGTACAAAGGAGAATTTCTACAAAGGAAGGATCCTAGATCTACAGCCAACAGCCACCATGCGCCTTCCAGATAGGCGCAGCAACCACCATGCGCCTTCCGATAGGCGCAGTAGTCACCATGCGCTGTTAGCCAGGCGCAACAGATGTCATGCGCCTCCAGCCAGGCGCATCCTACCATCTCTTCAGCAGCTCAGTTATGTGCATCCAGCTCAGTTATGTGCATCCCTTCAGTAGCTCAGTTATGTGCAACTCTTCCAACCAGGCTCACCTGGCCGAGCAGAGCCCAGTTATGTGCCGCTCTTCCAGCCAGGCTCGTCTGATAAGTGCTTCGCCAAGCAAAGCATTTAACCCTCTGGCTGGAACCAAGGAAGAGAAGAGCACCGCAAATGCTGTGGCCAGGGGAGGCTTCGAAAGAGCCTCCAAAGACCAAGGAAGACCGTGATCGAAATCATGGCACAAGGAGCTTTCAACACAATCAAAGTGGGCGGCACCCACTTTGAAGGAAGAGAGAGCCTAGCACCACCATTCCGATCTACGGCTCTTCCGGAACAACGGAGACGAGGCCCGAACATCCTTATCTTTGGATGCAACAGGCACCTTCCGCCTGCCTCAGAAGCCCTCGACTCCGTCTTTTGGATGTAACAGCCACCTTCAAGTGCATCGAAGACAACACGATGTCTCATCTTTACCCTCGGGAGCACTTCGTCAACAGAATGCACCCACATATCCAAGTTCATGTTGGAAGTACGTGAGGGAATGAGGAGCAAACCTTCTCTCCATGCCACTATTTATAGGCCGGGCAAATCAAACCCACGCGCCAAGTGGATGACTCTCCGAATTCTGTGCAATGAATTTGCATTAAATGGATGAACCGGACGCCTCGAATTCAGCCAAACGGCTATTTATAGCACTCGAGGAGCGAGACAGCCGCATCATTAAAGGACATGTCGGATGCGCCAGCCAAACAGCGCATCACACGGACGCGCCCTCAAGCATCAGGCGCATCACACAGACGTGCCCTACAGTACCCGGCGCATCACAGAGGATGCGCCCTCCCTCACATCTCCATGCCGAGTGGAACACCAACCAATGTGCCCACTCAGCTGTCCATCGAACATCACAAACATTAAATACTGAACTGACACCAGAGTTGGCAGCACGCTTCCCAAAGTCTGAACAGTTGACAGCTTTTTTAGAGAACGAAGCGTCGGCAACGTCAGCATCATCATGACTCTATTTCGACGGCTACTGCCACGTGGCAATCCGCATGCGCCTCTACGGCCATGCGTCCAAACCAGCATGCGCCTCAAAAGCCATGCGCCTCAGACCCTTCACTGATCCCTAAAGACAGAAGAAGAGTCTCCAGTTGAAGCTTTGCATGTGCCTCAAAAGCCATGCGCCCCAGACTGATCTCTGATCCCGAAAGACAGAAGGAAGGTCACCTGCATGCGCCTCAAAAGCCATGCGCCCTAAATGGTTTGTAACTCCTAAAGGTTATGAGCCGCAGCCTCCTCCTGCGCCCAGATCCAAGGCGCAGCTCACCAGATCACTGCCCCCCCCAAATCCGAGATCTTCGAGCCATGGGTCGATGACACGTGTCCTTTGACTCAACTCGTCCAAGATTTCAGCAACAGAAAGATCTTCTCCTCTGCTACGTGCCGGCTCACAACAGCAGTATGAAGAGTTCTCCCCCTCAATTAGGGCGCATCATCTACGTGCCCCCATCAGCAACTTCCACGTGGCGTCCCCACACACCGGCGCATCCTACATGCGCGCATGAGCAGCCAGCCTGCAAAACTATAAATAGAAGGATCTTCTCCTTCACACACACACATAGAATCCACAACGAACATACGAGGAATCACCAGAGAGACAGATACAGACATTCAACGTCTTCCTCCTTTCAGCAAGCTCCAGCACCCAGAGCAATCCACACCTTCAGAGAACCGATAACCGTCGTCAGCCCGTCAACGGAGTCAACGTATTACCACTCGCTCCATTGGCACTAAGGACCCAGCTTAAACAAAAGTGTACTCCTAGGACTACATCTAAGTCCTACATTGTAACACTGTTCTGTTTGTATTAAAGTTTTCAATCAAACAATTTTAATGGCAAACACTCAACAGAGGGATACCAGTATACATCGATGTCTTTGCATTTGCTCTCTTAACTTTGTCTTTACTTTATTTCAGTTGTGATTAATATTCTGTGATTGTGCTGCTAACTTTTTTAATTAGCATTATTCCGCTGCCAACTCTATTCACCCCCCCTCTAGAGTATTACGCTTTACTATTTCGTTTCTACAAAGTTGTTCGAACAATATCTCGTTCGAGACATTCGAAGTCACGACCAACTAAGTATGACGCATTTTAAGGCTCTGCGGGATCGCATCGCCTCGTCGACATACTCGTGTTACCTCTAATCCTCAATTGTCGCTCGAATGATTTCCACGACAAACCATACACCACTCAGATTCGAGCCATCCGATCTAGTCCTTGTTGTGCCCCAGTACCAAAATACGGAGACGGACTAGGCCAGCTACTCCATATGAGGTATTTAAATGTCATACGGCGATCGTGGCTGTCAAGAGACAAGGGGTGAATGCTACATTCAAGTCACCTATGGTCACACAGAACATCTACGTCTCAATCATTCAAAGCAAGAAAACATCAATTAATGTACATATAAGATAAAGCAGTAAGGCGTCCCTGATGCTTCATCAAAATGGTCATGGGGTTCTAGATTTATAAGGTAGCTAGCCCAGAGAGTCAAGGATACATAATTATATTCAGCTGCAGTCTGATTTAATTACAATTGTGCAAAAGACAAAATGTCTAGATTAGCCGGCTAAACAGGTACCGGTGGCTAAACGTCAGGACATAAATAAAGATACAAGAGCGGTGGAGAAGAAACCCACTCGAGGCCCCCGCCAGTCATGCTCCTAGTATGCACCATTGATGTTAAGGAAGAAAGTAGGATCCTCAGGCTCTGCTACGCGATCTGGCCAAACAAAAACCAGCCGGGTCAGTCCCGAAATAGCAAGTACCACAAGGGAGCACAAAAGAGTGAGATAAAACCCAGTCATAAAATAATAATAATAGTAAGCTTCCGGTCGTAACCTCGGTCCACAGTTTGTCCTAGCATGATAGACCAACCCAACAACCAAACAAGGACATGGTTTGGTCCACGCACCATGACAGTCCGTGTCCCTCGGCTACTAGTGGAAGGCCCAATCACAATCAAGTCATTTTTGAAGCAGCCATTCATTCCTGCGGCTTCCTATATTTAGCAGAGTTATCTCTGTTATACTGATTTAAAAGGAATCCTCAGATCGTGTCAACCCAGCAGGGCTAGCCAAACCATAAGACTTATAACACTTTGATTATGCACCAGTCCCCCGAAGGGCTGCCGCGCTAAGACATTTAACACATAGCTCGTAGGAGTCGGATATAGCTATTAGCTATAGGCGAATGAAACCATATCCGTGGCGGCTAACCCGACACGTCAGGACGGGACCTGGGGTGGCTAGTATGGTACGATCTCGGGATTCTTCCCACCCAATGCATCTACTAAGTTAGTTGCCTACTTAATCCCTAGGTTATCCTCGGAGTTCACATATCATGGTCACATGTTGACTCCCTTAGATGTCGTACATCGTACGAGTACTCCAAGAAGGGATCCGTACTGGCTCAAGGATTCGTACGTACGTTTTCCCCTTCCTGGTGTAATGCAACACACAACACATACCACGTCATTGCCAACGACCATTACTATGTAAATGCTGGACTCTTGGACGTACTGGCAGGTATCACGAAGGAACACTTACCGCGTAGGATAGCACCTCGGTGCTCACATAGGTTGTACCGTTGTACACACATAGGATCATCCAGCCTTCACATAGGTAGTCAGACTAGAAATGAAGACTAAGACCCAAGGGAACATGCGGCCATGACTCATGCAGCTGGAAAATACCGACGCATGCGGCTGGAAAAAGTCATGCATATGCGGCCTAAGAGAAAGGGGCGCATGCGGCTCAGGAAGCTACGTCCCTTGCGGCTATAAAAGAACAAAGTCCATGCGGCAGCGTTCTAACGTATACTTCTGCGGCTCAAATACTTATGTGGCTACCTTTCTTATGTGGCTGCGAAGTGCCATGCGGCCGAAACTGTCCAACGCTATGCGGCTCAGACGCTCATACGGCTGAGAATTGCACATGCGGCTGCAATGCTCATGCGGCTGCTTTGCTCCTGCGGCTGCTTTGCCCCTGCGGCTGCTTTGCTCCTGCGGCTGGGAACTGCTCATCTTCCCTGCCAGAGCCTGCGTAGGCGAACCACGGAGAACCCAAATGTTGTTTCGGCCATAAATTCCTCCAAACAGGTCAGAATCTAACTTTACAAAGGTCAAAACTGTGTAGAATCAAAATTCCTACAACATAGGACCATTGGTTTTCGAAAATAGCCAAGTTTGATAGATCAAAACCATGAAAACCCATAAAATCCTAGATTTTAGAAACTTAGATCTACACAAATCTTGCCATTAAAATCAAAGATTTCAAGAACTAAACTTGTAGAGAATGAAGAGATAAACAATATAGACAAATAAAATCGAATAAAAATCAAGAAAGGAAAAATACACTAATGTCCACTTTTGAGCAAGTTGTACTTGCCTATGGAGTGGTAGTTGAGAAAAATAAATAGAGAAGTGAATGAAGAGAGAGGGTGAGGAAGAGATATTAAATAGGGGTTGGGTTGGTTTAAGAAAACCCCAATCCCTAACCACTTCCACAAATGATAAGGCTAAAAAGGCTACATGCCATCATTAATAAATAATAGACAAAATTTATGCACATGCTAAATACGGATACCGTCTACAAAATTCATGAAAATTACGTATATCGGGATCGGGGAGTGACAGTCCTCAATCACGTTCGCATCATTCGCTAAGACATCTTTCAGATTCGTTCGACGAATCTCTAGCGTAATCGCTCACATCGTCTTGACGTACTAAGTCGTTCGTACTATTCTTCAAAATCCAAATCAATCTTTCGTGTACGTCTAAGCATTAGTTCGATAGCGTTCCTATCGATATACACTCTAAGTATATCTCGTTCCCGACCGAGCGATACTTGATATTGCTCACAACTCGTTTGCACCAAAAAGTCGAGGTGCGCGACGCGCGGCACAACTTAGCCAAAAGGCCGTGTGCATAGCTATCCCGTGCGGACTATATTCCGAGTTTGCACGCTCAATTTTTAGGGTCAACGTAGGACTAGTTAGACACGCACACGACTTGTTAACTTTAGCATGTGTTTTCTACCAAGACAAGTTTGACACCGTTCGGCACAAAGGCCTACCAATGTGTCCGGCGATGGCCTACCGATGCGTTCAATTGAACGCTTGTACGAGCTTTTGAAAATATTTAGACTTATTGTATGGACATGTCGAGGGACATTTGAGAGAGAGCGCACACTTCTTTTTCCATGAACGAGCTTCCAAAACTGAGAGATTTTGACATGAAGTCCAAGGACGTAAAGCCGTGCTCTGATACCATTATGTCACGCCCCGCTCCCGTAGGAGCGATCGTCCTCGCTGAGGCGTGTTGCCGTACGAGCCTAGATTGCGCTCGTGTAAGGCAGTTTCATAACGGTTGATTACATCGGCGGTGACGGGATCGTCGCACAGAAGTCCCAAGCAGAAATGTTGAACATGCAGCAAAAATTTAAAGGCAAAACATAAGTTATTCAAAAGAACTCTTTCATTGATATTGAACATTGATATTACAATGGGCGCAAGGCCTTGATTACAAGTCTCTCGTGCTCACTTTTCTCTCATTTTACAAGTCACTATGCTCTCTCTCTCATCTCTCGATTACAATGCTTGAGCCAGCGGAAGCTTCGGAAGGCAACGTCCATACATTATGTCCTATATAAGTCTTGAATTTACACGGCCGTACACTTCGACTCGCCAAGGAACTCCGTGCCTCGACGCATCCAAGCGAGCTCCGCGCCACGAGCTTCTACCTGTGCCTGCACATGAAAAGTGTGTGGTGTCAGTACTCAACTGTACTGGTCGAGTGAGCTCCTCGCCCACCCATACAAAATTGACACGTTCATTTACTTTGTGCAACACAAGTCCCTTTACAATTGTCTTTCTAGTCTTGTCTTAGGATCCATTTTAGAACAAGACGTCTCGGCCTATACTTAACAATGCAATGACAGGGTCGTACAACGACGGGGTCGTGCCATGCCAACGTATATTTCGATCGAGGCAGTGCCTCATCGCTTATGTACTTGACCGAACTTCAACTCAGGACGGCAGTGTCGTGCCATACAATATTCGTGACTTCAACGCATCCAGGACAGTGCTTCGCCGAGGAGCAACTTATGCGAACTCGGCCGTGCCAAGACTTTCAATACTTTCGCGTGCCTCTAGACCACTTCTCGTGCTAACGACGTCAAGGGAACGACTCGTGTTGGTCGTGCCTCTAGACATTGCTTAGACTTGTTCGTGCTTCAAGATTGAGGTCGAGCCTCGCTATCAAGACTTATCCATGCTACTGCCCTGTGGCCTTTCTCGACTTAGACTCAAGATAACTCACATCCAAACTATGCAACTTATATGCCAAAAATATAAGACTCGACGTCACATCTCGTGCCGAAGCACGTCGCCTACGTTGCAACCAAATCTTAGGCCCAATATTTTATGTTCCAACTATACTCACACATTAAACTCGACTTCCTTGATACTCTACACTCAATACTCGACTCAATCCAAAGGCATTTACGCGGATCGCCGCTCATGCCGACTCATCTATATGAACTAGTCACTAGCGTCCAGCGCTATAATGGACTTGGCTCAGGGAATTCGGTCCGCCCTTCCACGGGTAGCTAGCCCCGGAAGCGCCGAATTCTCCCATGCGGTTATCCAGCATCCTTTTTTGAGCCAACTCGCTTTCCCCGGGCCGATATGATCCCGGCACCCCGGTGATTACTCGAGAAGACTTCCACCTTGTACAAGTTGTCTAATGACCATGCAAGACTCGACTCGAACTGACGTCTCACACAGTCAATCTACTTCTAGTGTTATCATCTCTTTCAGGGCTAAGTTCAACACTTCTCACTTCTGAGACCTTGCCTCGGCGACCCAGTCATGAGCATTCTTCTTTCTTGCCCTATCATTTCACTCAACTCAAGAACAATTATTGAAACACTTTCCAAAAGTCAATAAATCTACCGTGACCCGTGCCTTAGACAGAACTTGTTCTCTAGGCGACGATATCGCTCAAGTCATATACCTTATACGACGAGCCTTGTTCTTGAGGGACTACGTAACTTGACAACCGCAGATAGAGCGAGACAGTGCTAGAAATGGCTTAGACCGACCGGCATAACTTTGCCTAACTTATTTGCTCAACGACTTGACGAGCAAAGGCTACGCCAAGCTTTGCATCGAGGAAAAGTGTCGTGCACGCGATCGACTTGAACGACCAAGTTCTCGGGTGCCTAGACTTAAGCCGACAGCCGTGCAAGATGACTTAACTCATAGTGGATGACACTCCCCTAGATTAGGATGTCTTTCACTTTATCTTTCTGGATTACTGTATTGAGATATTGAGATGATTCTAGATATGTATTTATCTTAGACACTTAGACTTTATCTGGATTGTACTCTGTGGATTTCATTTTGTTCTATCTATCTATCTTTTATCATGCTCTATCTTAGATGTGATTAAGTCTGTATTTACTATGTCACCTCCATTCAGAGTGTATGTACTGTACAGGTACCTTTATATTGTTAGATGTTGACCTAGGACAGCGTTCTACCGCCAACACTGCGGCGTAGGCTGGGCATACCCACGTCTCGTGCCCTTACTCTAGGGTGCGGGTCGTGACAGGACGTGCGAAGGCTATGCCAAGCCTTGGACGACGGGACCGTGCATGCATTTTCAAGCATTCACGCGGGCGACGCCTATGACTTAGGCCAATACAAGCATTGGGGCAAAACGACGGGACAGTGCATGCTTTATCAAGCATTCAAGCGGGCGACGCCTATGACTTAGGCTTATTCGAGTGTCGGAGCAACTTAGCAACTTAGGCCAATTTTCTTCTCCCAAGCCACGGGACGAAGGATCGAGTGTCATTTGAAAGCACGCTGAGCCGACTTCTAAGCAGACCGTGGAACCATTTTTCATGTTCTAGGACATTCTGACGGGTCGAGATTATTTCCTTACCTATGTGGATGCGTCTCTTTTATTAACAATCATAACTTGTGCAAGTTGAAAACATGCGAGTTATTAAGTGAAGGCTAAGATGAGGCGAGTTCACCGAAACTACCCCACCTGAGCGAGGAGTCGCCTCGGCCGAACGAGCCTCCAAGTAGCCGTTGCAAGGCTAAATCCGAACGCCGTCGGCGTTTCGATTTCTCCGATTGACTTTGCGTGACGGAGCACTATAGGCGGAGCGTATCCTTACATGAGGAAGCGCTGGCGTCCACTAGCGTGACTGCTGGCTCGGGTCTCCATCGACGAAAAGGTCGCTACACTTCAACATTGATCCTGGGGTGGATGGGCTTCTCGATGTTCGACGGAATGATGTTGGGCTATGGCGTCAACTCCGGCGACGTGGAAGCAAAGTGCTACAGTCGGAACTGCACGATGGACCGATGGTCGCAACAATCGGGACTGGCATGGTCTCAAATCGGCGGAGGCAATGATGATCCTTCTATTAGCGACGTTGAACGGTCTATACGATCACGTCTTGAGGCGTTGGGTTCCCCGTTTAGCTGAACTCGTGACCAAGAACGGTGTCAGAATTTTAGTTTACGCTAAACTGAACTTAAAATATACTAAAATAATTGTTGTTGTTTCTACTTGAATCGTGGCTCAGGGTAAATTGGGAATCCGAAAATGCTCCAATTATTGATATTTCAACAAAAAAAATAGTTTTCGTATTTTTTGTTCTTCTTGGTTTTCCATGCTAATAACATAGAAAGTAAACAATGAAATTAGAAACTATGATCAAAGATGAAGAATTCATACTCTGGTCACCTTCTTAATAGTTCATAAGTGTCAGACTAAAATTCCTAAGATGAAGAACCTAGTTACTGAAAACCTTGAGGAAGATAAAACCTCTGTTGGTATTAGTTAACTATTCACTGGACTAATCACTCTAATAGAGCATTGAGATGTACTCATATCATTTGAAAAGAATTCTTTAACAATTCAGTATATATAATTAGAGCAAAAAAAAAACTATTCAAAATATAGTACCAGAGCAAAGAATTGTTTAACTATTCAGCATTAATACTTAACAGAGTGACTCTATTGCCAGAGAGGGAAAGAAGGAGTGAGCCTTAAAACCTGTTCGTTTGCTGTCATTCGACTGGGTGGGCTGGATTGCAAAGCCTTAGTATATAAAAAAAAATGGTTTCCTCCATTTTGGTTTGCAAGCAACCAGTAGATCCGCCTTTGCTCGTGAGAGCATCATTAGTAGTTAGGACTCTCCAATGCAATTTGGAACCCAAAAATTTTAAAAAAAAAAGGTAAATGTGGAATAGGATGGGTTTGTATGAGAATAGTAAGAAATGATAAAGTGAGCTGCGGTTCCAAAAATTGTGTGGTCAAAAATTAACGTAGAAAAAAAAAAATATAAAGTTTAGACTCTAGAAAGTTGGATTCCAAATTGGAACTTACTATTCTACAAAACGAGTTTCTACAATCTAGAATCTAAAAATTGGGAGGCCCAATTCTTGGCACCCGTTTGGACCGAAATTGTAGAAATTGGGACTAGGGATGAGACTTATTATTCTACAAAATGAGCTCCTACATTCTAAATCTAGAATCTAGAAAATGGGATAGGCCTTACTAATGATGCTCTGAGAAGGAGGTTGGAAGAGAAGGCGGCACGAAACCACTTCCACGGGTATCTCCATTACGCTGAGTGCACTATTCTATAGGGCTGTTTGTTGATGTGCTCCATTCTGTGGGGCTGTTCTATTTCATGGAGCTGCTACGTTCCCCAGGATATATATCCCCATTCCATGATGTATTTCTATTTCGCTAATCTACTCAATTTTGTGGGGTTGTTCCATTTCGTAGAGCTAGTTCTATTCCGTGGAGCTGCACCATTCTACAGAACTTCTCTATTCCACGATGTGCACTAGTAGATTAAGCAAATGACTTGGCATTGTTTCGAATCAATCAAGAAATATTTATAGATAGACAATGTTGGTTTGTTCGATCTTTCAAGAAATATATATTGATAACCACTATTCGCTGGTACGATCTTTCGAGGAGGATCTATTGATGGCCAATGTTGGATGGCTTGATCTTTATATAAATCACTATTTGTGTAAGGAAAAAATTAATCTTTATCTGTTAAAAAGAGAACAGATCTAGCATATCATAAAGATTTTTTAGATCATACTTTATTATTTCGTTCGAGGATAATCACAGATCGTGAACCTTCGTGGTAGAGTTACGTATGCCTATAACGTGTTGTAGTCTAAAAGACTAAGGGTCTCCTTGGTAAAGATATTTATATCAGTTCTAGAGTATTTTTGAACCAACCGTTTATGAAAATTCTTGCATGTTAATTTTTATGACACACTGGTTTTGGTCGGCTAAAAAACTCTCCAAAATCGGTATAATGTTATTTTGGGTGGCTTTATAAATACCCAAAATTAGTAGATTTTGAGAGATTTTATTATTTTATTTCATTTATATCATCAACAAAGATATATAATTATAATTACTAATACCGTTTCCTATTTAATTTTATTCATGAGAAAACTTTCAAAATCGCTCGTTAGTGAATTACAAAGCATGGATTGGACTGGTTTAAAAGTCAAAACCATCCAAAATCGGAACCCTCATAACCGTTCATAATCGGTACTCTTAAAACGCCTCATAACTGCTATCCCTACAATTGTCAAGCATGCGCTAAGAGGTTCTCTGGAAATCCTGATTGATGGAAGAAAAGAAGGGAGAGAAAGAGATAATTTTTGATTTTATTCAATATACAATTGGCAGTCTTACTTTATATTAGGACTGTCAACAAGGACTTGGCTGTCCTGGAGTAAAATATGGTGTGCCTTTAAAAATTACCTTTTTAAAAGATGAGGTTCTCTCTATTTCGTTAGTTGTCATAGTCAACTAGTTAATTACAACATGTTCTTAATTTTACAAAAATTCCAGAGGTAGGGTTGATACACTGAGTTTCTTATAATGCACGTAATTTGACATGTCTGTTGTCATTATTAGACAACCAACAATACCAAGCACTCACTTGGATGGACCCTTCCGACAGATAAATTCTAAACCTTGTCAACATATGGCTCAATTATACTTCCTAGTCATACAGCTCAATTACAAGTTAAAATTCAAATGAAGCTTCAATTCGAAAAATAATATATAGTAACAACATAAGTACATCAATATATATTCTAAAAAAATTGTTGGGTTATATCTTATATGTTTGAACACTCAAGGTGGTATAACAAGGGAGTTGGTAGTTTACCGCCACATAGAAAAGAAATGAAGAACATGAAATATAGATATAATTAGAATAGGCCTTAACAATAAAATTTCTTTTAAGACATGAGTTCATTCTAATATCATCTCACAAGTGATATTATATAGGAGTCCAAGGTTAGCAGTTGGTTTGATGTTTGATTCAAGACAGATTATGATGGTCATCATCCAAGGTAATACAAAGTGAGGGCATGGGATATAGATAATTGAAATTGATCCAGCATCTAACAAAAGAATTTTCGTTTTAAGATATATGGGTCCAATTCAATATCACACCTCGTGGATCAACTCTGATTTTGGCCACACCACATTCCCCACAAGAATTACAAACTTATTTTGACAAATACTTTTATGGATAAATTATAAGAAACCCTCCTAAGTTTTTCTAAATTTTATTACTATTATTATTATTAATGGGGTCTAGCATGGGCTCATCAGGGACGAGGGAGAGGTCACCGTGTAGAGGAAGGAGACTCGAGGAGGATGGTGGCATGTTGTCCACACGAGGGAAATGGTTTCTCCTGGTTCGAGCAATAAAGACAAAGGAGGAGAAGAGGAGAGAAATTAGGGTTACGGAGATTTGGGTCATCTGAAATGAGTGATGCTATATATACCTCCAAAAATTTCATCCCTCCATGTCCCTCCACCACATGTCACTCCTTTATTAACCCAAGCAAATAGGGGGGAGGAGTTGGGAAAAGACATGAGCGAATAGAAGAGGACCACGTGACGGAAGGACATAGAGGAATAAAATTTTGGAGGTATATAAAGCATTTTCCATCAGAAATACTCATGTGCGCAACTCATGACACCAGGACAATTAATGTTGGAAAAATTTACCTTTATCATTCTGAAAAATAGAGTAGCAAATAATAAAAGATGTTAGAAATACCGGTCTACTGAAAAGTCCACTACTAAAATAAGGCAAATTAGCGACGTCATTATACGTCGCTAATAATGGAAAATACGTCGCTAATCGTAATTAGCGACGACTTTAGCGAAGGAAAATGAAGGTCGCTTTTAAGCTAGTCGCAGATGGCACATTCGTCGCCTTATGTCGATGTTTGTGACGTGACAGCCGTGTCGCTGGGTCGTCGCCAATTTAGCAACGGCGAGCGACGACAACATGACGTCGCAAAAGTAGCGACGTAGGGCGACTACCTAGCGACGTTAAGTTCTATTTACGTGATGACGTAGCATCCCTGCCACGTCAGCAAGGTAGCGACGTACAGCGACGTACCGACGCTAATTAGCGACGTATTAGCGACGTCCCTATACGTCGCTAAGATGTCGCTATCCGTCGCAGAATGCTGAAAAAAAAATTTAAAAAAATATAATGTGTATTTTTGTTATGCTGTGTGTCTGTGTTTACAGTGTGTGTGAAGTGCAGTGTTCGAACCATCGACAGCTTCACTTACTGTTCTATGCTTTATCTTGGATAGAAAGAGCAACAGTTCAGGGTGCACTTCTCAGAGCTTCCTCTTCACGTCCTTCACCTTCTCGGGATCCTGTACGACGTCCCGAGAGAGTGAAGGATATGAAAATGAAGCTCTCAGAAGTACACCATGAACAGTTGCTCTTTCTGTCCAAGATAAAACATACAACAGTAATCGATGGTTCCGAACACTACATTTCACATACACTGTAAACACAGACGCACATCATCACAAAAATACACATTATATTTTTTAAAAATTTGGACAGCACCTCCTTTGTATATCAGATCATCGCTTATAACCCAGCGTAGGTATATTTGTCATCCCCGTCACAGATATCATCATAATTAACAGTCTACCATCATAACAGTCTACAACTAATAGATGAATAACAGTCTCCCATCATAACAGTCTACAACTAAATATCATACATGTACTCAATGAAAATACCAACAAATTAAATATCACAAACATACATGTCCATCAGAGTCAAATAATAATAAAAATCAGTGTACAGAACGGTCAATGGGCCCATAGGGCCAATACATACAAAGATGATAAAAAAATCTACTGGATCACTGAGGACCCCTGCCCCGCATCTGGGATAGTATGTACTCATACTGCTCCTGGGTGAGCTACACCGTAGGGGCAGTAGGAGGCAGTACAATGTCTGGAGTCGGCTCCGTCGATGGACCGGGAGGACATATCTACTCCAGCTCTCGCAGTCGCTCACCATGCGCAGCAAGGGTACTCACCATCCTCTGAGTACTCTCCTTAATCGAAGCTGATACCTGAGTGAGTGAGGCAGACATGGTCCTCTGCGATCCCTCCAGCTCGACCTGTCTACGCTCTGTGTACTGTGTAGACTCGGTGAGCGTGTGCAAGCTGGCAGCTGTAGCCTGTTGCAGACTCATCAGCTCCTGTATACTGCGCTCGACTGCATCAAATCGTCCGGTGATCATTGGAGGGTCGGATCGTCGCTCTGCGGTAAGGTGATCAGAAATCTGCTGCTGTAACTCGTGACGCAGCTCGTCGATCTGACGACGAATATCCTGAGCTCGGGACGACGCCTGCGAAGCCGGTGACTGCATACTGACAGAGGGGGCCCTGGATGACTCCGAAGCCAAATACGTGCCGTAGGATCCCGTACCGTAGTATGTACCCTTCTGAAGACCGCCAACGGCGGTCATCCAGAGGTCGTCCGGCGATGGAGCTGTAGGCAGCTGGAAGGAAGTACCAGCCCCTCCCTCTGCTGGCGCACTAGCAGCAGCAGCCGCCTCCTCTTGTAGCCGAACAAACTCGGCCTAGAACAATGTTTGCTAACGTGTAAGTGTTTGCTAAAGTCTATATTGATATCTATTTTCCTGTTTTCTAAATTATAGTAAATTAATATAAAGAATAGAACGTACATATGCCTGCGTCGCCCTCTCGTCACTGAACTCCCCAGCCCTCCGAAGGGTGACCAGGAAGATGGTCACCATGTTCGGGTCCTCACCCTTTTTTACCTGTTAAAATATATTATCTATTATTAGTATTAAACATTCTATTGAACTATATATAAATTAATGTCCGTACGTCATAGGAAACGTACCAGACGACGAAAATGCTCCGTCGTCGGAATGGAGCCACCACACCACTTACTGGCGCTCGACCGCGCCACATTGGCCTTGTCAGACCGCTCCTGGTATCTAGCCTCGGCGAATCTAGCCTTCATCGCAGTCCACTCCTCTGGCGTGATCCAACCATGGATCGACTTTCCGGAGCGATCACGAGACTTCTGGTCGTGGATCGCATCACGAATGAGCTTGCCTGCGACGGCAGAAAATTGGACCTCGATCTTCGCCGCCCGGTGTGGTGGATAGAAATAGGTTTTCTACAAGAAGCAAAATAGAAAAGTTATATAATATACACAAATAATTATTAAAATTTAAAAATAAATAAATTTTTTACCTTGAAGTGGGCCAACCAAAAGGCCTTCCTATCTGCGGGAGCATCTGAGTAGTTAATCCAAGGCCCACCATAGTTCTGCCTCAAAAATAACCCCAGCTGTCTCTGTACTACAAGAGGCCGATATCTATACAATAATAATTTTCATAAATATATATGTACATATAATCATTTGAGAAATATATATTAACTAATTAACTTACTTCGTAGGCTCGTTCGTCCAAATCTCCATACGCGTCTCGTCCGGGGGAGCGCATGGAGGGTCGCTCTCACCTCCTGCCTGGGCAGGATCAGTCTGATCGCCGTCCTCCATATGCTTGGCGTTGGCTCCCTCCATGGACGCGGGATCAGGAACGCTGGATGACGAGGGAGGAGTCGCCAACCTGCTGGAACTGCCCTGTCCCGGTAATGGATCGGGAACAGAACGGTACAATGGCGTACTCGGAGATGAGGATGAGGTACGGAATCTCCATCCCCAGCCCGAGGCAGACGGGACTGCCTAATATAAAATCCTTCGTGTCGTCCAGATGGTCTAGTCATACCTGATAATAACATATGACAATAAAACAAAAATACATATTTATATGGTAGACATCACAGATTTTTAAAAAATAACATAGTCACAGATAAAAGTGTCACTAAAGTGTCACATATTTATATGATAAAAGTGTCACTAAAGTGTCAAATATGATGATAAAACAAACGCACAGATTTAATCCTCTTCTGAAAATTTATCTAGTTCGTTTAGCTCTTCTTCTTCTTCTTCTTCTTCTTCTTCTTCTTCTTCTTCTTCTTCCTCCTCTACATCTTCACTTTCATCTGCATCTTCTTCTTCAGATAATTCTGCTTCTTCTACACAATTAGATGTGTAATGAGAAACTTCCGTCGTGTCCACTTCTATAATATTTATTACAAGAGGCAGTTCATCCTCTTGATAAGCTATATCATCAATCTCAAAGGTATTTCTAGCTTTGGTCTTGCATACTGCCCACCAGTCCGACCTTGTTGTTCTCCGTTTAGGATAACTTGTGAAGTACACGAGCTGAGCCTGACTTGATAGGACAATTGGTTCATAGGCTTGATATCGACGCCGATAGTTTATATCAACAAGACCGTGCTTGTCTACTTTCCAACCTTGACCTTCAATCGGATCGAACCAATCACACCTGAATAACACAATCTTAGCAGGCTCTATTCCATAACTATATGTCTGCTCCACGATCTCCCGTAGCATGCCATAGAAATTGTTGTCTGCATCAACATCTTTGTAGTTTGAAGATCTGATACACAAACAGCTATTTTTGGTGGAGTCGAGATCCACAAAGTTGTCTCTGATCGGACAAGTTGTTGACTTGAACCTAAACCCACTAACACAGTAGCTTGGCCATATTTTTGCAGCATAAATTGGTCCCTTGGCTAGCGTTCTAATAGACTCATTCTCAAGTCTTGTATATGGACGATCGACCTAAATACCACGAAAGAAGAAATTAAGCTCATTCTCAATCAAGTGCATATACAGAAAGGTAATTACAGAGTTCTCAAGTCTTACATATGTACTCAACCATGATGGAAAATAATATCTCATTTCTTGTTCTAGTTCTTCTTTTGTTATGTGTGGCCTACCTGACCTCACATTATCATTAAATATGCTGAAAACAATATCGTTCAATTAATGTAATAGTATAATAATCAACACTATTAAAATAATGTAGACGTATTAATTACTTACCCCTCCAGCTTCTCTACTTCATCATCGTCGCAGTTGAGTAATACATACACCTGAGCAGCCCCTAGCTCATCATCGTTCAGATATCTCTTCTTCATTTTACCCGATGGCTTTTCTGGGGCATTGAATACCTTCAGTATTGTATTATTACATTCATGATCTCCGTCGTCGTTTCTGGAAGCTCTCGTTCTATTAGTTCCAACATGAGGCTTGAAATACATCGAACAAAAGTTTGTGATCTCCTCGAGAACATAGGCTTCACAAATAGAACTCTCGACCCGTGCCTTATTTTTCACATTTCTTTTTAGGTGATTCAAATGTCGCTCGAACGGGTACATCCATCGATATTCGACGGGTCCACCAACACATGCCTCATAGGATAGATGAATCGGCAAATGCTCCATAGAGTCGAAGAATCCAGGAGGAAACACCCTCTCTAGCTTGCACAGTGTTATCGCAATATCCTTCTCTTGCTTTTCTAGACGATCAACGAGCAATTTCTTAGAACAAAGATCCCTAAAAAATATGCTAAGCTTCGTCAATGGATCCCAAACTGCCTGCGGTAAAAATTTCTGAAATGCAATTGGAATTAACCTCTCCATGAATACGTGACAATCGTGGCTCTTCATACCCGTCAATTTGTTTTCCTTCCGATCGACATATCTTTTCATATTTGACACATATCTATCTGGAAATTTTAGGCCCTGGATCCACCAACAAAGTCTCACTTTATCCACCTTGTCCAGTGAGAAAATTAACTTTGACAGAAACTGTTTTCCATTCTGCTCTATCAAATGCAATGCAGGACGTTTGCATATTTCTTCTAAGTCCAACCTGGCCTTGGGATTGTCTTTCGTTTTTTCCTTTACGTCCATCACAGTATTAATTATGTTATCAAACACATTCTTCTCAATATGCATGACATCAAGATTATGTCTGATCAGATTGGTACTCCAATATGGCAGATCCCAGAATATGCTCCTCTTTGTCCAGTTATGATCTCTACCAAATCCATCGCACTTGTACCCAGTTGTAGGATCATCGATAGTACTTGGAAAATCTCTAACCTCCTCCCATATCGTGGCTCCGTACCACCTTGGCGGTGGATCACCCTTCTCTACAATGCCGGCACGGAATGCATTCCTGTTCCTTCTGAACGGATGATCTTTTGGCAGAAATTGTCGATGACAATCAAAGAAGCATGGTTTTCCTTCGTGTTTCAAGCGGAAAGCCTTACTATGGTCCATGCAATACGGACATGAAAGACGGCCATGAGTGCTCCATCCAGATATCATTCTATAGGCCGAAAAGTCGTTGATGGTCCACATATGGGTTGCCTTCATCTGAAAATTCTGCTTCCTGGAAATATCGTACGTGTTAGCGCCTACTTCCCATAACTGATTCAACTCATCTATCAAAGGCTGTAAGTACACATCAATGTTCCGCTTGGGATTGTTCGGACCAGGAATTATAACGGTTAGAAACATGTACTGAGTCTTCATGCACATCCAAGATGGTAGGTTATACGGAGTGACAATCACAGGCCAGCACGAATACTGGGATCCTGAAAGACCAAAAGGAGTAAAACCGTCAGAAGATAGCCCCAACCTGATATTACGCGGATCTGAAGTAAAATCAGGATACACTCGATCAAAGTACTTCCACGCTTCTCCATCGGATGGGTGATCCAACACTCCTTCAATCTGTTCTCGCATGTGCCAACTCATATTGTCGGCCATCTCTTTCACCATAAATAATCTTTACAACCGCGGCGTCAAAGGCAAGTAGTGCATTGAATCGGTCGGTCTTCTTGCACCGGTAGACCTTCCTGTACTAGTGGTCTTATAGCGATCTGCATCACAAAATCTGCACACATCTGCGTCCTTGTCGTCTTTGTAGTACAGCATGCACCCATTGCGACAAGAATCGATTTTCTCGTATCCTATCCAGAGCGATCTCACCATCCTCTTAGACCGATAGAAGTCTTTAGGTAACTTAGCACCCGCCGGCAAGATCTCTATAATCAACTCCAACACTCGGTTGTAGCATTCTTACGACATGTTAAAATCTGACTTAATGCTCAACAGTCTTGTAACCACCTCCAACGGTGAATGATCCTCACAACCAGGATACAATGGAGTCCTTATATTCTCCAGCAACTCCATGAACTTTGCAGCATCGACATTCGGTGCCTCCTCAGCTGCATCATGAACGAAACTAGGCCCCGCAGCGTCGAAAACCATGTTTACGCACCCGTCGTCGTATGTATGATTATCTGAAACAAAATTAGGTCCCGCATGCATATACGGCTCAACATAAGGCTCCGGCTCTGATGCTAAAGACACAAGTTCTCCGTGTGCGGTCCACTGATAGTAATTAGGCGTGAAACCCCTCGAGTACAAATGATATGTCACTTCCACTTCTAGATAATATTTCACGTTATGATATTTCACACACGGACACTTAATTTTGGTGTCGTCCATGTACTGAGGGAACGCCTTAGCAAACTGCAGGAACTGCTCTACTTCCGCTATGGATTCATCCCGCACACCACACATATCATCAGGACGATGATTGTACATCCATAAACAATTTATAACACCCAGTTTTTAAAATGAGAATAATTTTGAAATTTCGTGTTTTTAATTATTTAATTATGACATTTAAATAATAATATAATTTTTGGTAATTTTTAATCATTTTTAAAACTATTTAAAATTATGACTTATGATTTGGTGTCTTGCTAGTGTAACCCTAGAGATAGTTTGACCTAGAGCCTAGCCATGTGATTAGGGTATTTTATTTATCATTTTTAGCTTGAGAGTATTTTGGTGAATTAATTTAATTTAATATATATTTATTTGGAATTTAATATAATTAATGGGATGGTGTGATTTTAATATCATTTAATTGATTGCCTTGTGTTGTGTTTAGCCTAACCTAGAATTGACCTAACCTAGATTAGTCCTAGTTAGTCATGGTTAGACTAAGTTAGATTTGGGATTGGTCATGGTTAGTCATGGCTAGTCATGATTTGTGATTTTGGCTAGTTATTAGTCATAATGATTAGTTAAGACTAGTGATAGGCTACCTAGGTTTCATCTAGCTATTGATTTGTCTAGATTGATGGAGAACCCTTGGATCAACCCTAGCACTAGATTTTAGGGCAGCCATCTTGGGATTCCCCCTATTTAATCCCTCCCAAAAACCTTTGCCTCCTTTATTCATTCTCATTTCTCAAGAACAAGGTGAGCTCCAACTTCATTCATTCTTAACTTCTCCATTTCTCATCCTTTTTCAACTAAACTTCTTGTATTGTAATCTAACCATTACCCTCTTGCTGTCCATGGAGGTAGAGGACTGATTTGGGGATCCATAGTGCTCGGGCTACAGTAGAAGTGGGCCGCTCATTGAGTTCTTGAGCTAGAGGAGAAACCTATTGGTAATCTCTCAAACCCTATCTAAACTATTGATTTATCATCATAGATGCAGAGACCTAGGTCCCCTCTAGCTTCGGACAGGATCTGAACCCAACCTGTGTCGGATACGTGTCCGTATCGGATACGTATCAGTAGGCTAATAAGGTGTTCGACCTAATGTCTCAATGGGTTGATGCTTGCTATTTTCAAAATATTTTTGAATGAAAATTATGATTTTTATGTGGCTTACTGATTTATTATTGACTGAGGTTTTTTTCGTGTCTTGTTGTGGCGTGATGTCATGTTGGACACGCTGTGCACACACTGCACTGGCAGCCCACGTTTTGCCCTGCTACTCGAGTGTCCAACAGGACACGACACGAAGTCTTTGGACTTGAGATTTGGCTCGAACCTAGGGGCTAGGACTGACCTAAGGTTCCCCAAGTTTCGTTGGGTCTTGTCTAGATTCGAGGAAGATACTCGAGGTTCCATGGCTCGACTGAACTGACTGTTCAGTCCAGTGCTTTGAGTTCGTGTAATGTTTGGACACTCCTGTGTCCTATTTTTGGACACAATGGTAAGTTTATGACAGGAGCACATGATTGTTACTAATTACCAACCTAAATTTTTATTAATTAATTGTTAAATTGATGTGGAAAGGGAACTATCCCATTCGACGGATACATAGGATGTATCAATGAGGTTGCTCACTGGTTTTTCATTTCAAATTGCATTTAATGTTAATATCATGTATTTAAGCTATAGCTTAATTTTTGTACATGTTAGATACCATGTTTAGGACCCAATTCTTTGTATTAGTTGGTGAATTACTCGAATTCATATGACAGGTTAGTTATACCATGATATGATTCCTCCCTGTTTAATGATTCATTAATTTTTAAGACTGAGATTTGATTCTTGAAATTCCTGAGTTTTAATAGGCTAACTATGTCATTTTGATTCCTGCACACTATTTTTATTCCCTGTACACTGTCAATTGGGTTCCTGTACACAAGGAACACAAGTCCTAAAACCTGGGTTACATTCTTGACACACTGAGAACCATTGCCATTAATTGGTTTTCTAATTTCTGAGATTGGTTCCTTATGTACATTACTGAGTTCATTCTCAGTTTTTTCCACAGTTTTGAATCAGATTTAAATTCGATTTTGTGGTAAGGTTAAATCCAACGTTTACAAAGTTGTGATGATTTCATTGATTCAAGTTTTGAGTTGCTACTGATTTCCTTTTGAACTGTCAAGTCGATTTTGTATGACTGAACTGTCAAATTGTTTGGGTTTACAAATTGCTTTAACTGTCAAACTGATTTGGTTCCTGAGTTTGAATGGCATCCTATTTTTGATTCTCGAATGGTTGATTAATTCTGGGTTTTCGTGGTTATTTTCCTACTGTTTTGATCATGCTAGGTAGTTGTAGATTACCTACATGTATGGGGATGATACTCATATCAATGGTGATTGGTATTGGACTATGGGTTTCGAAAATATGGCTTTGGAAGGGGGTTGCTAACTGTTATTGAATGTTGGACTGTCATTAGTTGTAAAACCTGAGAACACACAGGTTATCCCCTCATCTAGTTCACTGTCACACTCTCACACAAATCTGGGATTCACACACAGTTCACTAACACACAGTCCACACACACATACAAGCTGAAATCTGTCACACATTTCCTCTTACTCCTCTAACACACACACACACAGGACATTCCCCTTATCACTGTCAAACACACACACACATGGTCTTCACTGTTGCTAATCCTGAAACTAGGAACACATATGCACACATTGCTATGATTCACACACCTATGTGACACATTGCCTATTTACATATCTACCCCTCTATGCCTATGTGTACATACATACATACATACATATATATATATATATATATATATATATATATATATATATATATATATATATATATATATATATATATATATATATATATATTATCTAGCCTATGTGTAATGTAATAAATATGTGAAATGTGCATGTGATTAGGTAATGTGAATTGGATATGGCATTTGCCTATATAGATAATGTGTAGTGTAATGCCAATATTGCATTGCCATGTATATGGTGTATATAGATAATGGTATGTGAGTGAAATATATAGATATATAGCCTAATGTGAAATGATAGTGTTATATGAATTAGAGATTCATTAGCCTATATGTGTTTGGCCCATGGCCTAAGTAGAGTGGCCTATGGCAGGGGGGTGTGATACACTTGTGTATCACTAGGCTAATGAGACTTGTGTAGTATTTAGTTAGTTGACCTAGATTGACTTGTTAAGCCTAGGTTTTACCAACCTAGAATAGTTTGACCTAGTTTAACCCTGTTTGACCTTGGTTGATCTAACTGGACTAGAGTTGACCTAGTTTGACTGCTAGGGTTGACTAGAGTTGACCAAAGGTTGACTTTAGCCTAGATTGACCCCAAATATCATGTAGATGTATTGTAGCAGTCTATTTCATTATTTTAGACATGTTGTGACTTGTACTGTTCTGATTAGGAGCCAGACACCACTCCTCAGGCAGTATTTTCTTCTGGACATTCAGGATATCTGGCGAGTACATTCTCTGACCGTTTCATACTTGTCTGGATTTATATTCTTGCTCTAGATTACTGTACTTGATGCTGACACGATTGTTATCACGGATTGGTACTATATGGATCTTCTTTTGAGATGTTATCCCCTTGTATTCACTAAATACATATTGTGATGTGTGCTTCACTTACATATTGTATTTATTGAATACCCTTATCCTTGTATACTCATTGTGCATATTGTACTCTCATTATCACATGAGTCCCATGGATAGACCAATGTACAACTATTGTATAACATTGTACATCTATTGTATAACATTGTACACTATTGTATATACATAACTGGAGTGGATCCTTGTGTATTGATTGGGGAGGGGGAGTAGAATTGGTTATATAATCAAATCCTATTGTGCAACATTGTATAACTATTGTATATGTCCATTGTGCACTCACGTACAATGGAGTTACCATTGCATTGTCCTAAACCGTTTACATAACCATATTGTACTCTAAATCACATATTGCTTACAGCTCTTACTTATCATATATAGATATTTCCTATTATCAAATTTCTGCTATTTTTCATATACATTTTTCTTTCAGCGTTTCCTGTACTTACTCTATTGCATGCTTTATATTTCCTAACTTGATATGAATTGCGTGAGATGTTTTGTGCTCGTTTCTGTCCTGACTGACCTGTTGAAAATATTACAGAGGATGAGGTTGAGGCCCTATGCACCACCTATTATGGAGCAGGCTTAGACGACACCTGCGACCTGGTTCCTCTGGAGGACCCAGCTGCAGTACAGGATGCTACTCCCATAGTCTAGGCTAGATAGCTAGGCTTTATCTTTTCTTTCAGCATTGTTATTTGACTTTCAGTTGTTGTTCTGAGATGTTGTATATATATTTAGAGACTTGTATTGAGCTGGATGTTTCTTGAGTTGTTATCTTAGACACTTAGATTCTCTCTCTTATTTGTATTACATTGTGGTTTTGATCTCTCTATCTACCCTTACTATTCCGTATCTGCCTTAGATGTGATTGAGACTGTTCTGTTATGTCACCTCCATTCGGAGTGTATATACTGTTCAAGTACCTTATATTGTTAGATGTTGTGACCTAGGACAGCGTTCTACCGCCGACACTGCGACGTAGGCTGGGCGTTGTTACGTTCTCGTACCCTCACAGTGGGTGCGGGTCGTGACACGATTCCGCAAGTAGTAATTCATATCCATTTGGAAATAATTCTGCAAAGATGGACACACATGTTCAGTGCAGTAACTAGTCAAACTGGGTGAAGTTGAGTTGACTAAGACGAACTTCCTAGTGTATATTATAGTAGAGAGACATGGTCGTGTGTAGGGGTACAACTCGGGCGGGATATGGCTCTGCCTACCTGAGCTCACTGCCTACAGGGCACTTCCCCTAGCCTGCCTTACACTTGACCCTTTCCTCCCCTTCATCACTTGCACATCAGTGCATACCAGTGCACATGTGTGTACATGACCTATTAGTCTATGCCCCAAGCCAATTCCTCTACTCGACTTGATATCATATCCTCTTCATATCAGATATTTCATACCAAGATAGGAAAGGTTGACTGATACTTGATTCTAAACATACCAATTTAACTCTCCAATTTAACCCACACACACATTGAATCTAAACAAAACCCAAGGGGCTAAACCCTTGGCCTCTAAGAGAACAGACAAAGGGAGGGGGGAAGGGTCTGTTGCTTGCTGAGTATATATACATCATCTCAAATCCACATACATATTGAATCTAAACAAAATCCAAGGGGCTAAACCCTTGGCCTCTAAGAGAACAAACAAACTCCAAACAACCCGAAGTCATCTATATGTATCAAAGTATATATATACATATCTACTCAGAAACTGAGATTGCAACATAGAGAAATATACATCATCTCAAATCCAAATATAGCAAGCCCCTATATATCATAACCTTACCCCACATGAATCTCATGCGTATATAATCTCAGCTATATATCACTACTCTACATATATGAACTAAATATACTAAGCCAACATTTCTATTCCACATACATATATCTCAGGAAACTGAGTATACAACCAACAACTTCTAAACATTCAATTTAACTCAAACCTCTAACTCAACTCACAGTCAACGAACTAAACCCAACCTTGTATCTCAGAAATTCCAAACTCAATCTCAGAAAAACCTGAGATTGCATTTCAACTGCCAAACCCCACAACCTAAATAAAACCCAAAACATGTCAAGAGGGGTCGTATGTGTTTGTGTGCATACGAATGTGTCCAAGGGTCGTGTCAGTGTCCAAACAACTGTCCCGGGTCAAAGTATCAGACAGAGGAGTTAATTAGGTTAGGGTTTACCTGAGCTCGAGGAGGAGGAGCTCGAGGAGGAGAAGCTCGACGGGGGAGTAGGGATCGCCGGAGGGTGAGGGAGTCGCCGGGGGGAGGGAGTCGCCGGGGGGGGAAGGGGTCGCCGAAGGAGTCGCCAGGGGGGGAAGGGATCGAGTGAAAATTAAAAATTTTGAGTGAGGGGGAAAAATGAAACGCTGTGCCCTAAGTAAAAATGTTAGCGACGTCAAGAGAGGCCGTCGCTAAACGTCGCAAAATTTTAATATATGGCGACATATTTTAATAATATGTCACTGAACGTCGCTATTCAGCAATGTAATTTAACACCTGTCACAGAAAATCGTAATTCAGCGACGTTTTGCGATATTTATATAAAGGAGTCGCTAAATTCTATATATAGCGACGTAATTTTACGCCGTCGCTAAATTACGTCGCTAATAGATCATATTTTAGTAGTCATGCACGAAGCATTGCCCTAAGAAAATATTCGAGGTCTATGTGCAGACATCCTCTCGAATTCTTCTAGTGGTAAAACACCCTTGCTACCGGCTTCCCGTCACCGCACACAGTTTCGGGAGAACAACCCGAACTTAGCTTTGTCCAGAAAATTGAAGGAGGAACAATTTGAGAGGATAGGAGAAGAATGGTAGTTTTCTGAGGATAACGAGAAGATGAAAATATGATAACTTTGTTCTTTTTCTTGTATATATTTTTGTGCCCCTTGAAAGAGAAGAAAGAATATAATATATAGAGCCATGAGCCAATCCATGGTATTAAAAGGTTTAATGAGCCATTAAGGGCTATAAAAATGGCACTTTGAATGGTGTTGAAAGGTGTGGTAAATGGGAATTAATAGGTTGATAATTTGGTCATTATGAATGAATAATAAGGTAACGGAACTTAATTTTTCTGATATATACAACAATCCCCCTCAAAAATCAAGTTTATGAAAACAATATCCGAAAGGAGTAAAGATAAAGAATTTCTGGACAATTATATACTATGCATAGATGAGATGGACTACAGCCTTGAATCTCACTTAGTGAGTATTGTCTTTATCTGAAGAAGTGCTGATGGACTATGCCTTGGATCAGACTTCTTGAACCAGATTCAGAAAATAACACACATAATATGCTAGAGGTTCTTGGGTCTATCGGGGTGGTGCATTTGATTGGCCATGCACACTTTTTCCTTATTCATGAGAGTTGTCTGGGATCGCCCTGTCCCATAGTCGCGGCCTTTACGACCTCTCACATAGGTAATGTTTTCCATAAATAAATTCACTTTATTTATTGTGTTTCTGAGAAAATTACAACTGTAGAAATCTAATCTAGAAGACGATTACTTTATCCCTTGGACGATGCGATGAAGAAAACTCGAACTTTGAAGAACTTAGACAGCAACTGGGCAATCTCTCTGTTCTCTCTGAAATTGACCGTCGTGTCTAATGAAGATGAAGAAACTCTCTTTTATAGAGTTATGGATAACTGTTCTGAAGCATACGCTCAGTCAGTTACTTGACGTGTGCATAACTGCAGGGACGCGTGACGAATTCTGATGGAGACACGTTGGAGTGCGGTTGAAAGTAGTAGAATATATCTAGGAGAGATTGATGGCATGAATGCCATGTTGCATAACTTCTGAATAAGTGGGTAACTGAGTACAGGACACGTGAGAACGTGTGTTGACTGTACGTTAAAAATCATCCTGGATGCATTTGCTATGATACGCTGTCTTTGAAGAAGAGCCATACGCTAGCTTTTGAAGGCACATGTCTTGCCTACATTGACTTGGATCATATAAAGTTGATACGCTCACTTGATTGGGAAGGAGTCGTATGGAGTCCATACGCTCACTTGGTTGGCAAGGAGTCGTATGGAGTCCATACGCTCACTTGGCAAGGAGCCGTATGCATTGAGGGAGTAGACACGTGGCTGTCTTCAATCTTCTCAAATACGCCATATCTTCAAATACTGACAAATATCTCTCGAGCGTCGTGCTGCAGATATGATGGCTGACAGACTGTCAGAAATGACAGTAATGATGACTCTTTATTTATGATGGCTGCTGAGCTGTCCTCGTAAGAGACAAAATCAATTCTCAAAAACCTATACGACGGCTAATCTTCATAGGGCAGCTGTCTTTGCACGAAAGACGAAGTGTCAGATTCATCCTTCATTAAATACATGCTGTGTTGTCATCTCAGGAAATAATAAAATATTCACTGAGCGCACAGCCTTTAGATGAGCGTATGGCCTTGGCTGAGCGTATGGCCTTGAGCGTATGGCTTTGACTGAGCGTATGGCCTTGAGCGTATGACTTTGGCTGAGTCTTATGTCAGCGTGTCATAATTTTCACACCCTACAGGTAAGTCCTCCAAGGGTTGGTGATTGGTGTCAACCCTGCATAAACATGCTTGGACCTATTAAGAGTTTTAAAACTCATCCTAACCAAATCACACCGGAACACTGTCACCATAGGGATGGGAAATCATTGTACACATGTACAGCCACTTGGGCATTATTTTAATAAGATTTTAATCTCGGGTCCGTGTTCCATAAAGTCACCTAAGTCCAGCTTGTTTCTACCCATTGAATCGGCTTCTTGGGATCTCCAGTCAGACTCGGTTGGGTTGCCACTGCTGGTGACTTACTTATGGACTTAACCCCAACCCCCTCGATGATTTTAGGATTAATTTCCTAGATAAACTCTTCGTCAAGAGTAAACAGACTCTTCGTCAAGAGATCTGTAAAGTTCTTTTATGACTTTTATAGTCAAGAACCACATTTTTGCCTTTTATGCTCTTTAAATGTCTTGAAGTGCTGCTGCAGGTACCTGTTCAGCTTAGAATTCACAAGATTCTGCTTTAGCAATTCTTTAACATAGTTTATAAAAATGACAGGTATAGAAATATGTAGATCATGTATATGCATAGTAAGATGCTTGATCTATCATGAAGTCATAGCAAGAGTAAAATTTAGGCCTAGTTCTATTTGTTATATATATAAACTTATCATCTGTGAGCATCTAGATGTTCCACAGATAAACCATCATTCTTCTTATGATGCATCCAAAGACTGTCATGTAATTATTTTAATTAATGTTGATGTCAGCCATATTTATGGAGACATATATATTTTCTTTTCTTTGCAATTTTTTCTTTCATGGTTAAGACTAGTTGACAGCCATTATATACTATTTTACTCACACTAATTCTTGTGGAATATGAAAAAAAATGTAAACATATTAGGATTCTGCTCTAATTTAGTCATTGGAAGATGGATTTAGATCACCAAATTGGCCTTCATTTATGCCTTTGGTTATGAAATGGAGGAACTTGTGACACATGGAAGCTCATGTGTTCACGCATTACAGACACATGGTGTCCTGTGTTACTAACACGTGGTGACATTTTCTTCTCCTTGTGGTTCAAAAAAAAACATTTTCTTCCCCTTCTTCTTTTATTATTATTATTATTATTATTATTATTATTATTATTATGTGAAATTAAAACTGCTCTTTCACATATTAGCAATAGTATTCATTCTGTTAATAATGTATTCTGGAAACTACAAGCAAGTCTGTGTCAGAAATATTGTTATATTGTTATTACAATGCTTAATTAATATCATTTAATGTATATAATCATTCAATGTCTACTGCCACTTTATGTATGAATTTATACTCTCTTTATTAAGGAAATGTTTTTCAAGAAGTGTGCATGTTTATTTGGTTGAAATATTTATCACTTATGTTAATTCTCTGTTTAGTAAATAAGCCAGACATTACTACAAGCTATTTGATACATCTCAAAATCACATGGAAATTTGGAAGTAATAGTTCTTTAAGCTACTAACCAATTTAGACATTCTCTGAGACTCGATGATAAATTTTATTTTCGCATTATGCACCTTATTTAATATGGATTTATGATAAAGGTCCTGTTGATGAGGTCCAGTTGAGTTCTCTATATAGAAAATCAACCAGGAAACAGTTATAAGTTTAAGAATGTCTATTGCTGGCTCAGGTCCAAGGGCAAATCCAGTGGTTGTAAGAGTAGGCATTGCCATGACCAGCTAGAATTCTTTTATATATATATATATATATATATATATATATATATATATATATATATATATATATATATATATATATATATATATATATATATAGAGAGAGAGAGAGAGAGAAGAACGTTGACTTCCACTCAAATGTTGGCATGTGGTCTTATTTTTGTTATAGAAGATTAACCCTATGGTTATTGTGTTCAAGTCATCTAACAAATGTAAATAACTATAAACATAATTACACAC
This sequence comes from Iris pallida, assembly GCA_029216955.1. Classification (NCBI taxonomy): domain Eukaryota; kingdom Viridiplantae; phylum Streptophyta; class Magnoliopsida; order Asparagales; family Iridaceae; genus Iris; species Iris pallida. Next base: position 47,324,491 of record JANAVB010005597.1, read on the forward strand.
ATCAGCGTACTGCAAAGATGGAGACTTTTCATTAAATGTAAAAGCAGCAATATTTATATTGGGAGAAGGCTGAGCCTTAGAGATCTTAGTCAAGTCAATGACTAAAGGAGAAGAAGAAGAACGAGAAGAAGCTTTATTTCGATTAAGATCGATAACAAATGGCTCAGAAGAGGTGAGCACCCTTGAAGCTTGAGATGGAAGAATAATCCGACCTCCAACTGGAATTAGCAGAGTATCCTGTGAAGATACCGGAACTGTAGTACGCCCACTAACAGGAATGATCATTGTATCTTGAGCAGACGACTGAGGTAACGGAGAGATCCGTCCACTCACCGGAATGATGAAAGAACCTTCTCCAGAGGGTTTGGGAGATTGTTGCTGAGTAGTTCGACCTTTAACAGGAATTATTAAAGTCTCACTTTGTGAATCCTTTTTCTCCATAGCTTGTATCACCCTTGTATACTCTTCTTTGTACATCCGGGAATCATTGCAATAAGCTTCAACCCTATGGAAGGGATTTATGTCAGCAACTTCTTTTTGTACTCTTCCATTGCTATCAACGTATTTAAAACACTGATGAAGAGTAGAAGGCACCACATTATTTTTATGAAGAAAGGGCCTTCCCAGAAAAAGATTATAGGATCCCACGATCTCGATCACATAGAAAGTGATTTTGGATCTGAAATCACCTATTTGAAGCTTCAGATGAATCTTTCCCAAAGGCTCGCTTCGGCTTTGATTGAATCCCAGGATAGTAGTAACCGTCTTGGAGAGTTTGTGAAGAGGGATTTTTAGTTCATCCAATAGGCTCTTTGGCATTATGCTTATAGCAGACCCTGGATCAATAAGGATACGATCTATCTTCGTCGTATCGATATAACCAGTGTAGTAGAGAGGCCGATCATGTCGATTATCCTCCAGTAGCATGTCGTCTTGTGTAAAGGTGATATTTGGGATAATCTCCAATACACTGTTGCAATGTAAGCAAGTGGCAGGTTCTGCATCTGGCTTCTTCAATTGTGCAAGACAAGAGTCAGCCTGTAGAAGTGCTTCACTTAACGTCTCCCGAGTCTCTTTGGAAAGACTTAGAAGTTCAAAGAGGACATTCTAGCTGGAGTATTAGCAAGTTGAGCTAGAATGTCGAAGTTATAAGGCTTCTGAAGCCCAAGAGGAGGGGACTTCTTGATTGGCTTATCAAACCGAGCCTGTTGTTTGCCTTTCTCAAGAGCTGTGGGCTTGGAAGGAGCAGGTTCAACCGGTGTAGTTGAAGGAACAGGTACAGTGGATGATTCTTCTTCAGGAGGAACATTAGGAGCATCTTTATCAGCTGGAGGGATATCAAGAGTATCCTCAAGATTCTTGGAATAATCCTTTAGATAAGGTTTCCCCGTTCGAGTAGCACCAGCAAGTGCTTCTTCTTTCTCTTTTGGCTCTATGTCAGAGGTAGACCCAAGAGACGTCATATGACATGACTTAATCTTTCCAGCCTTTTTGGACTTTCGAGAAGTAGTCCTTTGAGGAGATTCAAAATCTGTCACTAGATCAGGATGAATCCATATGATTTCTCCTGTTTCCAAAGTGATTGGCACTAATCCTTCAGATTGCGGAGGAGGAATATTCACTATTTTAAAAGTTGCCTTGGGAATAGGAACAATCCCACTTTTAAGGAGTTGAGGAGGGAAATCTCCGAATTGCATAGAGACGACATTGGAGGTGACAGTCTTCTCTTTCGGAGTAAGAGAGATAGCTCCAGACTTAATCATCTCTTGGATCTTTCCTTTCAGTACATAACATGTACGAATTGTGTGACCCAACATTCTGTGATATGGGCAGTATTTGGGATGATCTGTCTTACCAGCTTCATCAGGTTTCTTGATTTCAGGTAATTGTATTTTATTACCTTTCAGCAGACATTCAAAGATACCAAGGACATCGTCATCATCGAAAGAGTATTCTTCCTTGGGGCGAGGTATTCTTGGTTGTTGAGTTGTAGAGGTAGGAGAAGTTTGAACAGTTGATGCATCTTTGCTCTGAAGATTAACTTCAAGAGTTTCTTTTCCTTGCGAGCATTGTTTTTAGCATTATTGCTAGTACCTTGACCTGTTTCTTTGGGAGTCATCTGCACTCCTAAACCTTTGAAGGTTTCAGCACTAATTTCTGCGACCTTGGCACTGACTATAAAGGAAGGCCAATCTTGAAATTGGGTAGATCCTGTCCACATGCTGATGATTGGCAACAAGTTTGATTTGTATGTGTCGATCGTGACAGCATCTGGAGTTCCAAGAGGCATCTTCAGAACTTTTCTTCGAAACCGTTCAATGAAATCCTCTGTAGTTTCATTATTTTTCTGCTTGATTCTAATAAGAGCAGACATAGTCATGTCATTGAGCCCTTCATAGAACCGTTCAAGAAACATCTGTTTGAAACCGGCAAATAAGGTAATGCTCCCATCTGGGAGACTTCTATACCATTCATAAGCCGTTCCCTTGAGACATCCAATAAATACCCGAGTAAGGAGGGCGTCGCTTGGTTGCAGCTGGTCAGTCATTACTTCAAAGTGATTAATAAACTGACTTGGAGAAGTGGTTCCATCATAGAATGAGATAGTAGGAGGCTTGTATTTAGGAGGATACGATACTTGCTTCCATTCTATCGGATAAGGTTGCTTGATGCCTAACCTTTGTAAACCATCCTTCTATTTGAATGTCTCGAATTGAGTTTTGAGATTCCTCAATTCTTCATTAACAACTCCAGAAGATTGTGGAGTTGTAACTTGTAGAGAATAGTTGGGAGGAGGAACAGCATTATAAGCACTACCCCCAGCTCCAGAGAGACTAGGGTTTGGTTGAGCTGGTCCAGGAGTATTGGATTGTATTGCTGGAGGAACTTGTACTGGACTCATACCAGCGTCAGTTGGTATGGCATCTGGTACAGTCTGTCGATTTTGCAACTGAGCTGTCATGAGTTTATACATTGATTTCATAGTATCAGCCATAGACTTCATTTGCTGTTCTAAAGAAGCAATTCTTTGATCTTGAGGAGTCAAGGAAGAAGAAGGTTCATCGGTATTCCCATCAACCATATAAGTCGTAACTGTACGAGGGATTATTGATGAACTGGTGGATGTTGTTTGTTCTGAATCATTGCTTTGTGCATAAAAGTCAATTATAGGAGAACTACCCCCAGTAGGAAGAGGTGGGAAGTTAGATTCTCCAAGGAGTTCAGAATCATCTTCAGAAATCAAAGTTCTCTGACTAGAAGCCAGGACTCTTGCTCTGGTATTTCTATATACTCCATCTGGACTATCAACTCTACTTCCAGCATTCCGAGAGGTCATGTTGACAGAAGCAAACAAAGGCTCATCTTCATCAGGCATAGGTTCACACTGAATCCGATTGAAGACAGATTGTCGTTTAGTTTGACATCTGTATTGCATTGTAACTCTTGGCTGGAAGTCACATTCATGATCAACATGGTCATGAGCCATTGATTGACATCTGCATAGAATTATGACTCTTGGATAGAAGTCACATTCAGCATGGTCCTTTGACACAGAATTACTCCTTCTCTTCTGTTGAAGATATTCTCGTAAATCTGTTTGTGAAGATTGAGGAGTATATTTCCTATTCTTGGGTCTTGATGGCTCTTGATTATATAGAGAATGATTAATATGAGCCACATAGTTTCTTGCATACTCTGCATCTGGATCTCTTATCTTTGTTTCCAACTGATGTGGTTTCTTAACACCAGAAGTGCTTCCCAAACGGGTTTGATTAAGTTTTATTCTTAGATCAATTTGAGGTAACACATTGGTTTTGGAAACTTGGAGTTTTCCTTCCATTGATCAAGATATTTGCAGAGAAGGAAGAGTTGAACCACCCCCTTGATTAGGAGTTGGTAACAGACCTTTTCTAGAAAAATTCTGTGCCCAATTTGAAGAAGTCATAGAAGAAGACATTACAGAATGTTTCTTCTTAGACTCATTCAAGGTTTGAGACATAGAATGTCCAGAAGGAAGAGTAGTCAAAAGACCATCTCCTTTTCTTTGACTAACAAAATTGTCAGTCAAAGCTGTTCCTGAAGTAAAAACTACAGGAGCAGAAGGAACAACTAAAGAGTTATTCCTTTTCGAAGGAATTTTGTGTGGAAGACCACCCCCAATTTTAGTAGAACTTGGCAAAGCTAAAGAGCTATTCTTCTTAGATGAAATACACGCTGAAACAGACTTGGTTAAAGAACCAGTACTGTTAGCGTGACTTTTAACTTTGGAAGTACAAACTGGAACAGACTTGGCTAAGGAACCAGCGCTGTCAGCGTAACTTTTAGGGATGAATTTGCACACTGGTATAGACTTGGCTAAGGAGCCAGTACTGTCAGCGTGACTTTTGAATGAGAGATTGCACGCTGGCACAGACTTGGCTAAGGAGCCAGTACTGTTAGCATGATTTTTGAATGAGAGATTGCACGCTGGAACAGATTTGGCTAAGGAGCCAGTACTGTTAGCATGATTTTTGAATGAGAGATTGCACGCTGGAACAAATTTGGCTAAGGAGCCAGTACTGTCAGCGTGATTTTTTAATGAGAGATTGCACGCTGGAACAGATTTGGCTAAGGAGCCAGTACTGTCAGCGTGACCTTTGATTGCTGTCATCTTCGAGCGCACAAGAGTGTGCGTGCTTGCAGTAGAGTTCTTGCCAGTGTTAGGAGTAGACACTGTGGCAGAGACTTCACCATTGACTGCCAACTGATTCTTAGGGACATAGACAGAGTGTCCCTTCGACTTGGCAGTGATGATGGAGGCTAAAGTAGACTTGCCACTCTTAGCCCGATGCATTTCTTCATAGGCGAGTTGATCAAATTGGATCGTCATCACCTTCTTCGTCGAGCCGATTGACGAAGTGTCGCATTGAGTTGTTGCCATCTCAGAAGAGGAGATGGTTTTCCCCAGCAGAGTCGCCAATTTGTTTTCCATAAATAAATTCCTTTATTTATTGTGTATCTAGGAAAATTATAACTGTGGGAATCTGATCTAGAAGACGATCACTTTATCCCTTGGACTATGCGAAGAAGAAAAGCTCTCAAAATTTTGACAGTAGATAACTATGTATCTGTACAATGAATGGGAAAAAGAACTCTATTTATAGAGTCAAAAATAACTGAAAAGATAACTGTCTTCACAGCCTTTGCTTAGTTGAAAATCACGCAGGATTTAACATACGCAAGACTGTGAGCAGTTACTGGACGTGGCCTGTAACTGTTTGACACATGGCGATCATGCATGAGTCGTGTGCAAGTTATAGGACACGCAGGCGAGAGATCAGTGGCATGACTGCCACGTACTCCAGTTTGATGAAATCCACACAGACTTGTTAAAGACGAAATCCACGCAGACTCGGGGTAGAAAGCTTCAAAATCTATGCAAACTTGGGGCAGGAAGCTTCAAAATCCACGCAGATTTGGTGAAGAAAACTTCAGAATCCACGCAGGCTTGAGGAAGAAAACTTCAGAATCCACGCAGACTTGAGGAAAAACTCAAAATACACGCAGACTTGAGATAGGACTGCCAGCTTTCTTGATTTGGCGTGCCTCGACTGACACAAAATCTCTGACAGTGATTACTTTTGTCAGTCGCATTAAATGACAAGAAACTCTTTTAGTACGCCAACTTGACGAAGGTTGAGTCTTGCTGAAGAAGATTTCGAAAGTTACACAATAGTCGGCTGTGATCTCTCGAGTTCTGTGCAAACGTGGCATACGAGAAGACATTCTTCGACTGTTATGCTGTCAGTCATAATTACTCTCTGAAAAATGAAGAGCTGTCTCCTCAGCGTAATTTGTAAATATTGTCCTGATCAACTGAGCGTGACTTTTGACTCTGTCCTGACCAACTCAGCGTGACTGTTGGACTTGTTCTGATCAACTCAGCGTGACTGTCATTTTTGAGGCCTACAGCGGCTGTGGCCGCTGCTACGACCAAGCAAGCGAAGTGGAAGAGAGAAAACAGTATATGCAACTACTGATACTCAATTCCATGGAAGACTCTCTGGCAAAGTCCTACTCCAAGAAGACATCTGCCAAAGAGATATGGGACTCCTTGGAAAAGCTCTATGAAGATGACAAGAACCAGTCCAAGATCTTCATGGTAGAAAAATACCACAAGTGGACCTTCGAAGACGAGAAGGCGATGCTGCCCCAAGTGAAGGAGTTTCTGAAGTTGCGTCAGAAACTAAAAGACGAGAACATGCCCCTCGTCGACAAGTTTGTCGTTGGAGGGATCATCGCGAAACTTCCTACAGAATGGAGCAACTTCTATGCAAGGATGCATTGAAAGAAGATGGAAATTAGCTTGGAAGATTTCTTGCAAGAGATCCATGTTGAGAATGAGATGCGCTCTCAACAAAAGATGGATACTCTGTCCAAACAACTGGCGAAGGCAAATCTGGTCCAAACCAGAGAGTACCAGGGGAAGCAGGCTGCTTCTCATCACAAAAAGAAGGACTTCACGAATCTGAAAGTGAAGGATCCTGCTTTCAAGCAGCAGAAGTCCAAGTCCCATGTGACTTGCTTCAATTGTGGCAAGAAGGGCCACTACAAATCTGAATGCAAGTCCAAGCCCAAAGAACAAGGTGAGCCTAGTAAGGTTTCTATGATTACTAATATAGTTGTCATGATAGCACAGGTTGCAACTGTGGGCGCTGACTTGGACTGGTGGATAGACACTGGTGCGACATGCCATATCTGTTCAGACAAAGACTGGTTCGTCTCTTATGAACCAACTTCAGAGAAGGTCATAATGACAAACCAGGCACAAGCTGAAGTACTGGAGATCGGGACGATGGAGCTGAAACTCACATCGGGGAACACTCTGACGCTTCAAGGTGTGAAGCATGTTCCAGTAATTGCTAAGAACCTGATCTCTGGAAGTCTGCTCTGCAACGCAGGCTTGAGGATGGACATCAATGCTGGCGAGTTGGTGAGGTCCAAGAAGGGTACATTCTTCGGAAAAGCTTTCCAAACTGAAGGAATGTACAAGATTCAGTTTGTTGTAACCCAGCATGATAATATAAATGCAATCACTTTTTCTGATTATTCTCTTGAGTTGTGGCATAATAGGCTAGGACATGTTCATTGTAAAAGGATTAACAGAATGTCTAGTCTAGGACTTATCTCCAAGTGTGGGGGTAAGGTAGAGAAATGCGAAGTATGTGCTCAGACGAAGATCACAAGGAAACCCTTTCACAGGGTCCATCGAAGCACAGATCTTCTGGAGTTGGTTCACTCAGATATCTGTGACTTCAAACAATTCTCTACAAAGGCCGGGATGAAGTATTTCATTACTTTCATCGATGACTTCTCAAAGTATGCTTTTGTCTACTTGCTCAAGTCTAAAGACGAAGCATTCGAGAAGTTCAAGGAGTTCAGGGCCGAGGCTGAGCGACAAACTGGACAACATCTCAAAAGGTTAAGGAGTGATCGAGGCGGGGAGTATCGATCTCATGAATTCTTATCATTCTGCAAAGAACATGGAATCATCAATGAAACAATGGCTCCGTACTCTCCTCAATCCAACGGAGTAGCAGAAAGGAAGAACAGAACGTTGACAGAGATGATGAACTCCATGCTGTTGACTGCGGGTCTTCCAAAGTGCTACTGGGAAGAAGCTGTATTAAAGGCAACGTTCATTCTGAACAGAGTGCCATATGCAACTTCCGACATAACTTCTCATGAACTCTGGTTCAAAGTCAGACCTAACTTGAATGTCATTCGAGTGTGGGGGTGTCTGGCTTATGTGAAGCTTCCGGATCTGAAGATTCAGAAGCTGGGGACAAGGACTACGAAGGCAATCTTCTTGGGGTATGCCGAGAAGAGTGATGCTCGGAGATTCCTTAATATCGAGTCAAACCATATCATCGAATCTCGCAATCCTGAATACTTTGAAGACAAGTTTGCAAAACACAAGAATATTGTTCTCGCAGATCTTCCGGAGAATGATGAGGGTACAAAGCAGACAGAAGTCTTTAATGAACCAGTAGTCCAAGATAAAGCTGTCGTCAAGGAGACACCAGCTGAACCAGAACTCGCTGAGCCGTCAACTAAGCGAACGAGGAGGCCGAAAGACTTCGGAGATGACTTCGTCACCTATCATGTGGAAGCAGAACCGCTGACCTATGATGAGGCGATGAAGACCAGAGATGCTGTATTCTGGAAGGAGGCGATAGACAACGAGATTGACTCAATCACCTCCAATAACACATGGGTATTGGTTGACCTGCCAGAAGGAGCAAGACCCATCGGATGCAAATGGATCTTCAAGAAGAAGATGAAAGCAGATGGAACCATTGACAAGTTCAAGGCCAGGCTAGTGGCCAAGGGGTTTGCTCAGAAGCAGGAGATCGACTACTTTGACACTTATGCTCCAGTAGCTCGGATGACAACCATCAGATTGTTAATTGCTCTAGCAGCAATACACAAGATGGTGATACATCAGATGGATGTGAAAACGGCATTCCTTAATGACGAGCTGACCGAAAAGATCTATATGCAACAACCAGAAGGTTTTGTCGTCAGAGGTCTGAAAGACAAAGTCTGCAAGTTGATGAAGTCTCTGTATGGTTTGAAACAAGCTCCCAAAATGTGGCATGAGAAGTTTGACAAGGTGATAAGGTCAAATGGCTACAGGGTCAGTGAAACAGACAAGTGTGTCTATACGAAGTTTGCTGACGGAAGAGGAGTAATCGTATGTCTTTACGTGGACGATATGCTAATCCTAGGTACGAATTTAAGCTGCGTCACAGAGACAAAGAAATTCCTCTCGACCAAGTTCAGTATGAAGGACTTGGGGGATGCCGACGTAATCTTGGGGCTCAAGATCATCCGGACAGGCACTGGAACAGCGCTTTCACAATCTCATTATATTGAGAAGATGCTCACTTGCAACGGGTATCAAGATCTTCCTTTTATTGATACACCGTACCGGAGTGATCAGAAGCTGGAGCCAAATTCGAGGGAAAGCGTCAGGCAGTTGGAGTACGCTAGCGTCATCGGAAGCTTGATATACGCTACTACTGCCACAAGGCCTGACATAGCTTTTGCAGTGGGAATGCTGAGTCGGTTCACTAGCAATCCAGGCGTTGAGCACTGGAAAGCTGTGAAGCGTGTTATGAGATATCTCAAGAAAACTCAGACATATGCACTTTTCTACAGCGGAGATCCGTCAGTAGTGGAAGGCTTCGGTGATGCTAGCTGGTGTTCAGATATGGAGAGCGAGTATTCTACAGGTGGATTCGTATTTGCCATGGGCGGAGCTGCTATATCGTGGAAGTCAAAAAAGCAGACTATGTTATCTCGCTCCTCCATGGAATCTGAATTCTTTGCATTGGATGCTGCTGCAGATGAAGCAGAGTGGCTTCGGGAGCTCATGTATGATCTTCCGGTGGTTGGGGCTCAGATACCGGCAATACCGATATACTGTGACAACCAGGCGGCAGCAGCAGTGGCATCAAATAACCTCTTCAACAGAAAGAAGAGGATTGTGCGGTTGAAGCACGGGACAATACACTATCTCATCAAGAGGGGTGTTATTGCAGTGATTGATGTTCGGAGTTAGGAGAACCTGGCGGATCCGTTCACCAAGGGCCTCAAGCGCCAGCTGGTCGATGACACAGCTTGTAAAATAGGCTTGAAGGCATTCTGATATTGTGTTATTACAATCCTACCATAAAGTTTTATGCTATTAGTTCAAAGAGAAATCTACTAGGCATCTAGCTTTTGGTTCAAGGGAGGACTATTAACCAGAAGAATATCAGGAACGGTGGGTACTTGTCCTCTGTGACATGGAGAGGTTACGGACCTACAACCACTGTTGTCTACTGTTATTTTCTACGAAAAACGGATCCTGTGGGAAGGTTGGCTTAAATGCCTTAATGAGTTCTCAGGCAGAGTGAATGCCTGGAGTGCTTTACAGGAAGCACGGTAGCGCAGCACTACAAGGAGTGTAACTCCATGCTATAGTGGGGTGACTCCACCATGAGGTTCCCAGGTAGGGGTAATGCCTCGGCTTTGCAAGCCAAGTCACAGCGGAGTAGCATCGCAAATAGGCAGGTAGCCTAATGCTGTATGATAATCGTAATAAAGAGAATTAGACAGCACTACAAAGAGGACGATGTCCTCATGTTACAGTGGCATGACACCACGAAGAGGTACCAGGTAGGGTAAAGCCTCGGCTTTGTGAGCCATATCACAGCGGCGTAACACCGCACGGAAGCGCAAGGCTTCATACTGGGTAGTTTGGCACTACAAAGAGGCCTGTGACCTCATGCTACAGTAGTATGACACTACGATGAGGTACCCAGGTGGGGTAAAGCCTCGGCTTTAAGCTATGTCATAGCGGCGTAGTACCGCAAAGAAGCGCAATGCTTCATGCCATGACTCTTTATAAAGAACTCACCTATAGTGTATGGACAGAGATATCAGGCCGTCTTTTGAGGGTAAACTTGTAGACGCCCAAAAATTATACACTGAAACCAGGCTGGCACAAGGCCTTCAATGTGCAGCCAGAAGCACAGTTGATGTCATTATGTGAGTAGGAAGAATTACAGTTATGGTGCAGAATTCAAGGCTTAGTCCATTCTTGTATCATGCTGTTATTTAACCTATGCGGGAAGATTCAAGTCGTAGCGACATCTCTCCTAATGCATGATGGACAGTCACTGTGGGGAACGCTCAACCCATATATTGAGATATGTGGGGAATTGTTGGTGTTTTTGCCTTTGGACTAGAAAAGATAGTCTCACATCGGCTACACCAAATGGTGAGTATCTCAATATAATGCATTGCTTGTGTTGAGGTGTGCACATGAGGTGTAGTGGGGCACAAGTTTGTGCCATGTGGAAGTATTTTCCTAGAAGGAAAAAGGATTAAATCCAACAAGGATGCAAGTTAATTTTTGTTGTGCGGACTCGGACTCGGACACGGACTCCAGGATATGTCGTGCATGCACGGGAGTGTTCGGGGGGTAGGCGTGGACTGGCACACTTCTATGCTGATTGTGAGATGATCTAAAATATCAAACTCTTTTTTTGAGTATTGGTATTTTAGTCTCACATCGGATAGGAGAAGAGGTGAAGTCTCAACTCCACTCTATAAATAGAGCCCATTGGCCTCCTTTGAAAGATGCACCAAGAAGAGAGTTGATGGAGTCTGTTAAGTCCAGGAAGCCCGTTCAAGTCTCAAATATTGACTTACGAGCGTTCCAGAAGTTCTTCGTGAACTTGCTGGTTCCTGCAAGCTGTTCGTGCTCGTGTGGGGCGAATAAAGCTTTGAGCAACGGTGGTTCATTCACCCCAGCATCTCATTCTCGCCTATCATCGCTGCTGTTGCCTTTTACAGTAACTTCTTTTTAGAAGCTCTACTGCCGATAGTTGCTTGCACAAAGTCTCTTTAGATTTTTTGTGTATTACGTAGAATCTTTTTAGATCCTCGTAATTCAAAATCCTCCAGGATTTCTGTTGCACATCTTCTTTAAGGTGTTGCATTTGAAACGTTGTCTGTACAATTGTTTCAGTTTCAGAATTTTCCATCGAAAATTGTGCCTCGGCACTAACAAAACCCACCACCAAAGTATCTTAGGTCCCAATAACTAAATCGTACTGTAGGATAATGCAGCCCATATAAATAAGAGAGGCTACGGCGGATCCAAACTCCAAAACTTTAACATAATATTTGGACAATCTAGATTCAATCTCTTTAAGATCCTGGATAGATGACGGAAGATGAGTGGATCGTACCACGGGAGGCGTAGTATTCCTTTCATTCATAAAAATGGTGAAAGTTAAAAGCAATGGACTCAAAAGACATAAAACGCATCGTGTACAAAGTTTCCTACGCAATTCTAACATTTCAAAGGAAAAAAAAAAGTGCATCTTATACAGAACAAAAAAACCAATAAGATAGATCTTTAACCTCTTGGAAACGGGCTTAAAAATGTTAAATAACATAACCCATCTCATCCATAGTCATCATCGTTTATAACTTAGCCGGTTATAAATACACTAACCCTAGTGATGGGCCATATAATCATCTATGGGTAATGGTGGGCTTAGTTTTTATAAGGATTTTTATTTGATATTTGATTTAATATAGTATTAAACAAGCAAATATCAAGATTAATTGGGACTAGGCCTACTTAAGCTGCCTTGGCAAAATAAGATCCAAATTTGGACATGGTAAACAATCCTAGTTTTTCCAGAGGAGGATTGTAAGTCATTGTGCTCGATCATGTCTTTTTCACAATGATAAATTAAGGTCAACAAGCCCCGAGTCTAGCACTGTAACCACTGGGGCTGGTCGGGTTCATTTGAAGTAGAGCAAAAGCGCAAATTCAAAAAGAATTTGATAAAACATTAACTCAAAACTCAACCAAAGTAGTTTTATTCAAAACTCAACCAAAGCCACCGTAAGTCGACATTAGTTTTGAATTTTTTATTCAAAACTCAACCAAAGCCACTGTTAAGTCAACATTAGTTTTGATTTTTTTTTTTCGGAAAAGAGAAAAAAAATGAAGTTGGAAGTCTATTTTGAGTTATATTTCCATTTTCTCTCAAATTGGACATTTGTTGGGATAACCAGCTACATAATACCAAACAAAGATAAAATGTATGATATATATATCTGTAGTGTTTATGGTCATCCAGATAGGTAGGGGTGAGCATTATTAGGTTTAAAACCGAAAATCGAACCGAACCGACCCGAATAAGCAATTCGGTTCGGTTTAAAAAAAATTCGGGTCGGGTTCGGTTTGGAAAATCCAGTAATTCGGTTTTCGGGTTCGGGTTCGGTTATTGGGTTCGGGTTCGGTTTAAAACCGAAAACCGAATAGGGATTTGAAAATACGTAAATACCCTTAAACCTAACCCTTGGTATATATCACCTTTTTCTCTCTCTCTCTCCTCTCATAATCTCACTTCTTCACTTTTTTTTAGTAGAGCAGCAGCTCTCAGCCTCTCCGGAGTCTCCTCTAGTCCTCTTCATCTAAAAAAAAACCCTAGATCCACTGATCCATGACTCTAAACCCTCCTCTCGACTCCTCCTCTTCTCATTCTCTCACCGGCCACCTCTGACTCTCTCACTCTCTCACCATCTCATCTCACCGTACCGCCTCTCTCACTCTCTGACGGTCTCACTGCACCATCTTTCTCCGGATCTGAACTCTTGACTGGCTCGGCGGCTCCTACAACTATTTTTGTAAGTATTCTTAGTTTTTTCTTTTAATTTTGGTTCTATTGTGTCCAAATGTACAAATCCATCGTGACATCACTGTTATAATTATCATTTTTGTTATATATTTTTGTGTTGTAATTTTTTCTTTTAATTTACGAGCTATTGTTTTTTTTTGTATGTAGTATAGTTTCTTGTTAATAAGTTGGAATCCATCCTTGTTTTGTTTCGGATCTGAAAAAATTTGAGTTAGGAGTTTCGGATAGTTTCGGATCTGGAAAAAATAAGTTGGAATCCATCCTTGTTTTGTTCTATGTAGTATAGTTTCGGATCTGAAATATTTTTTGTTCTAAGTAGTATAGTTTCGGATCTGAAAAAATAGAATCCATCCTTGTTTTGTTCTATGTAGGGTACAAGACTGGTTTATATATTCTGGTTGCTATATATATATATATATATATATATATATATATATATATATATATATATATATATATATATATATATATATATATATATATATATATATTCAGAATATAGGCCTTGACCTTGTAACTCAAATTATATATATAAAAATAAAAAAAATAAAATATATATATATTCTGAATATATATATATATATATATATATATATATATATATATATATATATATATATATATATATATATATATATATATATATATATATATATTCAGAATATATATATATATATATATATTCTGAATATATATATATATATATATATATATATATATATATATATATATATATATATATATATATATATATATATATTATGAATATATATATATTCATATATATATATATATATTATATATATATATATATATATATATATATATATATATATATATATATATATATATATATATATATATATATTATGAATATATATATATTCATAATATATATATATATATATATTATATATATATATATATATATATATATATATATATATATATATATATATATATATATATATATATATATATATATATATATATTCTCTCCTTGCAGTCAGAATTTAACATGTATTAGTAGAAGACAATTTAATGAGTAATAGTTGGAAACAGTAGCTACGGATGCTCACCAACTGGTTGGAATCAGTTTTTTTCTTATTGCAACAACTTGGCATGGCTGCTTTTATGTGAGTTTTTTTTTACATAAATTTGCAGCATTGATTTTGAACAGATATTTGATGCTCTTGTTAAATCTTAAAAAAAATGTCAGTCTGTTTTGCAGTTATTAGTGTTTCCTCAAATTAACTTGCATATTTCTTCTAATGTTATTTGATAGTTATTAGTGTTTCCTCAAATTAACTTGCATATTTCTTCTAATGTTATTTTTCATTTCTGTTTTGTAGTTATTTGTGGCTTGGATTGGATTATTGGCCCTTATTTATTCTTATAATAGCAACAGGCCAGCAATCGCTGTGAGTAATCTTTGAAACTACAACTTTTAAATGTCAGTCTACATTTTACAGGATCACTTGCAGTGCCAATTTGCACAAATGCTACAATTAATGGCTAGTTGTCCAAAAATCTGAAATATTAACTTGTTGCATGCTTGCTTTGCTAGGAGTTTTTTATGCTTCCTTTGCTTTGGGGTTGGAATTATGTATTTTACAATTAAATGTGGTTTTGCAAAAAAGCTAAAAAATGATAAGAACAGGAAAAAACTGATAAGAACAGATAAAAACTATATCTTGTTTTTATATAATGTTCAACAAATTAAGGTGGGGTTTACTAAAACTATATCTTATTCTTATATGTTGTTCAACAAATAATTTAATAGGTCATTTGTTGCGTAAGTTGAGTCAAATTCATGGCATCAACATCGTACTCATGTAATGTGCGTATTCTTAATTCCTTCCATTAAATATTTTTGAAATTTGCTTTGTAAATTAGAGTTGTAATACATTTTTGTTATGTTTATTTTTAGATGTTGAATGAAGTGGAACCTATTGAGCATGAGGGTGGGGTTGTGGCGGGAAAAAGTTCCTATGACACAAATAACCCCATTATCAATTCGACAACTAATTCTAAGCTCAAGGTCAAAAGCAAACGTATTGGTAAAAGAAGAGCTCCTTATTGGAGTGATTTCAAAGAGTTTCTTGAGAATGGAAATCCAAAAGCGGAGTGTAATTTCTGCAAAAAACAATATTATTGTCACCCCGTAATTAATGGGACTACTTCTGTTAAGAATCGTTGGCATATGTGCCCCCTTAACCCAAATCATAAAGGCTCTACCCAATCAATATTGAATTTACAATCCGTTGGAAAGGGCAAGTCAACCCTCACTAGTTGGCAATTTAATCAAGAAGATGTGAGGAAGGCATTAGCTTACATGCTAATTGTTGACGAGCTTCCTTTTCGGTTTGTGGAGGGGGAGGGCTTCAAACGTTTTGTTTCTATTGCATGTCCTATGTTTGGTGTACCATCAAGATAGACCGTTGCACGAGATTGTTTCCATCTTTACACCGATGAAAGGACTAAGTTGAAGACTTACTTCAAGGAGTCCAATCAAAGAGTTTGCCTTACGACGGATACATGGACATCCATTCAAAAGATAAATTATATGTGTCTTACGGCACATTATATCAATGATGAATGGGAATTGAACAAAAAAATTATTAACTTTTTTCCAATTTCTAGTCATAAAGGCGAGGCAATTGGGAGGGACAAAGAGTCGTGCTTGATTGAGTGGGGCATTGACAAGATATTTACAATCACCGTAGATAATGCAAGCTCTAATGATGTTGCCATTGCTTATTTAAGTAAGAAGTATGCACAACGGGGAAATAGTATTCTTCAATGCAAGTATTTACATATGCGTTGCATTGCACACATTATAAATCATGTTGTTGTTGATGGATTGAAAATGATGTCTTCTTCGGTTGCTCGTGTTCGGAGGGCTATTTGCTATGTGAGACAATCTCCTTTCCATTTTCAAAAGTTCAAAGATTGTGTTCAAATTGAAAATATACAAAGTAAAAAATTATTGTGTCTTGATGTGAGTACCCGTTGGAACTCAACATATTTGATGTTGGACATGGCACAAAGATTTCAAAGAGCCTTTGAGAGGTTCCAAGACGAAGACGTTTTATTTAGGAGAGAACTTGACGAGGATAACTTGTTTCCTAGCGAGGAGGATTGGTCAAATGTGAGAAGATTGTGTACTTTTTTAGAACATTTTTATGAATTTACTTTACGAGTCTCGGGCTCTTTGTATGTCACTTCCAACAAATTTTTTGAAGAGATTGCATCTATCGACTTTCTCTTGAAGAATGCAAAGAGTAGTGACGACTTTGAGTTATCTATGATGGCGGATAAAATGAGAGACAAATATGACAAGTATTGGGGAGACATCAAGAAGATGAACATGATCATCTTCATTGCACCACTTTTTGATCCACGTCAAAAGATTGCATATGTTGAATGGTGGTTACATCAACTATATGGTCAATCAAGGGGTGATGCCATGATGGAGAAGGTGAGAACGATTGTGTACTCTATGTTTGAAGAGTACAAGAAGATCCATTCACCTATAGTTGCTTCTTCAACTACTAATGAAATAGTTGAATCTTCAAGCATCGAAGATCGTCCTCTTTTTAACTTGAAACATATGATGAAGACTCAATATAAGAATCATAAAATGAAAACAGGTGGTTGTGATAGCAAGTCAGAGTTGGATCGTTATCTTGTTGAGCCCACCGAGGCCGATGAAGATGAGAATCCAAATTTTGATCTCTTAGCTTGGTGGAAAATTAATTCTCCTCGTTTTCTCGTTCTTTCGAGAATGGTTCGTGATGTGTTGGCTGTCCCTATATCTACGATGGCTTCCGAGAGTGCATTTAGTACGGGTGGTCGAGTACTTGATGTATTTAGGAGCTCTTTGACACCTAAAATTGCTCAAGGTCTTATTTGCTCTCAAGATTGGTTACGATCAAGTCACAATCGATCTATTGTTAGTGATCTTGAAGAGAACTTGGAATCTCTAGATCTGTAACACCCAGTTTTCCAGATGAGGGTAATTTTGAAATTTTGTAATTATAATTATTAATTATTGATATTTGATTCACATTATGAATTTTTAGTGATTTTTAATAATTTTTTAAACTATTTAAAAACTGGTTTAAGTCATGACTTGTGATTTTGATGTGCTGCTAGTGAAACCTGAGAGACTGCATGACCTAGAGCCTAACCATGTCATTAGGATGTTTAATTTTCATTTTTAGCCAAGGGATAATTTGGTCATTTTGACTTATTTGAATTATTTGGTGATTTGTTGAATTGGTGAATTCTAGTTTGACTTTGACTTGTTGAGACCTAGTGGACTAGCCTAGAAGCTAACCCTAGCCATGGTGACCCTAGTCTAACTTGAGTTAACCTATTTTAGTCATTAGAGAATAGTTTTAGAATGAGGAGATTTGGTTTAGTGAATTTTAGTCATGGCTTGTGGTTTCATGAAATGACTTATGGCTTAATTATTTGATTGATCATGACTTAAGCCCATGGGCCATTTAGTGAACCCTAACCCTAATTATTGGACCTATGAACAGCCACATAGGGATCCCCACCCTATTTAAACACCTGTTCATTAGGGCTTGCCTCTTTTTATCATTCCTACACTTGGAGAAAAGAAATGTAAGTTTTCTCCTTCCAAAAATTCCCATTTTATTCATTTGATCTCCTTTTTCATCCTAATCTTTTGCATTGGGTTCTAAATTGAGTTTATGGACTGTTGGTGGAGAGCCATTTCAGTTTGGGATCAATTTGGAGCATTTGGCCATCAAGAGGAACACCCCCCATTTAGAGCTTTTCCATGCAATTTGCACCTATAGGTAAAACTCCTCAAATTAATTTAAATTGATGTTTTCTTTGCATTTAGGGCTAGATCTAGGAGTCCCCTAGCTGTCCCTGGAATTTGGGCACAATTCGTGTCGGTTTCGTGCCCGTATCGGATACGTATCCATTTGATATGTTAGGTGTTTGATGTAATGCCTCAACCAACATTTTGTTCAAATTTTTTAAATGTACTTGAATAGAATCTTAGCTCTAGGGCTTGATTAATTATTTTTGTAATTAATTCTTGATTTTGGTGTCGTGTCGTGTCCACACGAGGACACGAACACGCTGTCTATGCACTGTCCCTGTGTCCTGCATCACGGGGTCTGTTTCTCCCAACACAGGACACGAGGACACACGAAATTTTGGGTGAGTGTACGGGCAGTGACTGCCACCATGCTCCCAAAATTTGGGAGCCTCTTATTTTGTGTTCGAGGAGAAATCCTCCCCGCACTGGTCGCACGGGACACGCACGAGCTGTCGAATACGCGTACAAACGCACGCTGATACGCGGTTCGACACGACACCACAAGTTTCGTGGACACGACTCAGGTAGTGGGACACGTTCCCCTATCCCTGGTGAGTATCTGGACACAAGCACGACGTGTCACGTGTCGTGTGTCATGCACACGACTCTGTGATACGCCTGCACGATACTGTATGTGCTCGAGTGTGTCTGTGTGTGCTCGAGGTGTCTGGACACTTCGTGTCTGATTGTTTGGACATGAAACCACATGTTGCTACACGTATGGATGTGCTAGATTAGTTACCAACCTATAAATTGGTATATTAACACGATTTTGAATTCGAATTTTATATTTCCCATATCTCTGATACCATGTATATATTACGAAAATCCTGAACTTGATTTCCTTTTTAATCCGATTAAAATGTTGTTTTAAATCCCTGAATGATTCCTACATGTGTAATGGATACTGATAAATCAGATTTTTATGATAGTTTGGGTTTTGCAATAGAGAATTGGATTTTGAACTTTTGTTTGGGCTGTGAACTGTTCTTCCTGAGAACAGTCACACTTTAAACCCTGTTAACATACATACACACTGGTTTTTCCCTGTCATTGACACAATACCATGTTAGTTCACCCACTCTCTGATTTTTAGACTGTCACACCAATATCCATGTAACACTAACTGTCACTTCATTCTGAGTTTTGTACACTGTTTCAATAATACACCCTCACCCTCATAGACACTGTCATTGACACACAAAACTGATTTTAAAGCCCACATGTTCACCCATAACTTCTCTCATGTAGTGTCACACACCTAAGCTATTCACACACCACTGCATTGCCCTATACACACATGTACACACATTCACCCTATTTGGTACAAACTGAAATCCTGAAATAGATACAGGATACTGTCATAAAACTGAGATGCTATACTATTCCTTTGCACATTTGGCACACATTGAATCACATGCTCATCCCCACACACACAACCTTAGCCAACTATACATTTCAATTCCTGAACACTGTCAACTAATACTTTTCAGATTTTGTATTCTGTTTTTAAATGTCTTTCCTAAAAATGATTTCCTTGATGTTTAGCACTAGGCTAAACGCTATTATATTGATACTTTACTGCATGTGGGTGAGTGTTCAGTTTTGAACATTGTAGAAGGATATGGGGGTAGGTTGAGTAGGGAAAATAAGTTTTGTGCTTCAATTGATAAACACTATCATTGCACTGATTTGCACATCAAATTCCTGGGTTTAATGTGGGTGAGTTAGTGTTGGGATTTTTCATGTGAACTGTTAGACTATTAGTATAAAAACTGCCATTGATTTCCTTTCCTTGAAGAGAAACTGTTTGATGTTAAAATAGCCTTGTACAGGACCCTTCCATATCTGAGATGCTATTTCCTACACACTGTTTTTCTTTTCAGTTTACACAAGGGCTGATTTGTTCCCTGTCACACACACACTCAATGTTCTATTCACACACATTCACATCATACACATTATTGACTTTATCACACTACACTCTTTTACCTAACTGTCATTTGCCATGCTTTCCAGATTTCATATACACATTCAACCTGAAATTGCTTAATGCTTCCTGAAAACACACACAGTTCCTATATGTATGCACACACATGGTTTCCTCACAGTTTTCACACACCTTGCTCACATGCCTATTCCTCTAAATGTATATATATATTTGTACAACTACATTCTTGTACAATATGTATATTTGTTTATGTATGACATTTATATAAATTATATATGTAATCTTGTGTGGTGATGTAATATAGCTAATGTATATTGTTTATATAAATATTGTGTATATAGATATATAGTAACTAATGTGTGTGTTGCCTATATGTGATTTTGGCTTATAGCCTAGGTAGTATAGCCTATGATATATGGAATATTCATAAGAATGTTGGGTTATTTTAGGCTAAGTGCGACTTGTATTGATGTGTGCTTGCTAGTCTAGGCTTGGTTAGGCCTAGTGAGACTTGACTAGACTAAGTTTGACCTAGTTGACTTAGTTTGACTAGTCCAGGTTGACTAGAGTTGACCAAAAGTCAACATTAGTCTAGATGTGACCAATTGACCTAGTTGGACTAGAGTATTAACTTGGGTTGACCCAGAGTTGACCAAGTTTGACTTGGACCTAGTCTGACCTAGACAGTTGACCAGGTTTGACTTAGAGTTGACTTTGACCTAGATTGACCTAGAAATCATGTAGATTGCATCGTAGATTTTATTTATCTCATTTTAAACATATTATAACCTGTACTGCTCTATTTAGGACATTGTGACTCTGGTGCAGGCATCTGATATTATACTACTCTTCTCATAGTAGCAGGCGAGTACATTCTCTGATAGTTCTTCCATTTACTTGTCGTTTACTATACTTCAATTGTAGCTAGTTCTATTTGATTCTGTATTACAAACACGATTTGATATTACTGGATCCATTTCATATGACACTCACTTATTAAGTTTGGCCTCTATTTTGGAATCACTACTGGAACCATCTACTGGAACCATCTACTGGAATCATCTACTGGAACCACCCTGGAATCATTTACTGGAACCATTCGTTTACTGGCTGGACTTATACCTATTTTGTGTCGTTTTCTGGATTCACTTGTACTTGTGGGCGGGGAAATATTGGAATAGGCATGTGAACATACCCAAATACTGGAACCACTCCCTTGGAATTATACTGGAACGATAGCCATCCCACACTTGGCCGAGTGTGCGGTGTACCGTATTACCTACAGGCGTTCACATGTCGATCCCGATATTTTAAAACACATTGTTAGAGTATAGGCTGGACTCACTCTGGAACCTTTGATCACCAACTGGACTCACCTTATACCGGACTCATCTTGTACTGGAACCACCTGGTATCAGATTCATGTTGTCTGGATTTATTTGGGTTTTGTACTTGTTTACATTTACATTCTGGACTTATTATGTTACTTTAGTTCAGCTAGATTTATTTTACAGTCTTCATTGCCATCATTCTTCTCTTGTTTTAGTTACTTACTTTCCTTGTATCTTATCTGTTCTCCATACCATCACCTGTATATAACTGCCATATTCATCAATAAAATTGTCTATAACTGCTTTATAGTTCTCTATCATTTAATTGGGATTTCTTGATGAGTTGTACTCGTTCCTGTCCTGACTGGACCTGTTGAAAATATTACAGATGACTGCCCTGAGGACATTGCCCTACTTGCCCTGGAGCAGGAGATGGCTTAGCTACCTTTGGCCCCGACACTCAGGAGTGATTGGGAGATTAGCTAGTGTTTGTTTAGCTTTCATGTTTAGAACTTGAGTTGTATATAGTTGAGATTTTAGTTGAGATTGTAGTAGAGATTTTCTGAGTTTATATTTATTAGTTGTTGGTTTTATTCTGTTATTTAGTCTTTAGTTAACTTCTATGATATCTTATCGTTCTTAGACTGTGATTGAGATTCTTTATATCTATACTTGTCCTCCGTTCGGAGTTGAGTTTTGACAAGTATATTATATAATTGCGTGAGTTGTTGATTAGATAGTAACCTAGGACAGCGTTCTACCGTCGACACTGCGGGCGTAAGCTGGGCGTTGTTACGTGCTCGTACCCTCACAGTGGGTGCGGGTCGTGACAAGATCAACTTGAAAAATGTATGTCTTTTTATTAAAGGGTTGAAAATCAAGATATTACTTTATTAGTTGTATTGAATATTAATTTGTGTCATCCTTTCTTATATAGATTTAAGTCATTTGGCGATGGGCTCAACCTCAAGCGGGTTTTAAAGATCTAGATATTTTGGACTGTAATATTAAGTACTCTACATTATTTTGCACTATGTAGTATTGCATTTCAGACTTCATTTCTGCAGTAGGCACTATGCAGAATCTGCAGATTTCTGTTATTGGTACTCTATGTTTGTGGACTATGCAGACTTCTCACTTCTGTTGTTGGCACTCTTAAGGGTGTAGACTATGCAAGATATTCTGCAAATCTTTGTTTTTGGCACTGTATGTTTGGACTATGCAGAATATGCAGACTTCGGTTGTTGGCACTCCATGTTTCTACACTATGTAGGCTTTGCACTTCTGTTGTTGGCATTCTATGTTTGTGTACTATACAGGCTCTGAACTTCTGTTGTTGGCACCCTATTTATGCACTATACAGAATCTGCACTCCAATTGTTGGCACTCTTAAGTTTGTGCACTATGCATGCTCTGCACTTCTGTTGGCAGTATATTTGTGCCCTATACTGAATCTGCAGGCTTCTGTTCAAGATCGCTGCAATATGCAAATCATTGCAATCAAGTTATCGGCACTCTATGTTATCCAAGTGGTAAACCTTTTACTTTATAGTCTAGTTTACTTGTTTTATTCAATTATAAATTGCTAACAAATATTAAGAAAGTGGGCAATGATGATATGGTGTTAGTAGTGGACAGATACTGCAATGTATCTATTGATGCACAACTTGCCAATCTGAGCCTTCAAACTTCAACAATACTTGTCAATGTCTATTGTTTTGCAGCAAGGTACTCATTGAAAACAACATTCAATAGATACTCATGCTCACTGATGACGAACTTGCATCTAAAGCGACCATTAGGGATATCCTCTCATTGCCATTTGACAGGTGATCACATTTAGTAAGAAAGAAAAGTTCATACTTAGCTTGATTTATTTTCATATTTTCTTATGATTAAATTTCTTTGTTGGTTTTACTTCAAATACATCTGCTTGCTCATTCTTACTATTTTTATTTTCTTCTGTTGGTTTTTAATTCTTCTGTTGAACATATTCCGATGTAGGCAGTTTTTTGTAATACCTAATAGTCTTGTTGTTTAGGAGATACAATTCGGTTCTGATAACTATGTCTCCTGAACACATGCAACACTTCTAAAAGTAGTTATATTCTTACCTCTTATTATTTTATTTTGTATCTTTACACTTTGTTGTTCTGAAACATTAAACTCTTACATGAATGGATTACTCAGATTCAAGGCGAAAACCTCATTTTCTTGGGAAAATTTTTGGCTGCTCTATTGACAGTTTTGTGCATAGTCATTCTGAGGCAGTCCCCTGCTTTTAGCATGCAGCAAAGTAGAGGCTGGAATCTCTAATTTTTTTTCTTATATATGTAATTGCCTTTTTCTCTGGCTATTTTAGGATTATTATGTCAGGTGGATATGGAACATGTGTAATATGTATATGTATAATGTGACAATGTGTATATGTGGAAGGAGCCTTTGATTTATCTGTTACTCTGTAGCATGTAGGAAAGCGCAAGAGCCACTTTTTTGTAATATGTAATGTGTATATTCTGTGATGTGCTGTATAATATTTTTTGTAAAGTGCCAACATTTGTATCTATGAATTATGCTTTGCCAAAATTTGTATCTATGAATTATGCTTTCTCATTTGAGAATATTTCTTTAGAACATGAAAGCAAAATTTGACAGATTAAACAACAATAAGCTTTGGTATCCAAATTTTTAATAACTTCATTTTTTCAATAAGAAACCCAATTTTAGGCCTGGCCCGTTATCAAAAAGTCCAACCGAATAAACCGAATTCAACCGAAAAACCGAACCGAATAAATCGGTTTCGGTTTGATTCGGTTTTGTCTCAGATCGGTTCGGTTTCGGTTGGGATGTTATTAAGTTCGGTTAATTCGGTTTTCAGAAATTCGGTTCGGTTGGAACCGAATTAACCGAATGCTCACCCCTACAGATAGGTCCCAATCTATTATCAGAAGAAAATAGTGCAAATCCAATCATATCGATTACCTTCTTATATATATATATATATATATATATATATATATATATATATATATATATATATATATATATATATATATATATATATATATATATATATTTGGAACGACGAGACACCCCGACGCAGTGGCGCAGGTTTGAGCCTCTATGGAGGCACGCTTTCATGCTCCATCTTTCATGCTCCATTAAGAAGTGGACACCATTTTTTGGAACGGCGAGACACCCCGGCGCAGTGGCGCAGGTTTGAGCCTCTATGGAGGCACGCTTTCATGCTCCATCTTTCATGCTCCATTAAGAAGTGGACACCATTTTTTGGAACGGCGAGACACCCCGGCGCAGTGGCGCAGGTTTGAGCCTCTATGGAGGCACGCTTTCATGCTCCATTAAGAAGTGGACACCCAAAAAAAATTATATATATATATATATATATATATATATATATATATATATATATATATATATATATATATATATATATATATATATATATATATATCTTTGTTTGGTTCGCGAAAATAAAATAAAAGGAAATCAATTTCTTTTGAAAAATTACAATTTTCATTAATAAAAAATTGGCGTTTGAAAAGATTGTTTGTAAACAATAAAATTGAGAGAAAAAGTGAATCCTTGTGGAAAAGTGAATACTTGTGTTGGATGGATGAAGTATCTTCCTTCTTATTTATTTATTTTCTTTGAAGATCTATTTCTTTGCATGCTCCTTATAAAATAAAAGGAAATCAATTTCTTTTGAAAAATTACAATTTTTATTTTTAAAAAAATTGGCGTTTGAAAAGATTGTTTGGAAATAACAATAAAATTGAGAGGAAAAGTGAATCCTTTTGGAAAAGTGAATACTTGTGTTGGATGTTGGAATTATTCAATAATTAAGGGGCCACACATGTAAAATTAATTGTGTTTAGGCTATCTAAATAATTAAGCCAAATTAAAGTGGTCTATTTGAAAATTGGCTTAAGGGTATAATTGTCATGGAATTAATGTGTAGATACCGGAGATAATTCTAATTTGATGAGGGGCCAAATTAGAAATGTCAAAACATATAAATATATGTATTCATTAGGGTTATGGTCTCCAACTTATACGGCCACCAAAGAGAAGTTTTCTCTTTTTCTCTTCTGCATCCCCAGCAACAGAAAGAGAGGGACAAAGTATTCGGATTCTTCTTTCTCATTAAGGGTCGTAGCAAGTTGGAAGATCGAACCCCACAAAAGGACGACCGCTTCAAGATCCATCAAGCCTAGCAATGGATTCAGGTACGCTTCCGCAATTTAATTTATGTTCTTCATCTCATGAATCGACAGGGCACAATAAATTTCCAACAAGTGGTATCAGAGCCTTACTGTTTGATTTATGAGGTTGAAGTTTCAGAATCAATTTTTTGTTATTGTTCAGAAATCATAGATCCTTCATTCTAATTTTAATTTAGGGTTCCAATGGTTCATAAAATAAAATTTATGATACACGAATATTAGATCTACAGTTTCTCAATAACTGATTTCTTGATCTTGTGATGCACAAAAAAAAATCAGATATTTGTTCCGGCCAGATCATGCTGGACATGTATCCAAACGATACATTCATAATTAATGGACTAGGATGGCACTTATGTTTGTGTTGTTTGATCAAAATTGTTGGCAGTACTACACATGGTGGGTTATAATTTATGGTGAAATATAATTTATATATTTTCTTAGTGTTGTACTAGATGGCTAAATAAAGAGAACAACTATTGGGATCTTGTCTTCTACTTCTGAGGTGTTTTCGTACATAAACAATTGTTCCAACATGTTTGCACATCATAATTTATTTATTTTATTTTTTACATACATGGTTCTCCATTGCTTACAAGTACATTAATTTGCTATCAATCCTTCGTTGATTTGATCGCCATATTAAGAAAATCTTGATAGAATTCATAATTTATGTACAGTAATGATCTCTCAGTTAATGCTTAAATATTAGATATAGACGTATGTGATAATGACCGTAGAAATTCTCCATTATATTAAATATGCATGAATATGCTTATTGTTGGACATATGATAATATGGAATGTCGGTTAGATTCCAATTACTCATGCTGATAGATATTTTGTGTTACTCAATTTAGAGTATTTTCGAATCTAAGTTGATCATTGGAGGACAAATTGGAATCAAATATAGACAATTTTATGTTTGGCATAAATTTAGTTTCCAATAAATTTATGTTCTAAGTCATATATTTGATGTAATCTATTGACGTACATTTTTTCAGCAGATTATTTTAATATAATCTTTATGGATTATTTAAAGCAATCTATTGGTCCATATCTTTAGTAAAATATTACGTAAATTTTATTATGTTGACAATGCTCAGTTTAGTCAAATTAAGAATATTTGTTTGAATCATGTAAAGAGATTCACATGCTTATGATTATCTTATTTGAGTTGTAATATTTTAATTATGCATGTACATAAAGTTTTGGACATGATTCGGTTTTGTAAAATTTAGTCAACATTCAAAAAAAATTTGGTGCCTTTTGTGACTAGCAATAGTCGTCTAATATTCTAAATAGACCCATTGAAACAAGATGTCGCTAAAGTGACCTCTCTTGCGTAGATAGTCTATGAGGGATGTTAGATGTTTGTGTGTGTAAATTCATGCGAGTATTAGCCGGCCCAAAGAAAGGTTAATACTTGGCCGAATTGCACACATACTTGTGGTGATAAATGTGTGACAATTATACGGTTTACATGTGAATAATAACTCGATCCAAAGATAGGCTTATTATTTGACATGACTTATTGTCAAAGTTTGATCATTACACCAAGAATACCACTTACAGTTAATATCACTGTTCAAAGACTTGATATTAATGATGTACTAGGTATCTTGAGATGGGATTCACCATTATTTGAATTTGTTTGACTATATTTTACGTTTTGGTTATTTGTTAGAGCATGTTTATTTTTTTGTTGCTTTGTTCTCTTTACAGTAAATATTGTCAAAATATCTGCCAAAAAGATTTTAATTTTCATGTTTAATAGGATAAACTTTAAGGGCAAAAAAAAATAAATACAGTAGCTGCTAAAGGTCCAGATCAAAAGAAACAACAATATAAAACTAAGGGTTGTTCTTTTGTGATAAGACAGAACACATAAGGAAAAAATGTACAAAGTACCACGCATGACGTATAAAGAAAAGTACATTTCTAAATTTGATCTGTTTTGAGGTTAATTTAGATTTAGTACCAAGAAACTCATGGTAGTTACATTCTGGTGGGACTACCCATATTAATGTTCTAGGCAAGGTTGCCTGAGTTACCGAAAGTCAATTGATGGTGAAAGATACATCTATGTGGATGACGGCAATTCGGTAGAAGTGAAAGTAATAGGACATTTTAGA
Organism: Iris pallida; assembly: GCA_029216955.1. Classification (NCBI taxonomy): domain Eukaryota; kingdom Viridiplantae; phylum Streptophyta; class Magnoliopsida; order Asparagales; family Iridaceae; genus Iris; species Iris pallida. Next base: position 47,352,268 of record JANAVB010005597.1, read on the forward strand.
TTATTTTTAGGAACCGATTATTATTTGGATTTGACAGACACTTTTATTGTACCGTCTTTTAGACGAAATTCAGTTTCAGTTCCCTTAATGGACAAATCTGGTTATCATTGTTCATTTAGAAACAATAAGTTTAGTCTATCTTTAAATTTAAATATTATTGGTAACAGTTCCCTGAAGGTTTATGATAACCTATATTCAGTTGAAACTATTGCATCTTATAATGAAACCTTGCAAGTGAAGTCATGTGGTACTAAACGCAAAATTAACTATATATATATATATATATATATATATATATATATATATATATATATGTATATATATATATATATATATATATATATAATATATATATAATATATATATAATATATATATATATATATATATATATATATATATATTAGCCTCATTATGACATAAGCATTAGGTCACTTCTCTAGAAATAGAGTTGAACGATTTGTGTCTGATGAGATTTGGATTCCATTGACTTTATAGACTTTAATGTTTATATTGAATGTGTAATGGGAAGACAAACCAAAGTTAAATTATAAGTAGCTACTTTATTGGTTATGCTACAGATCAAAGGGTTGATAATTATACAATCCCATACTAAGAAAAAAAATTGAGACGAGAAGTGTAATATTTTTTGAGGATGTTGAGTTTGGAGGAGAAATAAAGTCAGGATCATTGTCTTTGAGAAGGAATCAATTACGATTCCTACTATCACTTTTGACGATGTGCAGGATTCTATACCTGTCATGATCAAGAAGTGAATTCGGAGTCTCAATAAGACAATGTCGAATTACCTCTATAAGTCGTTGTTGAGATACCTTAACAACGACAACGTAGCGGCACCCCATTCAAGATAAGGTAATTATTCCTAAGGAACAAACTCAACAACCTCAAGAACCGGTAATATTAAGATGGTCCACCAGAGAAAGGAGAAATATAATTTTGGATAATATTGTCATATTTCTCTAGGAACGTGAGGAAGACTGTGGATACTGGAAGATGATCTAATCACCTTCCATCAGGCCATAGAAAATTCCAGTTCTCAAAGTGGATTGATACAATAAATAAGGAGTATAAGTTCATGCAAGACAATAAAGTTTAAGAACTTGTCCTATTACCAAAAGGTATAAAATCCATTGGTTGCAAATGGACATTTTGAACCAAGAAGGATTCGAAGGGTCATGTGGAGAGGTATAAAGTATGTCTTGTAACTAGTGACTTTACTCAAAATTTTGGGATTGATTTTAAAGAGTTTTTCTCTTCGGTATCTTTGAAAAACTCCTTTAAAACAATCATAGCATATGTTGCACATTTTGATCTTTAGTTACATCAAATGGATGTCAAAACAGCATTTCTCAATGGTAACATTGACGAAACTATTTATATGGTGCAGCCAGAAAAATTTGTGTCGAAAGATCCAAATAATATGGTTTACAAATTGACAAAATCTATTTATGGACTCAAGCAAGCTTCTCGTCAGTGGTACTATAAATTTCACCAAGTTGTTACCTCGTTTGGTTTTGAGGTTAACGTTGTTGAAGATTGTGTGTATCACCACTACTAAAATCTGTCAAATCAGCGATGCTTCAGGACGTCGTTAAAAAGGGAAAATACGTCGCTAATATCGATTAGCGATGTATTTAGCGACGTTTGCACGTAGTCGCGATTAACCTAGTCGCTAAACAACAAAATGTTGCAATACGTCGCTATTGCGACGACACTCAGCGACGCGGACACGTCGCTAATTCAGCGACTACCAGCGACGTAAAACGTCATCATTTACCGACGCAACCTAGCGACGTTGAGCGAGTTGACATGCATCGATGGTGACCTGGCTTGAGAGCCAAATGGCGACGTTCTGCAACTTTGCTACATCGCTATAGTACCGACATATAGCGACGGTTAGCGACGTCTTACGTAGCGACGTTTAGTGACGATCAGCGACGGTACTCATCACAGTTAGCGACGTTGTGATACTTACTTAGCGACGTTGCCGTCGTCGCTGGACGTCGCTGAGAGTCGCTGAACGTCGCTAATCTTGAAAAAAAAATACAGCATTTGCAGCATCCCCTGCAGCATTTGCAGCATTTGCAGCATCCTCTACACCATTTGTTACAACAATGACGGTGTGTATCACGAACACAGTATCAAACAACACAGATACACACAATCACGAACACGTTTAAAACACAATCTCATCAATCAACACAGATATATGAAAATTTGTAACAACAATGTCAAACATAATAGTCCACAACTTAATTGCCAAGTATGGGAACGAAATGGCTCAGAACACAACCCAAAATTCATTCTAGCATACATTAGTGTGAATCATCTATGTTCTGTACATATGGTGTAGTATATGTTCTTATCGTATCTAGTATTTGAAGAATGTAACAGAATCAAGATGAACTCACATAATGTAATACTAAGATATCATCTACTACTATATAAGATATAGTGATAGGTTGTCGTATCATCATTGCCGAGGGATGAGGGTCGGAGGACAAATACCGCTCGAGTGAGCCAAAGGCATGCAGCCACTTCCCTCCCTCTCTCACGCTATCAACGTCACAACTTTTTCACCTCAAGTTCTGATCAAGCATCTTCCTTCTCCTCTCCTCCACCAAGGCTCTGGACCCATCTGCTCCTTCCTACTTTCCTTCTTCTTATTTGACTATCTCAGCCAAAGGCATCTTCCTTCTCTCCTCCACCATGGCTCTGGACGTCGCTGAGAGTCGCTGAACGTCGCTAATCTTGAAAAAAAATAAAAAAAGTACAGCATTTGCAGCATCCCCTGCAGCATTTACAGCATTCCCTACACCATTTGTTACAACAACGACGGTGTTTGTCACGAACACAGTATCAAACAACACAGATACACACAATCACGAACACGTTTGAAACACAATCTTATCAATCAACACAGATATATAAAAATTTGTAACAACAATGTCAAACATAATGGTCCACAACTTAATTGCCAAGTATGGGAACGAATGGCTCAGAACACAACCCAAAATTCATTCTAGCATACATTAGTGTGAATCATCTATGTTCTGTACATATGGTGTAGTATATGTTCTTATCGTATCTAGTATCTGAATAATGTAACAGAATCAAGATGAACTCACATAATATAATACTAAGACATCATCTACTACTATATAAGATATAGTGATAGGTTGTCGTATCATCATTGCCGAGGGATGAGGGTCGGAGGACAAATACCGCTCGAGTGAGCCAAAGACATGCAGCCACTTTCCTCCCTCTCTCACGCTATCAATGTCACAACTTTTCTACCTCATGTTCTGATCAAGCATCTTCCTTCTCCTCTCCTCCACCATGGCTCTGGACCCATCAGCTCCTCTATACTTCCCTTCTTCTTATTTGACTCTCTCAGCCACATATGATATCCACCTCAAGTGTAGAGTCGAAGGAGAAGAAGTGGACAGGAAGGGAAGGGGGAAGCAGCACAGCCGGCGGCATGACCCGGAGGAAGTACAGAGGTTTTCTTCAACATCCGTATAGGAGAACTATAAGGATATATCTTTTCACAACATATCACCTTGTCAAAGACCCTTAATGTGACAACCATGTTACTGCGGTGTCGGAAGACTAACATGTCATAATTTTTTAAGCCGTGTGTTTTGACATAATCCTCCAAACTCTTTCCTGCTATGTAGTAATGCAAGATTACTACATAGGAGGAAAGAGTTCGAAAGATTATGTCAAAACACACGGCTTAAAAAATTATGACATGTTAGTCTTTCGACACCGCGCTAACATGATATTCACATTAAGGGTCTTTGACAAAATGACATATTGTGAAAAGATATATTCTTATAGTTCTCCTACGGATTTGAATAAAACATTTGTACTTCCTCCGGGTCATGCCGCCGGCTGTGCTGCTTTCCCCTCCTCTTCCTGCCCACTTCTTCTTCCCCGACTCTACACTTGAGGTGGATATCATATGTGGCTGAGAGAGTCAAATAAGAAGAAGGGAAGTAGGGAGGAGCAAATGGGTCCAGAGCCATGGTGGAGGAGAGGAGAAGGAAGATGCTGAATCAGTATTGTCTTCCGGATCGTCCTCATCAAGGCATAACGGGCTGCTCAGCGTGCCCAGCTTCTTCAACTTCTCGCTGGCTGCAGAGTCGAAATGGGAACGGGTCCTCTTTGCCGGCCCGGAGCTCTGACTCGCACTCGTCGCCTCACTACAGGTTTTCTCTCCTCCTCTGACGCGGGTCATAAGAAAAAAAAATTTGTACCTCTTTTTCACATAAACATCATTGCCGCCTTGTACTCGAGCCTCCTCGTCTGTGACGCTATCCAACTTCTCGGTGCCTACATTGTCACTTGAATCTCCCCTTCGACTCGTATCGTCCTCTTCTTCGCCTGTCTTTTTGCTCCCTGTCTTGCAATCATCTTCTATCACCGCCGACTCATTCGACTCCTTCTCCGAGTCTTCCTCCTCCTCCTCCTCCTCCTCCTCGGAGTCATCGGAGAAGGAGTCGAATAATTCGGCGGTGATAGCAGATGATTGCTAGATAGGGAGCGAAAAAACAGGCGAAGAAGAGGACGATACGAGTCGAAGGAGAGATTCAAGTGACAATGTAGGCACCGAGAAGTTGGATAGCACCACAGACGAGGAGGCTCGAGTACAAGACGACAATGATGTTTATGTGAAGAAGAGGTACGAAATTTCTTTTCTTATGACCCGCGTCAGAGGAGGAGAGAAAACCGGTAGCGAGGCAACGAGTGCGAGTCAGAGCTCTGGGCCGACAAAGAGGACCCCTTCCCATTTCGACTCTGCAGCCAGCGAGAAGTTGAAGAAGCTGGGCACGCTGAGCAGCCCGTTATGCCTTGATGAGGACGATCTGGAAGACAATGCTGATTCAGTTTTGCCTTGGATGGTATTGATTCTGTAGATCCGTGTATAAAAGAGGAAGAGATTGGGAGTAGAGTGGACCCGGAGGGAAATGAGAGATTGGAAGCTGGGTCAATATCCAAGAAGCAAAAAAGAGTCGAGGATCTCTCAGAGAATCCTCTCTGGTTGGTTGTCGTATCATCATTGCCGAGGGATGAGGGTCGTAGTACCAATACAATCCAGAGATTGACACAGTACTAATTCATATATGTAGTCCAATACAAATAGTCTAATATAAAAACAACCCAATACAAATAAGTACTAATAGCTAATGAGAACCACGCAGCTCACGCAAACGCTCAGTGATACGATCACGCAACCACCTCGAAAAAGCAAGATCTTTGGCGTGAGGAGAGATGTCGTCCCTTGCAAGTGTTGCATGAATAGAAATCCCGGTCTCACTAGCTACCAGTGTTGGATGAATAGAACTCCCGGTCTCACTAGCAACCGATGTCACTTCCTCCTTAACTGTAGGAGGAGCCACCTCAGCATTCACTGTTTCCCTCAAACGACGTGCCGCTCCTCGGGTCATGGGTGCCATCTGGTAAGATCGATATTCACAAATAATATAATTATAACATAAGCAAGCTAACTAAAGGAACCATCATGTAATTTGAGTACATTTTCGAAAGCAGATAAAGTACAAAAAATTCAATTTTTTGCCAAGTGTGAGAACGGATGGCTCAGAACACAACCCAAGATTCATTCTAGCATATATTAGTGTGAATCATCTATGTTCTGTACATATGGTGTAGTATATGTTCTTATCGTATCTAGTATCTGAAGAATATAACAGAATCAAGATAAACTCACATAATGTAATACTAAGACATCATCTACTACTATATAAGATATAGTGATAGGTTGTCGTATCATCATTGCCGAGGGATGAGGGTCGAAGGACAGTCAACTTTATCTACGGCTACATAGTTTCTGCCTCGCCAGTCGAATGGCTGCAGGGACTATGTCCTGATCACGATGTCGTACCTTAGATTTAGGATTTAAAATATGGTATTCAGGTCAACTTAATTCAGTCAAAGGGTACCGAACAGAAAGTCTAATTAAGACTTTCAACTAAGCAGGCAGCCTGGACTGCTGTTCAGAACTTGGCAGACAAAATCCCATACCATCTGATGACAAACCTATACACACCCTTGCCCAAACCATTTGTTTCAGTAGGTAAAACATTCCAGGTTACTCAAGTAACCTGTCGTGCAACATTTGGTGTCAACAGCATTCTTTGTTAATTGTAACATGCATACTATCATATCCCAACTCTGCCAAAACCTGACCAACATATCCTACACTAATCATTCCATATTTCAGTAATGTCAGTGAGCTAAATCATACTCAACTGTCGAGAATACTTAGGAGAAAACTCATTCACAGGATTAGTATCCATCCTTCGTGACATAGCTGAAATTTTATAGGGCTCGATAATAATTATTAGTCAATTTATTCATCATTTCAAAACCCTGAAAATGCCAAAAAAAACTCTCAGTATCAGTATATAGGGCTCGAACCCTAAATTAGAATTCGAATCCAAGCCAAACATCAAATTGACAGTTGATATGCCCAAAAAAACTCCCAGTATCAGTATATAGGTGTCACACTGTGAGTCTCGTGTCCACACAGTGGGACACGACGTGTCCAAACCAACAAAATAGGTGTCACACGAACTAGAAGCGAATCTACGCTCTCGTGTCCCCCGCAGCGAGTCCACTGTGAGTCTCGCGTCCCCCGCAGCGAGTCCACGCTCTCGTGGACACGAACTAGAAGCGAGAGAGAGAGCTATAAGACGAGGAGAAACTGGGGAGGAGCTACCTGAGGAAGGAGGAGGAGGAGGAGAAGAAGGAGAAGGAGGAGCTACCTGAGGAAGGAGGAGGAGGAGACGGAGGAGGCCGGAGGAGGGAGATCGCCGGAGAAGCACCGCGGAGGAGGAGGCCGGAGGAGGAAAATCGCCGGAGGAGCGTCGCGTCGAGCGCGCGAAAAATTGGGGGGGAAATTTGTGAATGGTCGAAAATGAAACCCTCGCCGTATGAAACGATTAGCGACGTCCTTTTAGGACGTCGCTAAACGTCGCTGATATTTAATAAACGGCGACGCTGCTTAAAATGCGTCGCTACACGTTGCTATATCAGCGACGTGTACCGACGAACTTGCGACGCAGATTCTCATTTAACAAATTGTAGCCGCTAGACGTCGCTATTAGTCGCTGTTGGCGACAAACAGCGACGTCTTAGACAAACGTCACTAAACCCCCAAAAATTAGCGACGTTCTATCTTAGAGTCGCTAAATACGTCGCTGATATGACTTATTTTGGTAGTGCACAAATTCAGTGGAAGTAAAATTATTTTTTTGGTTTTGTATGTTGATGACATACTGCTTGCCACAAATGATATAGGCATATTGCATGACACTAAGAAATTTCTATCAAATAACTTTGAGATGAAAGATCTTGGTGACGTCTCTTTTGTATTAGGAATTCAAATACACCGAGATCGTTCTCGAGGTATTCTTGGATTATCACAAAAGAGCTATATCGATAAAGTGCTTAAAATATTTGGCTTGCAGAAATGCAAATCAGGTGACATCCCAGTCGCAAAAGGAGACAAGTTCAGTCTCAATCAGTACCCTAAGAATAGCCTTGAAATTAAAAAAATATACAATAGATTTTTCCTTCATGATCAGTTGTAGGGAGTCTAATGTATGCTCAAGTATGTACGCGTCAGGATATTGCGTACATATTAGGATGTTAGGTAGATATTTAAGAAAGTATGGATGGATCATTGGGTAGCAGCCAAACTACTTACACTACTAAAATATCATCAAATAGCGACGTAATGTAGCGACGGCAAGAAATTACGTCGCCAATAGCGACATCTTTATAAACACGTCGCAAAACGTCGGTGACTAGCGACGTTCTGCGACAGGAGTATCCTACGTCGCTGAATAGCGACGTTCAGCGACATATTATAAGTATATGTCGCCATAGTTCCGACGTTTAGCGACGTCAACACGTGACGTCGCTAAGTTATTTTACTTAGGGTATGTCGCTGCCTTCTTTCCCCCTCACTCTCACTCGAAAATCCGAAAATTTTAATTTTCCCCCCACCCCCCTCCCCCGGCGACTCCCTTCCCCTCTGTCAGTGCCCTCCCCCCCGGCGAGCTCCTCCTCCTCGAGATCCTCCTCCTCGAGCTCCTCCTCCCCCAATCCGAGCTCCTCCTCCTCTTCCTCAGGTAAACCCTAACCTAACTCCTCTCCTTCCTCCTCCTCCTCTCCCACGGACACACACACATACGGACACACACACACAGACACAGACACACACACACACACACGGACACACACGGACACTGACACACACACACACACACAGACACAGACACAGACACAGACACACACACATACACACACGGACATGGACACACACACACACACAAACACAGACACAGACACACACACACAGACACAGATTTATTCCTAGTTTAAATGGTTTAAATTGTGATTTAAATGCTAGATTTGATTCCTAGACATGTTGTTAATCTATGTTAGTTGATATTTACATTGAGAATGGGTCGTTGCTGTGATATGGGATTCGCACATATGTGGGTTGACTTTACATGACTGATACATGATACGTTTTAAGCTTTTCCTATGTCAATCCTGTTAATCTGATTCTAACTAATGTTTTAAGTACCAATATTACTCCTACATGTGTATTAGCCTATGATAGATTGATCTTTACTTATTAAATTAAGTTTTATTATATGGGAATGGAATTTGGACTCGAGTTGGTTTCAATGGGTTGATTGATACTCATGAATCAGTTTTGATTGTCCCCTGAACTTTAATTCCAAATTTTTTTTGATTTCTAATTGTTGTTCAGTTATCATTGGTTGTAACACATGTGTTAGTACCTGTTAATTCCTTTTTTTTCATTTCTGATTAGGCTTGTGATTTGAGAATAGGATATTGGACATGGGGTTCGATTTAAATTGGTTTGATGAAAACTCAGGAATTTGGTTTGCTAAACACAAACTTGAACTGAATTGAACTGATTCCTTTTGATGAGTTATAATGATCCCCACATGTTCTAGTTTGTGTTTACTGCAGGATTGCTTAATTAGAATAGGCTATATGTTTGAGTATGAGAAATTGGACTGTGTGTTGGTTCTCGAAGACATGCAGGACTGGGAACTGATTTCCTTTCCTATTTTCCTGAGATGTATTCTCAGTTTCCTTGTTCACTGATTTCATGTTAGCTCACTGTTTCCCATTCCAGTTATTAGCTCACTGAATTTTCTTTTCTTTGCAACTGTTAATATAATTCCAGATTTCTTAATGTTAGTTAGCTCACTATTTGCATTGACACTTGAACACAAATGTCTGCCACTGTTTCCTTTAACATTCAGTAATATTCTTGACATATATATCACTTCACTGTGTTAAACCTGAGACTCTGATTTCCCTTTTGTATACAATGTTTTTAAAAGAAATGTAGATTTCATTTTCCTTAAACTGTAAATAGGACTGAGATTGGTTTTCCTTTTCCTGAGATAAATCTACTGAATGTGTCAACTGATTCCCTTGAATAACTGAAATTGAATTGACTGTTAACCAAGTGAATGGTTTAATTTCTATACCTGAGTTTTGTTCTTCCTAATGAGTTGAATGAATGTTTTAACATTGGGTTCCTGTAAACTGTAAATTAGTAAGGATATATTAGATTTGACCTTGTTTGACCAAGGTTGACTATTTATTAGTTGGGATATGACTGAGAGGGTGACATGGTTGTCACCTTGTCAAAGACCCTTAATGTACCAACCTTGTTACCGCGGTATTGGTATTGGGATACCAATAACGATAAGGTAAAGGATACCAATAGCGATAAGGTAAAGGGTACCAACTTAAGGTATTGGTATTGGAATACCAATAGCGATAAGGTAAACGGTACCTTGGTAGGTAATGACTAGAAATAGGATATTTGACTTAGATTGGACTAAGAGTTGACAAAGTCAACTATAGGTCAACCCTTGACCTACTTTGACCTTATTTGACTTTGTTTGACTTAGGTTGACCTTGTTTGACTTTGTTTGACTTAGTACAACCTAGTTTGACCTAGATTGCATATCATTGTTATTAGTAACCATCCGCTACTAATGTGTGTCCCTAATAAGACGTAATATACGAATTTGTGCCTGTTGGATAATGTGTGTCCATCTTTGCAGAATTATTTCCAAATGGATATGAATTACTACTTGCGGAATCGTTCATGGATGTACAATCGTCGTCCTGATGATATGTGTGGTGTGCGGGATGAATACATAGCGGGAGTAGAGCAGTTCATGCAGTTTGCTAAGGCGTTCCCTCAGTACATGGACGGCACCAAAATTAAGTGTCCGTGTGTGAAATGTTATAACGTGAAATATTATCCAGAAGTGGAAGTGACATATCATTTGTACTCGAGGGATTTCATGCCTAATTACTATCAGTGGACCGCACACGGAGAACTTGTGTCTTTAGCATCAGAGCCGGAGCCTTATGTTGAGCCATATATGCATGCGGGACCTAATTTTATTTCAGATAATCATGCATACGACGACGGGTGCGTGAACATGGTTTTCGACGCTACGGGGCCTAGTTTCGTTCATGATGCACCTGAGGAGACACCGAACGCCGATGCTGCACAGTTCATGGAGTTGCTGGAGAATGCAAGGACTCCATTGTATCCTGGTTGAGAGGATCATTCACCGTTGGAGGTGGTTACAAGACTGTTGAGCATTAAGTCAGATTTTAACATGTCGCAAGAATACTACAACCGAGTATTGGAGTTGATTATAGAGATCTTGCCGGCGGGTGCTAAGTTGCCTAAAGACTTCTACCGGTCTAAGAGGATGGTGAGATCGCTCTGGATGGGATACGAGAAAATCGATTCCTGTCGCAATGGGTGCATGCTGTACTACAAAGATGACAAGGACGCAGATGTATGCAGATTTTGTGGTGTTGATCGCTATAATACAACTAGTACAGGAAGGTCTACCGGTGCAAGAAGACCGACCGATTCAATGCACTACTTGCCTTTAACGCCGCGGTTGCAAAGATTATTTATGGTGAAAGAGACGGCCGAAAATATGAGTTGGCACATGCGAGAACAGATTGAAGGAGTGTTGGATCACCCATTCGATGGAGAAGCGTGGAAGCACTTTGATCGAGTGTATCCTGATTTTGCTTCAGATCCGCGTAATGTCAGGTTGGGACTATCTTCTGACGGTTTTACTCCTTCTGGTCTTTCGGGATCCCAGTATTCGTGCTGGCCTGTGATTGTCACTCCGTATAACCTACCGCCTTGGATGTGCATGAAGACTCAGTACATGTTTCTAACCGTTATAATTCCTGGTCCAAACAATCCCAAGAGGAACATTGACGTGTACTTACAGCCTTTGATAGATGAGTTGAATCAGTTATGGGAAGTAGGCGCTAACACGTACGATGTTTCCAGGAAGCAGAATTTTCAGATGAAGGCAACCCTTATGTGGACCATCAACGACTTTTCGGCCTATGGAATGTTATCTGGATGGAGCACTCATGGCCGTCTCTCATATCCGTATTGCATGGACCGTAGTAAGACTTTTCGCTTGAAACACGGAGAAAAACCGTGCTTCTTTGATTGTCATCGGCAATTTCTGCCAAAAGATCATCCGTTCAGAAGGAACAGGAATGCATTCCGTGCCGGCGTTGTAGAGAAGGATGATCTACCGCCAAGGTGGTGCGGAGCCACGATATGGGAGGAGGTTAAAGATTTTTCAAGTGCTATCGAAGATCCTACAACTGGGTACATGTGCGATGGATTTGGTAGAGATCATAACTGGACAAAGAGGAGCATATTCTGGGATCTGCCATACTGGAGTACCAATCTGATCAGACATAATCTTGATGTCATGCATATTAAGAAGAATGTGTTTGATAACATAATTATTACTGTGATGGACGTAAAGGAAAAAACGAAAGACAATCCCAAGGCCAGGTTGGACTTAGAAGAAATATGCAAACGTCCTGCGTTGCATTTGATACAGCAGAATGGAAAACAGTTCCTGTCGAAGTCAATTTTCTTGCTGGACAAGGAGGATAAAGTGAGACTTTGTCGGTGGATCCAGGGCCTAAAATTTCCAGACGGATATGTGTCAAATCTGAGAAGATGTGTCGATCCGAAGGAAAACAAATTAACGAGTATGAAGAGCCACGATTGTCACGTATTCATGGAGAGGTTAATTCCGATTGCATTTCGGGAATTCTTATCGCAGGCAGTTTGGGATCCATTGACGGAGCTTAGCATATTCTTCAGGGATCTTTGTTCTAAGAAATTGCTCGTTGATCGTCTAGAAAAGCAAGAGAAGGACATTACGGTAACACTATGCAAGCTAGAGAGGGTGTTTTCTCCTGGATTCTTCGACTCTATGGAGCATTTGCCGATTCATCTATCCTATGAGGCACGTGTTGGTGGACCCGTCGAATATCGATAGATGTACCCGTCCGTTGTACCCATTCGAGCGATATTTGAATCACCTAAAAAGAAAGGTGAAAAATAAGACACGGGTCGAGAGTTCTATTTGTGAAGCCTATGTTCTCGAGAAGATTACAAACTTTTGTTCGATGTATTTCAAGCCTCATGTTGCAACTAATAGAACGAGAGCTTCCAGAAACGACAAGGGAGATCATGAAAGTAATGATACAATACTGAAGGTATTCAATGCTCCAGAAAAGCCATCGGGTAAGATGAAGAAGAGATATCTGAACGATGATGAGCTAAGGGCTGCTCAGGTGTATGTATTACTCAACTGCGACGAGAAGGAAGTAGAGAAACTGGAGGGGTAAGTAAATAATACGTCTATATTATTTTAATAGTGTTGAGAATGATACTATTACATTAATTGCACGATGTTGTTTTCAGCATATTTAATGATGATGTGAGGTCAGCTAGGCCACACATAACAGAAGAAGAACTAGAACAAGAAATGAGGCATTATTTTCCATTATGGTTGAGTGCATATGTAAGACCTGAGAACTCTGTAATTACCTTTCTGTATATGCACTTGATTGAGAATGAGCTTAATTGCTTCTTTCGTGGTATTTAGGTCGATCGTCCATACGCAAGACTTGAGAATGAGTCTATTAGAACGCTAGCCAAGGGACCAATTTATGCTGCAAAAATATGGCCAAGCTACTGTGTTAATGAATTTAGGTTCAAGTTAACAACTTGCCCGATCAGAGACAACTTTGTGGATCTCGACTCCACCAAAAACAGCTGTTTGTGTATCAGATCTTCGAACTACAAAAATGTTGATGCGGGCAATGATTTCTATGGCGTGCTACGGGAGATCGTGGAGCTGATATATAGTTATGGAATAGAGCCTGCTAAGATTGTGTTATTCAGGTGTGATTGGTTCGATCCGATTGAAGGTCAAGATTGGAAAGTAGACAAGCACGGTCTTGTTGATATAAACTATCGGCGTCGATATCAAGCCTATGAACCATTTGTCCTATCAAGTCAGGCTCGGCTCGTGTACTTCACAAGTTATTCTAAACGGGAAACAACAAGGTCGGACTGGTGGACAGTATGCAAGACCAAAGCTAGAAATACCTTTAAGGTTGACGATATAGCTTATCAACAGGATGAACTACCTCTTGTAACAAATATTATAGAAGTGCACACGACGGAAGTTCCTCATTACACATCTAATTGTGTAGAAGAAGTAGAATTATCTGAAGAGGAAGATGCAGATGAAAGTGAAGATTTAGAGGAGGAAGAAGAAGAAGAAGAAGATGAACTAAACGAACTAGATGAATTTTTAGAAGAGGATTAAAATCTGTAATGTCTATCATATAAATATGTATTTTTGTAATAATAAATCTGTGATACTTTAGCGACACTTTTATCTGTGACCATGATATTTTTTGAAAATCTGTGATGTCTATCATATAAATATGTATTTTTGTTTTATTGTCATATGTTATTATCAGGTATGACTAGACCAGGAGTGTTTTCCATAAATAAATTCACTTTATTTATTGTGTTTCTGGAAAAATTACAACTGTAGGAATCCGATCTAGAAGACGATCGCTTTATCCCTTAGACGATACGAAGAAGAAAAGCTCTCAAAATTTCAACAGCAATTTAGATATCTATGTATCTGTACAATGAATGAGAAAAGAACTCTATTTATAGAGTCAAAAATAACTGAAAAGATAACTGTCTTCACAACCTGTGCATAATTGAAAATCACGCAGGATTTAACATACACAAGGTTATGGGCAGTTACTGGACGTGGCCTGTAACTGTTGGACACATGGCAATCGTGCATGAGTCGTGTGCAAGTTACAGGACGTGCAGGTGAGAGATCGGTGGCATGGCTGCCACATACTCCAATTTGATGAAATCTACGCAGGCTTGTTGATGATGAAATCCACGCAGACTTTGGTGCAGAAAGCTTCAGAATCCACGCAGACTTGGGGCAGAAAGCTTCAGAATCCACGCAGACTTGGAGCAGAAAGCTTCAGAATCCACGCAGACTTAGTACAAAAAGCTTCAAAATACACGCAAGCTTGAGAAAGGAACATAGAAGTTCAAAATACACGCAGACTTGAGTCAGAACGGTCAGCTGTCTTGATTCGACGTGCCTCGACTGACACAAAATCTCTGATATTGATTGCCTTTTGTCAGTCGTATTAAATGACAATAACCTCTTTTGGTACGCCAACTTGATGAAGGCTGAGTCTTGTTGAAGAAGATTTCGAAAGTCACGCAATAGTCGGCTGTGATCTCTCGAGTTCCGTGCATACGTGGCATACAAGGAGACATTCTTTGACTGTCGTGCTGTCAGTCATAATGACACTCTGACAAATGATGAGCTGTCGCTCAGCGTGACTTTTTTAAACATTGTCTTGATCAACTCAGCGTGACTTTTAGACTTTGTCATGATCAACTCAGCGTGACTTTTAGACTTTGTCCTGATCAACTCAGCGTGACTTTCATTTTTGAGGCCTACAAAATCCCCTTCAAAGTTTTCAAAAAAATGATAAATTATTTCGAAATACTTTGAAATCGAGATGATAAAATGAATGTAGTCACGCTGAGATGACTTTAAAGAGAGATTTACTCCGAAATGATTGGACTGTTGGGATTCTGTGCGGTTAGGATCCCGTGCAAAGCTCCCAAATCGAGGCAAATAATGATGTTGCCGTTTGGATTTCTTCATGAACCTATAAATAAGCCATAAACCACTTCTTTGTTTCTTTACTACTTTAGAGAGAGAATCCACAGAAGAGAAACTTCATCTTCCCCGACGAACTTCATCTTCCCCGACTTCTTCTTCCTTTTCTCAACAGCAATGGCTCCTAAGAAAACCGATGCTCAGGCCAAGGGGAAAGCTCCTGCGACTTTCTCGCGTGCCACCACTGACAGACTCCCTCGACGCGAAGTCACGCATCCTCCTATGCAGCGTAAGTGATGGATGGGGATATGAACTGTTGAAGATGACTTGATGAAGATGACTTTGATGAAGATGAACTCCACATAGAAATCTTAGGATCTTAAGACAAATAATAAACTTCAGAAATATATCCCCCCTTCTTAGGGCAAAGGATATTAATAAAGTATGCCCCCTCTTTAGGGTCGGCCATACTTCACATCTTCGTGTTTACGAAGCTCTGTGTTTCACGCAAATGAGCATGGCTCTCATGACTCTGCGTGATTTTTCATGTATTGGCAGAAATATCCATGTTGAATTATTCACGCAGCTTTCATGACTCTGCGTGATTTTTCACGTGTTGGCAGAGATGTCGATTTTGAAATAGTCACGCAGACTTCTGAGAGTCATCCTCTGGATAGATTAGTTTTGATCTGTCAGCGTATATTTTGTCATTTTTACTTCAATGTGACTCTGGCAATGATGCGTGACTTTTCATTCTAATCTGTCTTGCGTGAATTAATCACATGCGTGAATAAATCATTCAGCGTGTCTTGATAGTATATCTGTCTGAAGTCTGCGTGACTTATGAAATTTCCTTCAAACACTGCTATACACGCATAAGGCTCATAGACACAGATTTTAGTGAAACACATCTGACCTTGTCTTCTTTTTATTTTCTGTAGTGAACATCCGAAGTGAAGAGGCAGATTATGAAGGGCACTTGAGTTTTTCATTTAAACATAATTTATCTCATGTGCAATTTCCTCAGTTTGACCTTCCAGAAGCCAGACTGTCGTTGTTGGCAAATCAAGACCATACAACTTTACTCTGTCTGATGAATGGTCAACCCTTTCAGAGTCTTGATTTGGTGTCCCACAAGAAACCAGCATTTCTGTTCGGGGATGCCATAGCACAAAAGTCCCAACCAAAGGGCATCAGAGAGAAGGTCTGCTTTTACTTCGAAGGTGATGCAAAATAGCCCATGTACTGGCCGAAGGTTTCTAGGGGCTTATCTATCATGAGATTTATGCATGCCAGCTATCCCAGAAAGATGTCCTGGCACTTAACAGAATATCAGCAGGCAAAGGCGAGCCGTATCATTTACAGGAAGGAGGGATTCTTCAGTTCCCCAGAGAATCATGTATCCGTGTTTCGAGGTTTGAAGACGGGATGTGTACCACCCGAAGACTCGTCAATATTGATGCCATTCAGGACGCCTATTTTCATAAATCAATTCATGGCAAACGAGAATGCATTCTACCCCACTGATTCGACGCCGAGGATGAACGGCTTAATGAATCAGGAGAACGTGAGATGGAGGACTTTGGTCTATTGGGCTCTGGAGCAGTTTAAGAGTGAGCTGAAGAAGATAAACCTTTATGACACGATCGTCAATTCCTCATACGGCTTCAGACCTAACCCCTTTCTGTTTCTGGCTTTGGTTGAGAGGTATAACCACAGGACGGGGACATTTATGACTCCCAAAGGGGAGATGGGCTTTGCCCTTCATGAGATGGAATACATCTCGCATCTGCCTTCGGGCACACTACCGTATGAAGAGTATGTGCCTACGACAGAAGAGCTGAACTTTCTGTCAGAGAAGAATTCGGAAATGGTACATCTGTTTGAAGAGATGATGTGCCATTTTGGCACATGTACTCTGTATTACAAGAGTTCTAAAGATGAAGCTGGCAACCACATCCAGAAGTGGATGTCTTATCTTTTCATGAACCGTGAAAAGGATGAGAAAAAGATAAACGAGAAGAGATGGTATCAAATTAACTTCTTCAAGCCTCTCTCTGAGAGTGAAATCATTTATCTACTAGAGAAGTATGACTGCAAGGATTTTACGATCACTGAAGACTGGTATGAGTTTAAAGCTGGAACCACCTTCAGCTCGTATGTGAGGCAGAGTGGAAAGACTCTGTCAAAGAACGGTCATTTAGCCGGATTCCTATCTCTTTGGTTAAGAAGATTCGTCGTTCCTGGCTCCAGCTCTCTAGACAGAATACATAGAGGCGTTATCTTTGCAGCCGTGCGCCTTATATATGGTTATAAGATAGACTTATTATCAGCGATGACCTGTAGGCTGAACGCAGGTCTTCGGAATTTTGTAACCAATATGCTATCTAATCAGAGGAGGATGACCGATGAGTTTCCCAGAATAGAGATGCCCTTCACATATCTATATGGTTGGCTTCTTCTCCATCATGACGGTCTGATACCTCCGGGAGCAGGAGGGAGTGGCAGTCTCTTTTTGGAGAAATACTCTGGAGAGACTTTCTGGAAGGTTCACACTCTTCCAGAATGCAAAAATATTCTGAATCGAGCGTCACATTGGTCCATTCAATGTGTCCCTCCACCATTGGGTTATGAGAGCATGCCCTTGAATATGATAGACGGAGATAAAGGGAACAGGCTAGATGATGTAGCCTTTCAGTGGTTGCAGAGAATCCGGCCCTCTCATCTAGTATACCGTCATGAAGAAATGACGTATCTGGAGCCGTATCTACCGAGCCGATTTGCCAGGCAATTCGGATATGACCAGCTTCATGTTGGGAACGCCACCACCTGCCTTTCTGTTCGTGGAGGGCTTATTGATGGAGCTCGGGCCTGGAGATATTTCGCGGCTAAAGATACAAAAGCTGTATTGTCACGACCCGGTCCCAATTGCTTGGGTCGAATCGGATCATGCCCAGCCTGCACCGTTGTTGAGACGGCGGCAGTAAGCTGTTCAGTAGCAGGTAACCATACAACAATACTATATTTGTCACAACTCAACATTCAAAAATTTAAAACTTTATTAAACTTTTACATGAAATAAAAGATACAACTTAAACCATTTTTTTTATACATCATGAATAAAAGAAAACTCTAGGCAAACAGCTCAGCAATCTCGAATTCCTCGTCTTGGGATCGCGTAACAAAGCCTCATCATTGATACCTAAAATGTTGGGTCTCCAGTCAGGAGGGAGCAAAGTACAATTACGAATATCCAATAATTCAAATAATAATTTAAAATTTGCAATGTTAAACAATTTGAAATACTTTAACAATATTTTTCACAATTCTACAATTGAAAACAATGTGATTTGAGTAGGTAACGAACTATGACCGGCTTGGGATGATTCAATTATATCCTAATGATACGGTCCGGCCTATCCTCGTGTATAGGAGGAATCAGCTCGCACAATCAATGATGCAATATAGGGGTATTGGTCATAGACGCTACACTACTCCCCCAATATCCCGAGTCAATCAGATTCAATCAATGAGTCAATATTCGAACTCTAGGAGAGAGTTCCGTGTAGCAATGTGGTTTAAAATTGCAATAAAACAATTACTAGATAAATTACCAAATAGACATAACTGCACTTGCCTTTGTTTTATTGACTGGATTCGTTTGTTGATTCCGGGGTGATGCTAGTACAGTCCTCGAAACCCTACAATTGAGAATTTAACTCAGATTCGTTGTATAACCAAGCTAAGTGTGCTAGTTGCAATCTCTAGTAGTCATGTCCTAGTCAGATTTTAGGTTGTATTAAACTACAGCTAACGGTTACGTCGCAACTACGTACGTTGATTAAGCCGGTTAATTGATTTATTTGGAAATACACGAGAATCGATTACAATTTGGAAAACTTTGTGTTTTGTAATATGTATATAAAATACAGTTTTCTTTTAGTGACAAACAGTGAATTAATAATATTTTATTTATTTTAGCTAAACTCGTATTTAAGCCATAAATTACGTCCTATCTACGAATATGAAATCAATCCAAAATCCACCCAAATCACATCCACCAGAAAAAGAAAAGAAAATAACTACGCTACACAAATACATGGGCACAGCTACTGGTCCTAGGGTGGGCTTATGCCCGATACATCTTTCTTTTACATTAAATAAGAAAATGACTGAATTATTAAATAAAATGCAGAATTTAAATGACTATAATATTTAGCCTAAAAATAAAATAATAAATAAAAGAAAACTAGGGGTCTCAGACTCGGTCCTTTTTCTCAAAATTCGGTTTATGCCTCAACGTCCGGTCGGACCGGTGCGTTTGCATTTCGCCGGGGCCCACAGACCGGTACGGTCGTCGCCCGAAAATCGGTTTAGAAAATCATTTTCGAAAGCCAGTTTTGAAATCAATTAAAAATATAATTTTGTAAAAATTGGGCAGCACTTCCTCTATTCCGGGACAAACCCAAAACTGGGAAGCGCGCCAACAAACACCTGCAAAATGTCCCAAACCAGGGAAAACCCATTTCCAACCAAAATGGTCCACAGAAATATCCACCAAAATTCCAACACCACAGAAATAATTCCCGAAAAGTCCGGGAATCCAATATCAACCAATTCACACCAACCCAGCAAGTAAAAACACAGGAAAAATCAAACTAACGCAGCTAAACGAAAATTATAACGCAGCTATCCGGATTCCCGAGAGGGAACCGGGGGACCGATCTATCATCATCGACTCACGGGAGGGACGAACTACTGTGATTAACAAGAATTTACCAAATTCCGTTGGCGGGGAGCCGCGGGAAAAGCTTGGGAAAAACCCGAAATGAAGTTCGGCAGCAGGTCGCAGATCTGGACAGCAACGTCGCGAATCCCGGACAGCAAAACTTCACAGATCCAGACTCAACCACGCACCGAAGAGGGGCGAAAGAGTCTGCGGGAGAGAGGGGATCCGCGGAAGAGGGCTCGCGAGCAGATCTGGCTCGCGGGAAACGGCAGCAGCACACCGGAAGGGCGCGGCCAAGGGAAACGGCGCGCGGACAGTGGCGGTGGGGAAGCGGATCGCCGGAGAGGCGACGGAAAAGCGGATCTGGACAGCGGGGTACGCTGTCGGAGTCGGTCGGAAGACCCACGCGCGCGTGGAGAGGGGCGCACGGCCGCTGGCTTCGCCGGAAATGGTCGGCGAACAGGGACAGCGCCGGGTGGCGCGGGGGAGGCACGGGGAACCGGCCGCTCGGGACGAAAGGGGGCGCGGCCTCGGATGGCCGGGAAGCGCCGGACTCGGCCGCGCAAGGGGCGACGCTGGTCGGGGCGGTCGCGGGTGGCCGCGCGGTTGAGCGCCGGACAGCAGCGGCGCGGATGGCCGCGGGAGCTAGGGCACGCCTCGCCAGAAAATGGGGGCGCGGAGGAGGAGCTCACGGAGAGCTGCCAGCCGAGGAGGAGGCGCTCGCGGACGGGGGCTCGGGGTCGCACGCGCGCAGGGTGGTCGGCGGAGAGTTCACCGGGAAAGGGAGATCGCCGGAGGGATTAGGTGGAGAAGTCGGGTTTTCTCCAGGAGGAGAAAAGAGAGTAGTGAGAGAGAGGGATGAAGTTTTTCTCTTAAGAAGAAATAAGAAGAGGGGGTTCTGTGTGTAGTTGAGCCAGGGAGTGGGAGAAGGAGTTAATAAAGAAAGAGTGGTGAATGTGTGAGTAAATAGGGAGGAGTTGGAGGAGTTGAGGGGTTCTGAGAGTGAAAGAAGGAGTGTAACGTAAGGAGAAGGGGAAACGTGGGAAAGGAAGAGGTCTGGTCCACTTGGACCAGATCTAAAAATTATATATTTTTATATTTTTTTTTATTTTAAGTTATGAACCAAGTCAAAAATAGAGTTAGGAAAAAGGGATTTGGGTTTGGGCTCAGGCTCGAACTCGGGTCTGGGTCAGCAACCAAAAGCCCAATTTTATTATTTAAAAATAGTTTCAGCCCAAAATTAATAATATTAATAATTATAACCTTACTAATAATAACAATATTAATACTTATAATTTATTTAACCAAAGTTTTATCAAATTAATTTTCCAAGGACAATCAAGATAAAATAAAAATGCATTTAAATTAATTATTCTAATTAATCAAGATTACGGGTTTCACATGTATTCTCTATGCCTAATCCTTTATCCAGCACGGGTACAAAGATGCTTTACACATATGCTCGCTTCTATGTTTCGTCGAGCACCTTCATGCCGAGTTTCCATCTGAAGACTTTTGTTGCGGAAGAAGACCCAGCAAAGAGGTCGAAGAAGAAAACTGTTATTCAATAATTTCCTCCGGAACCTGAAGATGAGACAGCGGAGGTTGAGCCCCTATATGACTTATTTCAGGAGGGAAATTTTCCTGATGAAGTTCTTCCTCCCATATTTGTATCCCTTTCTAAGAGGAAGCGAAGCGATGAATCTGAGACAGTCTCCAAAAAGAGTACTAAGTCTCAGACATCTAAGAAGAAGAAGAAAGGGGTCTCAGTAACTGCCACTTCATCTTTAGGTGGCATCTCAGTTGACGAAGATGACGCCGCCGATAAAGACGAAGATACAGATGAAGACGACGCTCCTTTGATAACAAGAAGGTCGAGAGACAGGTATGTCAAGAAGACCGTCGACAAAATGAAGGGCAATGAACTCCTGGAAACGATTATGAGTGGAGGGGTCTTGCCAGAGATTAATGAAGCAGCTTCCACTGAGAAAACAGAATCTAATTACGTTCATCTTCCAGCAACTTCCGCTGAACAGACTGAGGTAGAGTCCACTCGAGCTCAGGAAACGACTGCTCCGACAATAAGTGGAGTAGCTACTGAACCCTCAGAGATGAGGATGATCCCTTTTGAACATGGGACTGAGGGCGTCATCCAGGCATTGGATGACCAGATTGAATATTCTGAAGAAGAACCAGCCCCGGCAGAAGTTATGGAACAATCGGAAGTTCCAGAAACTCAGGTTGAAGAAAATATTTCTTTGGCCAGAGGCGATGAAGACGTGCCAACGTCCGAGCTATCAGCTGCTGATGACCTGTTAAAGAATGTTTGTAAAGACATCATTCTTCGAACTGATATTCCAGAAAAGACTGAACCGGCAGTCAATACTGAGCTTGCTATCATTACTGTTCCTGAGATTCATCCATCTCAAGGAATAGATGAAGATGTGAACATCATGGACTCCGAATCAGAGATTCATCCTGAAGCTGGGGATGAAAAAGAGTCTGAAGAAGAAGAAGAAGCTGAAGAAGGAGATGATTGGGATGCTGGCACTTCTACTCATTATGACGAAGATAAAGTCAGAGGGAACAGAATGGAACTCAGCTCCGAACCTGCTCAATCTCCGGACAACGCTCTAGCACCCAGTAATTCTGGAGCTGGAAGCAGCCACATGAAGCAGGTGTCGGACACCATCATGGACCGGCTACGAGAAGACGCAAGACTCCCTCACCACATAGAATATGAACCTCAGCCTGGTATGATTTTATTTCAGATTCTGTTTTTACTGTTTCTTTTTCTTTAGATGCTGATTATTTTTTCTTTGACTAATAGGAACTGTTGCAGCAATGAGTTCGACTCATGCTCCACTTATCCAGACTGATGCTGATGAAGGAAGCTCACAATTGCCAACTTCTCCAGCAGCACATACTTCCGTTCCCAGGATAGAAAACGTTCAAGCTTCTTCTTCAATGATGACAGCGACTCCTGGGTTTGAGACTGGACTAGCAAGAACTCTGGGGATGTATTCAGATATTATCTATTCATATCTGGATACGTACTCCAAGCGTTTCTTGAAAGACGAAGCTATGCCCTTCTCTGAGCTTCGAACTATGATTAATTTCCCGCTCATGGCGTTGCGACATGCTGGTTGCGAATCTCAGTGCATCTTCTTCGAACATCTCCTGGATGAGTTGGAAATAACTATCCGAAAATACTGGAAGACTAAGAAGGAAGACATTCATTCTTTAACGGTGGCTGAGATCAGTCAACTAGAGCATGAAGCCCAGTCCCAGCAAGCTACATTAGAAGCATTTTTTGCCTCTTCTTCTGAGAAATTAGTAAAAAAGGGTGAAGAAATATTAGCTACTCGTCAGAGAGTAGAACTTCTGGAGAAAGATAAAGCATCCAAAGCTGAAGAGCTGAAGAAATTGAAAGAGGAGTTGGCTCGTCTTCAAGAGCGAATTGCTGTCATAGAAACAGAGCAAGCTGAGGTCATTGCTGCTTATATTTCTGAAGCCGAACGCTGTGAAACTCTTCAAAAGGAGCGAGAGCAGATGCAGACAGAACAAATTGAAGAAGTTAATCGTCTCCAATCTGCTATTATCATTTTTGATGAACAAAATATCGCTGTTGAAGCAGCAGAAAAAGTTCGAAAAGCTCATGAAGAGAAAATGAGTATTGTACTTGATCGTATTAAGGAGCTAATAACTCCTAATAAATAGATCTTATAATCAACATTTTGATTTTGAATAAAGACGAATGAGAACCTTTGATCTGATTTTTGACTTTGTTGTTTTAATAATGAAGAAAATATATTCAGAGGTAAATAATACATGACACATTTCAATAGAATAGAATATACAAATGAACTTTGTAATTCTATCAGAAGATATTAAACCAGAGATGATCTTAATTTAATACTGATTTAAAAAAATAGAATCCAGACATAAAAAATATCTTTGAACTCAATTTTTCATGATCTTTGGATTCGAGAATCAAAAGACTAGATGTCATTTTCATGAATATGATACTGACATGGATGATGAACGATGATGAATGTAATAAATGAACGGATGAATCGTCGGGCTTTAATGAACGGGCGAACCGTCGGATGAATGTGATAAATGAACGGATGAACCGTCAGGCATTAATGAACGGGCGAACCGTCAGATGAATGTGATAAATGAACGGATGAACCGTCGGGTGGATGTAATGAACGGACGAACCGTCAGAATAAATGTAATGAACGGACGAACCGTCAGGTGATAATGAACGGGTGAACCATCGAATGAATGTGTCGCTTCATTATTTGAGAAACTTCTGTCTATAAATATAGCAAAAATCTGACAAGAACGAACACTTCTACTCTTCAACATAAAAATGTCGTCTGGAGAAGTATCTAAGAAGACTGAAATCGCCCCGAAGGCTCAAAAGAGCACTGAAGAACGCCCTGCCGATCTAGTTCAGCCGAAAGAGGCGGAAGTAGGCGAAGGTTTGTCTGCACCCCAGCCACCACGAGACACCCTGGACTTTCTGCTTGATCCAGGAAGGACTGAAGAAGAGAAAGCCATTTGGATGGCTGCTTGCAAATTCCTCGTGGGTTCCAGCAAAGAAGTTCTCAGCTCTTTTGCTGATCGCATTTTCGAGAAGGACGGCAGCGGTCCGCGTCCAAATGTAGAAAAAGATGATAGTGATCTTCCTTAATATCATGTACTATCATCCATGATGAAATAAAATTTGAATTTTATTTATAGACTTGAACTTGTCTGATGATTTTACAAGCATTTATATTTATACATAATACTTTTTAAGGAATTTGCCATTAATAGGCATCATAGCAATTCGACCATCCAGTTCTGAGAGTTGCTAAGCTCCATTTGAGAAAACTTTACTCACAACATAGGGACCTTCCCACTTTGCGTCGAATTTGCCTTTTCTCATATGAGTCATAGTCATAGGACGTCTGACTGTTAGAACAAGTTCTCCTTTTTGATATGCTCGAACTCTGACTTTCTTGTTAAAAGCTCTTGAGATTCTAGCTTGATAGAATTCAATATTCTGTTGAGCAGATAATCGCTTTTCATCCAGAGCTTCTAGTTCATGAAGTCGAAGACGGTCATTATTCTCGGTGGTAAGTTCATTAGCGATTGCTATCCTTAAAGAAGGAATTTGAATCTCAAATGGAAGAACAGCTTCGCATCCATACACCAGAGAGAAAGGTGTACATTTAGTAGCATTACGAACTGTAGTACGGTAAGCCCACAAACATTCACCAAGTTTCTCACTCCAATTACGTTTGTTAGTAGAGACAAACTTCTTTAAGAGTTTGATGATGGTCTTGTTGAAAGCTTCTGCTAATCCGTTAGCTGCTGGATTATATGCGGTAGAAGCCATATTGTTGATCCGATGATCGTCGCAAAATCGAGTAAATTTTTGGCTGACGAATTGTGGTCCATTATCATGAATAATGCGTCGAGGAACACCAAATCTGTAGATGACATGATGCTTGATAAAGTTGATGACATTAGAAGTCTTGACTTTAGATAAAGGAATAGTTTCGGCCCATTTGGAGAAATAATCGGTTATTGCGAGAATAAACCGATGACCTTTTGATGACGGCGGATTGATCGGACCGATAATGTCCATGCCCCAAGCTTCGAAGGGCCATGATGCTGCCGTTGGATATAGAAATTCTGAGGGTTGATGAATAAAATCCGCATGAATTTGACAAGCTTTACATTTTCTTGCATATTCGATGGCATCTGATACCATAGTGGGCCAATAATAACCCATACGTCGAATACGGTCTTGAAGTTTTGGTCCTGGCTGATGTGCTCCACAAATTCCATCATGTGCTTCACGAATAATTTGTTGAGCCTCATTACCGGCAATACATCGAAGAAGTAAACCATCATAAGCTCGACGATATAAGGTTTTTATAGCATGATTGTAATAGAGTCTGAGTGATCGTCGTCTGATAGATGCTGCCTCACTCGAATTATCTGGAAGAATATTATACAATACAAAATCTAAGAAAGGAAGTCTCCAATTTTTATTCGTATTCTGAGTCTCAGCTGAATTACTGAAGATGAATTCCATGCTAGAATCAGATGAAGATGATAATGACTTACGACTTAATCCAAATCCTCTTGTTGCATTGACATCATGAGATGTTGATTCTTCAATGTCAACTGGAAGTCCTAGAGTTAGATTGTTTTCAAGATGAAATAATTCTCGATTGCAGACAACAATCATTTGTTGACGCCTAATTGGAATAGCTAACACCGCCGTAAGATTAGCAAGAGCATCAGCTTCTATGTTACATGCTCGTATAACATGCTCAATGAAGAACCCTTCAAATGAAGAAGCCATAGATATAGCCGATCTATGATAAGGAACCAGATCTTGATGGTGAACTTCATAAGTGCCCCTTATCTGATTGACAATGAGTTTAGAGTCTCCATATGCCTCTAAATGTTGAATATTCAAATATTTAGCGAACTGAAGACCAATGAGTAATGCATTATACTCAGCAACGTTGTTTGAACATGGTTGATTGAGAGAATAAGCTCTTTGGATAGCAAGACCTTCTGGTGATACCAGAACAATTCCAACTCCAGCAACAATGTCACCATTAGGACTTATTCTTGAAGCTTCGTCAAAGAATAGACGCCAAGTAGAATCTTCTTCATCAATTTGATTTGAGTCTAGGACTTCATCTGAAATTTCATCGTAGAGTTTTGAATTCTCTGGAATTGAATGAGCAGCCAGAAAATCAGCTAAAGCATGTCCTTTGAATGATTTCTGAGGAATATAATGCATGTCATACTGAGCAAGTAAGATTCCCCAGTTAGCCAAACGAGAATTTAAAACACTTGTTTTCTTCATCATAACTCGTATGGGATTGATCCTGGAAATGACATGAATGGTCTGGCCAATGATATAATGTCGTATCTTTTGGACAGCGAACATCAAGGCTAGACATTCTTTTTCGACCGGTGAATATCGAGGTTCAGCTCCGGTCATAGTACGACTGAGATAGTAAATGGCTTGTTCATGACCATTTTTATTCTTTTGAGCGAGCAATGCACCCAATGAATGACTCATTGCTCGGGTATATAAGAGGAACGATATTCCTGAGACAGGAGGTACCAATACTGGAGGGCTCATCAGATATTATTTTATATCGTCGAATGCTTTCTGACTTTCATCATTCCAGACAAAAGAAACACCTTTCTTCATAAGTTTATTGAATGGTCTGCAACGTCCTGAAAGATTAGAGATGAATCTCCTGATATAAGCGATCCTTCCTTGAAATCCTCGTAGCTCTTTTAACGTGCGTGGAGGACGCATCTCTTGGATGGCTTTGATCTTCTCGGGATCCACGTGTATACCTTTCGAGGTAATGACGAAGCCGAGAAATTTGCCACTAGAGACGCCTAAGAAGGACTTAGTAGGGTTCATCTTCAATTGATGCTTACGCATTAAATCAAAAATAGTCTTCAAATCTTGGATGTGATCCTCTTTTTGTCGACTTTTGACTGCAATATCATCAACATAGCATTCGACTGTTTTCCGCAAATGTTCACGGAATATAGTGCTCATGGCTCGTTGATAAGTTGCTCCTGCATTCTTGAGACCGAATGGCATCACTGTATAACAGTATGTACCAATCGGCATTCTGAAGGAAGTGTGTTTCTCATTATCTGGAAACATTTTAATCTGATTGTACCCAGAATACCCGTCCATGAATGACATTCGTTCAAACCCACATGTGTTATCGATCATAACATCAGTAATTGGTAGAGGGAATTCGTCTTTAGGATATGCCGCATTGAGATCGTGGAAGTCTATGCATACTCTGATCTTGCCAGTCTTTTTAAGAACAGGAACTATATTAGCCACCCAATCGGGATGTTGTTCCTCTCTAATAAACCCAGAAGCCATGAGTTTATTCACTTCAGCTTCAATTGCATCCATAATGTCTGGACGAAATCGTCGCTGTTGTTGCTTGACCGATTTAGCATTTGGCATGATGTTGAGTTTGTGAGTTGCTATCTGTGGATCAAGTCCTGGCATATCTTCATAACTCCAAGCGAAGACATCGATGTATTCATGAATAAGTTTGATCATGTCTTGCTTATCAGTTTCTGAAAGACTTTCACTGATGAATATTGGTTTGGGGGATCCCTCTTCACCAACATCTATTTGAACAAGTTTGTCTTCAGTCGGAGGTTCTTTTTGCTCGAATCGGAACTCCCATTGATTATCTAACCTTTGGGCCCATTGTTCTGATTCAGGTGAGATTTCAAACTCGTCTTTGTTTTCATCATTTTCTTCAGAACTGTCAATGGAGACCATGTTGGAAGACAAAATGTTGTAGTGGAAGTCACCGATACTTGTATCAGAATCCCAAGAGGTAGTACTAGAAGAATCAGATCTCTTATCTTCGTCAGATTTGGGATCTTCATGGATAGTATTGATAAAAGGAGTAGAAGCAATATAACATAATCCGTATTTTGTCCTCCCATATTTCAGAGAAGGAATCCGAACAGGCATTTTTTTTCTTTTCCATTATTAAGGCCAGTTCTGAAGTCATAGCCCATATTTTTAATGATGTCTTTAGATTGCTGACTATATCGACGTAGTTGTAATCTTCCAGTATCATCGTTTTTGTCATCATCTTCTAAATCAGAAGGATTCTGGGGCCCCTTTATAGAAGAATATTAGAATGTCTCCTGGCTTTCTACTAGAAACCAGAAAGTATGAAGTTTGTACTGATTCTAGGGATACGTCTGTATGAAAAGTCTGTACAACTCCTATGGTTATTGTTCTCAAGTCATCTAACAAATGCAAATAACTATGAACATGATTACACACATCAATATACTGCAAAGATTGAGACTTTTTATTAAATTTAAAAGCAGTAGTATTTACATTAGGAGAAGGCTGAGCCTTAGAAATTTTAGCCAAATCAATGACTAAAGGGGGAGAAGAAGAATTAGAAGGAGTTTTGTTTCGATTAAGATCGATAACAAATGGCTCAGAAGAGGTGAGCTCCCTTGAAGCCTGAGATGGAAGAGTAGTCCGCCCTCCAACAGGGATTACCAGAGTATCTTGTTTTATATGTGAAGATACAGGAACTATAGTACGCCCACTGACAGGAATGATCAGTGTATCTTGAGTAGACGACTGAGGTAATAGAGAGATCCGTCCGCTCACTGGAATAATGAAAGAACTTTCTTCAGAAGATTTAGGAGATTGTTGCTGAGTAGTTCGACCTTTAACAGGAATTATCAAGGTCTCACTTTGCGGATCCTCTTTCTCCATAGCTTGTATCACCCTTGTATACTCTTCTTTGTACATCCGGGAATCATTGAAATAAGCTTCAACCCCATGGAAAGGATTTATATCAGCAACTTCTTTTTGTACTCTTCCATTGCTGTCAATGTATTTAAAACACTGATGAAGAGTAGAAGGCACCACATTATTTTCATGAAGAAATGGTCTTCCCAGAAGAAGATTATAAGATCCCACGATCTCGATCACATAGAAAGTGACTTTGGATCTGAAATCGCCTATCTGAAGTTTCAGATGAATCTTTCCCAAAGGCTCGCTTCGGCTTTGATTGAATCCCAGGATAGTAGTAACCGTCTTGGAAAGCTTGTGAAGAGGGATTTTTAGTTCATCCAACAGACTTTTTGGCATTATACTTATAGCAGACCCTGGATCAATGAAGATACGATCTATCTTCATCGTATCGATATAACCGGTGTAGTAGAGAGGCCAATCAAGTCGATTATCCTCCAGTAGCATGTCGTCTTGTGTAAAGGTGATATTTGGGATAATCTCCAATACACTGTTGCAATGTAAGCAAGTGGCAGGTTCTTCATCTGGCTTCTTTAATTGTGCAAGACAAGAGTCAGCCTGTAGAAGTGCCTCACTTAACGTCTCCCGAGTTTCTTTAGAAAGACGTAGAAGTTCAAAAAGAGACATTCTAGCTGGAGTATTAGCAAGTTGGGCTAGAATGTCAAAGTTATAAGGCTTCTGAAGCCCAAGAGGAGGGGACTTCTTGATTGGCTTATCAAATCGAGCCTGTTGTTTGCCTTTCTCAAGAGCTGTAGGCTTGGAAGGAGTAGGTACAACCGGTGCAGTTGAAGGAACAGGTGCTGTGGATGATTCTTCCTCAATAGGAACATCAGGAGCATCTTTGTCAGCAGGAGGGATATCAGGAGTATCTTCAGGACTCTTGGAATAATCCTTTAGATAAGGTTTTCCTGTTCTAATAGCACCAGCAAGTGCTTCTTTCTTATCTTTTGATTCTGTGTCGGGAGTAGATCCGAAAGAAGTCATATGACATGACTTAGTTTTCCCAGCCTTCTTAGATTTTCGGGAAGTAGTCTTTTGAAGAGGAGGAGATTCAAAATCTGCTACCAGATCAGGATGAATCCATATGATTTCTCCTGTTTCCATAGTGATTGGTATTAATCCTTCAGACTGTGGAGGAGGAATATTCACTATTTCAAGAGTTGCCTTGGGAATAGGAACGATCCCACTTTCAAGGAGTTGAGGAGGGAAATCTCTGAATTGCATAGAGATGACATTGGAGGTGACGGTCTTATCTTTCGGAGTAAGAGTGATAGCTCCAGACTTAATCATTTTCTGGATCTTTCCTTTCAGTACATAACATGTACGAACTGTGTGACCCAATATTCTGTGGTATGGACAGTATTTAGGATGATTCGTCTTACCAGCTTCATCAGGTTTCTTGATTTCAGGTAATTATATTTTATTACCTTTCAGCAGACATTCAAAGATACCAAGGACATCATCGTCATCAAAAGAGTATTCTTCTTTGGGGCGAGGTGTTCTTGGTTGTTGAGTCGTAGAGGCATGAAGAGTTTGAACAGTTGATGCATCTTTACTTTGAAGATTAACTTCAAGGGTTTCTTTTCCCTTGCGAGTATTGGATTTAGCATTATTGTTAGTACTTTGACCTGTTTCTTTGGGAGTCATCTGCACTCCTAAACCTTTGAAGGTTTCAGCACTAATTTCTGCGGCCTTGGCACTAACTATGAAGGAAGGCCAATCTTAAAATTGAGTAGATCATGTCCACATGCTGATGATTGGCAACAAATTTGATTTGCATGTGTCAATGGTAACAGCATCAGGAGTTCCAAGAGGCATCTTCAGAGCTTTTCTTCGAAACCGTTCAAAGAATTCCTTTGTAGTTTCATTATTTTTCTGCTTGATTCTTATAAGAGCAGACATAGTCATGTCATTGAGCCCTTCATAGAATCGTTCAAGAAACATTTGTTTGAAACCGGCAAATGAGGTAATACACCCATCCGGGAGACTTCTATACCATTCATAAGCCGTTCCTTTGAGACATCCGACAAACACCCGAGTAAGGAGGGCATCACTTGGTTGCAGCTGGTCAGTCATCACTTCAAAATGATTAATAAACTGACTCGGAGAAGTGGTTCCATCATAGAATGAGATAGTAGGAGGTTTGTATTTAGGAGGATACGATACTTGCTTCCATTCTATTGGATAAGGTTGCTTGATGCCTAACCTTTGTAAACCATCCTTCTGTTTGAATGCCTCAAATTGAGTTCGAAGATTCCTCAATTCTTCAGTAACAACTCCGGAGGATTGTGGAGTTGTAGCTTGTAGAGAATAGTTGGAAGGAGGAACAGCATTATAAGCACTATTCCCAGCTCCAGAGTGACTAGGAACCGGTTGAGCTTGCCCAGGAGTATTGGATTGTACTGCTGGAGGAATATGTACTGGACTTACACCAGTGTCAATTGGTATGGCATCTGGTACAGTCTGTCGATTTTGCAGCTGGGTTGCCATGAGTTCATACATCGACTTCATAGTGTCAGCCATAGACTTCATTTGCTGTTCCAAAGAAGCAATTCTTTGTTCTTGAGGAGTCAAGGAAGAAGAAGGTTCATCAGTATTCCCATCAACCATATAAGTCGTGACTGTACGAGGGATTATTGATGAACTGGTGGATGTTGTTTGTTCTGAATCATTACTTTGTGTATCAAAGTCATTTGTAGGAGAATTACCCCCAGTAGGCAGAGGTGGAAAGTTAGATTCTCCAAGAAATTCAGAATCATCTTCAGAAATCAAAGTCCTTTGACTAGAAGCCAGGACTCTTGCTCTGGTGCCTCTGTATACTCCATCTGGACTATCAGTTCTACCCCCAGTATCCCGAGAGGTTATGTTAACAGAAGCAAATAGAGGTTCATCTTCATCAGGTATAGGTTCATACTGAATCTGGGTGAAGACAGATTGTCGTTTAGTTTGACATCTGCATTGCATCATGACTCTTGGCTGGAAGTCACATTCATGATCAGCATGGTCATGATCCATTGATTGACATCTGCATTGAATTATGACTTTTGGCTGGAAGTCACATTCAGCATGGTTATGATCCATTGACACAGAATTATTCCTTCTCTTCTGTTGAAGATGTTCTCGTAAATCTGTCTGTGAAGATTGAGGTACATCAGAGAACATTCTTTGTGTATTTTTAGGAATATATTTTTGGTTCTTGGGTCTTGATGGCTCTTGATTATATAGAGAGTGATTAATCTGAGCCACATAATTTCTAGCATACTCTGCATCTGGATCTCTTGCTTTTGTTCCCGATTGGTATGGTTTTTTGACACCAGAAGTGCTTCCTAAATGGGTTTGATTAAGTTTTGCTCTTAGATCAGTTGGAGGTGACACGTTGGTTTTTAAAACTTGGAGTTTTCCTTCCATTGATCTGGATATTTGCAGAGAAGGAAGAGTTGAACCATCCCCTTGATTAGGAGTTGGTAATAGACCCTCTTTCATAGGCAAATTCTGTGCCCAATTCGAAGAAGTCGTAGAAGAAGACATTAAGAAATGTTTCTTCTTAGACTTATTCAAGTTTTGAGACATAGAATATCCAGAAGGAAGAGTAGTCAAAAGACCATCTTCTTTTCTTTGACTAACAAAACTGTCAGTCAAAGTTGTTCCTGAAGTAAACACTACAGGAGCAGAAGAAACAACTAAAGAGTTATTTCTTTTCGAAGGGACTTTGTGAGCCATTTGTGAAGGAGTTCTAGCAAGACCACCCCAGTTCTAGTAGAACTTGGCAAAGAAGAAGAGATAGCTAAAGAGCTATTCTTCTTAGATGATGTAGACGGAACACACGCTGAAGCAGGCTTGGTTAAAGAACCAGTGCTGTTAGCGTGACTTTTGATTTTAGAAATACATGCTGGAACAGATTTGGCTAAGGAGCCAGTGCTGTCAACGTGACTATTGAATTTGAGATTGCACGCTGGAACAGGCTTGGTTAAAGAGCCAATGCTGTCAGCGTGACTTTTGACTGTGAGATTGCACGCTGGAACAGGCTTGGCTAAGGAGCCAGTGCTGCCAGCGTGACTTTTGACTGCTGTCGTCTTCGAGCACACAAGAGCGTGCGTGCTTGCAGTAGAGTGTTTGCCAGTGTTAGGAGTAGACACTATGGCAGAAACTTCACCATTGGTTGCCAACAGATTCTTAGGGACGTAGATGGATCGTCCCTTCGATTTGGCAGTGGTGATGGAGGCTGAAGTGGGCTTGCCACCCTTAGCCCGCTGCATTTCTTCGTAGGCGAGTTGATCGAATTGGATCGATATCACCTTCTTCGTCGAGCCGACTGACGAAGTGTCGCATTGAGTTGTTGCCATCTCAGAAGAGGAGATGGTTTTCCCTAGCAGAGTCGCCAATTTATTTTCCATAAATAAATTCACTTTATTTATTGTGTTTCTGGAAAAATTACAACTGTAGGAATCCGATCTAGAAGACGATCGCTTTATCCCTTAGACGATGCGAAGAAAAAAAGTTCTCAAAATTTCAACAGCAATTTAGATATCTATGTATCTGTACAATGAATGAGAAAAGAACTCTATTTATAGAGTCAAAAATAACTGAAAAGATAACTGTCTTCACAACCTGTGCATAGTCGAAAATCATGCATGATTTAACAAACACAAGGTTATGGGCAGTTACTGGACGTGGCCTGTAACTGTTGGACACATGGAAATCGTGCATGAGTCGTGTGCAAGTTACAGGACGCACATGTGAGAGATCGATGGCATCGCTGCCACGTACTCCAATTTGATGAAATCCACGCAGGCTTGTTGAGGACGAAATCCACGCAGACTTTGGTGCAGAAAGCTTCAGAATCCACGCAGACTTGGGGCAGAAAGCTTCAGAATCCACGCAGACTTGGAGCAGAAAGTTTCAGAATCCACGCAGACTTAGTGCAAAAAGCTTCAAAATACACGCAAGCTTGAGAAAGGAACATAGAAGTTCAAAATACACGCAGACTTGAGTCAAAACGGTCAGCTGTCTTGATTCGACGTGCCTCGACTGACACAAAATCTCTGACATTGATTGCCTTTTGTCAGTCGTATTAAATGACAATAAGCTCTTTTGGTACGCCAACTTGATGAAGGCTGAGTCTTGTTGAAGAAGATTTCGAAAGTCATGCAATAGTCGGCTGTGATCTCTCGAGTTCCGTGCATACGTGGCATACAATGAGACATTCTTTGACTGTCGTGCTGTCAGTCATAATAACACTCTGACAAATGATGAGCTGTCTCTCAGCGTGACTTTTTTAAACATTGTCTTGATCAACTCAGCGTGACTTTTAGAATTTGTCTTGATCAACTCAGCGTGACTTTTAGACTTTGTCCTGATCAACTCAGCATGACTTTTAGACTTTGTCCTGATCAACTCAGCGTGACTTTCATTTTTGAGGCCTACAAGGAGGACGACGTGGAGGATTTTATATTAGCCAGTCCCGTCAGCCTCGGGCTGGGGATGGAGAGGGAAGTTCCGTACCCTCATCCTCATCTCCGAGTACGCTATTGTACCGTTCTGTTTCCGGTCCATTACCGGGACAGGGCAGTTCCAGCAGGTTGCCGACTCCTCCCTCGTCGTCCAGCCTTTCTGATCCCTCATCCAGCATCCCTGATCCCCCGTCCAGCATCCCTGATCCCCCGTCCAGCATTCCTCCTGTCGACGGCTCTATGGGGGAAGCCGACGTCGAGCATATGGAGGGCGGCGATCAGACTGATCCTGCCCAGGCAGGAGGTGAGAGCGACCCTCCATGCGCTCCCCCGGGCGAGACGCGTATGGAGATTTAGACGGACGGGCCTATGAAGTAAGTTAATTAATTAATATATATTTCTCAAATGATTATATGTACATATATATTCATGAAAAATTATTATTGTATAGATATCGGCCTTCTGCAGTACAGAGACAGCTGGGAACATTTCTGAGGCAGAACTATGGTGGGCCTTGGATTAACTACTCAGATGCTCCCGCAAATAGGAAGGCCTTTTGGTTCGTCCACTTCAAGGTAAAAAATTTGTTTATTTTTAAATTTTAATAATCATTTGTG
Source organism: Iris pallida (assembly GCA_029216955.1). Classification (NCBI taxonomy): domain Eukaryota; kingdom Viridiplantae; phylum Streptophyta; class Magnoliopsida; order Asparagales; family Iridaceae; genus Iris; species Iris pallida. Next base: position 47,387,585 of record JANAVB010005597.1, read on the forward strand.
TATATTATACAACTTTTGTATTTTACTTCTTGTAGAGGACCTATTTCCATCCACCACGCCGGGCGGTGAGGATCGAGGGCCAATTTTCTGCCGTCGCAGCCAAGCTCATCCGTGATGCGATCGACGACCAGAAACGTCGTGATCGCTCCGGACAGCCGATCCAGGGTTGGATTATGCCAGAGCAGTGGACTACGATGAAGGCTAGATTCAGCGAGTGCAGGTACCAGGAGCAGTCTGAGAAGGCCAAGGTGGCGCGATCGAGCGCCGGTAAGTGGTGTGGTGGCTCCATTCCGATGACGGAGCATTTTCGTCGTCTGGTACGTTTCCAATGACGGACATTAATTTATATATAGTTCGATAGAATGTTTAATACTAATAATAGATAATATATTTTAACAGGTAAAAAAGGTGAGGATCCGAACATGGTGACCGTCTTCTTGGTCACCCATCGGAGGGCTGGGAAGTTCATTGACGAGAGGGCGACGCAGGCATATGTACGTTCTATTCTTTATATTAATTTACTATAATTTAGAAAACAGGAAAATAGATATCAATATAGACTTTAGCAAACACTTACACGTTAGCAAACATGTTCTAGGCCGAGTTTGTTCGGCTACAGGAGGAGACGGCTGCTGCTGCTGCTGCTGCTAGTGCGCAAGCAGAGGGAGGGGCTGGTACTTCCTCCCAGCCGCCTACAGCTCCATCGCCGGACGAGCTCTGGATGACCGCCGTTGGCGGTCTTCAGAAGGATACGTACTACGGTACGGGATCCTACGGCACGTATTTGGCTTCGGAGTCATCCCGGGCCCCCTCTGTCAGTGCGCAGTCTCCGGCTACGCAGGCGTCGTCACGAGCTGAGGATGTTCGTCGTCAGATCGAGGAGCTGCGTCGCGAGTTGCAGCAGCAGATTTCTGATGCGGTCGAGCGACGATCCGACCCTCCGATCGTCACCGGACGATTTGATACGGTCGAGTGCAGTATACAGGAGCTGATGAGTCTGCATCAGGCTACAGCTGCCAGCTTGCAGACGCTCACCGAGTCTACGCAGCGCACAGAGCGTAGACAGGTCGAGCTGGAGGGATCGCAGAGGAGCATGTCTGCCTCACTCGCTCAGTATACTAAGAGGGTGGTGAGTACCCTTGCTGCGCATGGTGAGCGACTGCGAGAGCTGGAGCAGATACGTCCTCCCGGTCCATCGACGGCGCCGACTCCAGACATTCCACTGCCTCCTACTGCCCCTACGGTGCAGCTCACCCAGGAGCAGTATGACTACATTCTATCCCAGTTGTCCCAGTTGCGCGACAGGGGTCCGCAGTGATTTTATTGGTTTTTTTATGACTTGTATGTATTGGCCCTATGGGCAAATTGTTTATTGGTACACTGTTGTTTATACACTTGGTGGGAGACTTTTTATCATCTTCCATTTTTATTTGACTCTATTGGATGTTTGTGAGGATGTGTGTCTGTGATATTTACTTTGCACTGCCTCCTATTTTTATTGTGATATTTACTTTGTGATATCTGCGACAGGGATGACAAATATACCTACGCTGGGTTATAAGCGATGATCTGATATACAAATAAGGTGCTGCCGAAATTTTTAAAAAAATATATTGTGTATTTTTGTTATGATGTGTGTCTGTGTTTACAGTGAATGTGAAATGCAGTATTCGGAACCATCGACAGTTTCGATTACTGTTGTATGTGTTATCTTGGATAGAAATAGCAACAGTTCAGGGTGCACTTCTGAGAGCTTCATTTTCACGTCCTTCACTTTCTCGGAACGTCGTAAAGGTTCCCGAGAAGGTGAAGGACGTGAAGAGGAAGCTCTGAGAAGTGCACCCTGAACTGTTGCTCTTTCTATCCAAGATAAAACATAGAACAGTAAGCGAAACTGTCGATGGTTCGAACACTGCACTTCACACACACTGTAAACACAAACACACAGCATAACAAAAATATCAATTATATTTTTTTTAAAAAAATTTTATAATATCTGCGATGTATAGCGACATTCTGCGACGTACTGCGACGGAACGTAGACGTCGCTATACGTCGCTAAATAGCGACGTAAGTCGCTAGATATGTCGGTAGGCGTCGCTAAGTTGCCCACGTGGCTGCCATGCCATGTCATCATATATAAAGTTTACAGCGTCGCCAGTGGTCACTTTACGTCGCAATTTTGGCGTCGTAGTGATACGTCGCTATCTGTCGTTAATTTTGCGACGTCTAGCGACAATGAACACCGCATCGCAAATAGCGACGTTCGGCGACTAAAGTGCCATCTGCGACTTGCCTATAAGCGACGTCCGGTTTTCGTCGCTAAATATGTCGCAAATTGGATTCAGCGACGTATTTTTCTTATTTAGCGACGTCTCCTGACGTTGCTAAAATGGGTTATTTTAGTAGTATTAAGTAATTAATCGAGAACAAGAAATTGTATGCTCTTTGTAGGAGATCGGATAATTCTGGAGATCATAAGGTATTCCGACTCCGATTTTGTTGGATGCCAACACAGTAGGAGATCCACATCAGGTTATGCTGACTAATGGAGATATATTTTGGATGAGTGTCAAACATGCACTCATAATTTTTTCTACCATGGCAGCAAGGTTTATAACATGCTGTGGGACATCAATTCAGGGAATATGGTTGCAAAATTTTATCACAAGACTGCGCCTACAGTACGGTGTTTAAAGACCACTTAAATTATGGTGTGACAATAAATCAGCAGTAAAATATTCCAATAACAACAGAAACTTGTATAAGTCAAGGATATTGACATAAAGTTTCTAGTTGTGAAGGAAAGAATTCAGAATGGTTAAAGTGTCCATATAGCACATTATGACAAACTCCATTTTAGCGGATCCGCTCACAAAAGCATTATCACCCAGGGTCTTTCATGAGCATACTGCTCATATGGGTGTTATCTCAATCAAGTATATGGCAATATAGTGAGAGTTTGTATTTTATGTATTTGGGTGCTATTTGGCTTTGGACACATTTATGTATTAAAATATTTTGGATATTTATCTGATCAGATATATGGAAATTCAGTTCATTCTGTTTTCATTATGTTAAAGTATTGATCTCATTAAAGTTAATGAGGACCAGTTGAAAATAGACATGTATTGATCACATTGCGTGTAATTTTTATGCTACGCATCCATGATTGATCTATGTCGTTTAGCTATATTGGTATATGTGACCATTGATAATTTAGTTACGCTATATGTGACGAAGGCCGCTTTGATCCTATGTTGATATGGTTAATGGACGAGATTGTCTAAATATATCCTAAGGATTAAGATAGCAATTTATGAGCACACTAAGGTTAACACAATTATAAGGTTACATATGTGGCCCAGTGGGAGATTGTTGGAATTATTCAATAATTAAGGGACCACACATGTAAAATTAATTGTGTTTAGGCTATCTAAATAATTAAGCCAAATTAAAGTGGTATATTTGAAAATTGGCTTAAGGGTATAATTGTCATGGAATTAATGTGTAGATACCGAAAATAATTCTAATTTGATGAGGGGCCAAATTAGAAATGTCAAAACATATAAATATATGTATTCATTAGGGTTATGGTCCTCAACTTATACGGCCACCAAAGAGAAGTTTTCTCTTTTTCTCTTCTGCATTCCCATCAACAGAAAGAGAGGGACAAAGTATTCAGATTCTTCTTTGTCATTAAGGGTCGTAGCAAGTTGGAAGATCAAACCCCACAAAAGGACGACCGCTTCAAGATCCATCAAGCCTAGCAATGGATTCAGGTACGCTTCCGCAATTTAATTTATGTTCTTCATCTCATGAATCGACAGGGCACAATAAATTTCCAACATTGGATGGATGAACTATCTTCCTTCTTATTTATTTTTTCTTTGAAAATCTCTTTCCTTGCATGCTCCTTATAAAATAAAAGGAAATCAATTTCTTTTGAAAAATTACAATTTTTTGAAAAGATTGTTTGGAAATAACAATAAAATTTAGAGGAAAAGTGAATCCTGTGGAAAAGTGAATCATGTGCTTAACGCTCTAACCGTCATCTTAGGACCCGTCAGATGACGAAGACCGGATAACATAAGACGCATAATGGTCTATTCAAAGCCAATGTTCTGACCTCCGTCGCCTGAGGAAAATGGTTCTTTCCTTAACCTTAACGAGGACTCTCTCATCTGTGACATAGTTGAAGGCACGTGCAAGGATACAATGGACATCCAAACGGCGTATCCTCGAGGATCTATCTTTTCATAGAAGGCGAGCGAAGTGAGATCTTCCGTGCCTTAGAAATTGAAGAGGGCATTGGAAGAAGAAGACTCAAAATGCGTCAGTGAGGAAATGCAAACCAATGATTCATTAAGGTCTCTTCATTTTCCAACGTAGTTCGTGGGTCAAACCAACGATTCTCTTGTGTTGGATGGATGAACTATCTTCCTTCTTATTTATTTTTTCTTTGAAAATCACTTTCTTTGCATGCTCCTTTCATTTGGCATCCAAACGCATGAAATGAATAACTTTTCTATTCTATCCTGCTAACCAAATGTGACCAACGTGATCCATCCGCGAGCAATTCTTCCTCCTTGTATTTTTGGTCTCCTTCTATATTCTAATATTTACTTTAGTTTCTTTACCATGTCAGCAACAAAATAATCACCTTTGCTAAATTGATTAACTTACAAGTACAAGATCTCGAGTTCAATATCCACCAAAAACCATAAAATCGTAAGTTAATGTTTTATCGCTTTCGTGTATTGTCAACCATTTTTTTTTTCTTTTTCTGATAAGGAAAATTTTCCATTCTAGAAAGTTCAAATTTGAATGAAAATTTACTTGAGGCAGGCCTTCTGCAACGAGTATTCATGATCTGAAGATCCAGATAGGAAAGCCACAGTTGAGCTAATAAAAGCTTAAGTGTCTACTCTGCACCATATGCAAAACTTGACATCTTTTTTGACGACAGTTGGTTGAGGTCCCCCACAGGCATTATTATTAGCTTGGTCTGGGACTGGAGAGGGATCCTTTCCTGATGGTTAAAAAAAAAAAAAATTCACATGTACCATATTCCTCCAAACAGTTAAAAAGCTGGGTGAATGTTAGTTAAATGGCTTGACTGACCACCATTGACACAATCAAGCCATGAACCCATGAATTTGCTACTCTTTTTACTCTTGTTCTGCTCTAGTAATGTGATTGCTTGATCATGATCGATCACATACTAGAGAAATTATTCAGTGAGCAGGCTCACCGTGCATCTTAATTAATTCTGTAAAAAAATTCACCTTTGTATTTTAGATAACAAGAATAAAATGTAATTAAATGATCTGACCGAAACTTAGGCTTGAACTTGGTTCAATATCCTTAAGACAATATTCGTCCCGCACAGATGCTTACGGTTTAATGGCGACTTTGTCTCTTATGATACAACGGAACTCTTCCTCCGGTAATATCACTTCAAACCGCATGAACTAGACGAAACAATGAAAGTAGTCTCTCTCTTGTACTGAATGCTCGAGTCAGTAAATGAGTTGTCCAAATACCAACATGACTCTCTTTTCTATAAATGACGAAAAGACATTGAATGTAAATATGCATAGTGTAGGGACACACCTCTTCCAATAGACAACCATTGGAAAATGGAAACTCACTTTCCAATAAACACAACCATTTGAACAATTCATTCAATTTTTTGATTATTTTCAACATATTTTCCACCACTTGATAGCGTGGAGATGGGGAGGACTGTTCCAGGCTACACTGCATGCACTTACCCTCGTGCCATCAAGTGGAGGAGAATCAAGGTGCACGATAAGTCCGTTCACTGAATAATTTCTCTGTCTTCCTGGGCTAACAAAAGGGAAAGAGAGAAACAAAGATGGAACATCACATTTTATTGCCACCGTGTTGAAAGAGCAAAAAAAAACACAGAAAACTCCAAACCTGTTCCAATCTTGAGGTCACCGAAGTGCTTCTCCAAATGAAAACATCCAAAATGTAAGAAAACGATTGTGTTTCCTGTCCAAAAATTCCTGATTCCTTTCCTCCTTTGGCTGTCAGCGCAACTAAGAGACGGAATGAAAGCAGGTCCCTCCATACCAGATCACTCGCTGCAGCCTGCAAAGATGGAGAAGACGCATCACATTCGCAGCAAGCGAAAGCTATCGGTGCTGTCCGGAAAAAAAAAAAGCCATATGCAAAGGCTGCTGCTGCAGTGCAGTGCAGTGCGGATGAGATTAGAAATGCATCAATTCATAATTTCTTTTTATTTGATTACATTGCGATTACAATTAACATTACGGATGACCAAACGGAGTAGTTTAACAATGTCATTGTATCATCATTGTCCAGTCAGTGGTGTCGATATCATCCCACCAGTCGAGCACACTTTATATATATTCCTCTGCAGTAGAGAGACTTCCACTTTATAAAACTATAGTGCAGACAGCTCTTTCTCATCCACCATGAATGATCAGAAGAAGAATTTTTCTTGATGTGTTCTATATAAAAAATCATACCTGCTATTGATAGCAAGGATCTCCAGCTTCAAACATGAATAACTGGCATGGAAGAAGTTTCTCAGTCACCATGAAGCTAGAAGTGGTTATCCGTCGAACATATCAGAATCGTTTGAGCTTACCACTTTTGTGTCGATAAAAAATCAGTACCAAATCATGTAGTGCTTGCCAAATGAGAATAAAGTAACGAACCGAAGAAAAAGTTCTTAGGTAGAATATGAAACTATGCATTCCACAAAATAACAGCTATAAGTTGTAGGAGTCCAAAACTAAGTAACGAGACTGATAAAGTAACCTACTTATAACTTGTCACATGGGCTCTTCGTTTATTCAGGGAAGAAAAGCCAATCCTTTGACTCTAAATGCTCAACAGTTAGGACTCCCACTCGGACCCAATTATTTTGACAAGTCGTGCACATGTTCTGTAGTTCTATCGAGATAGCCTTGCACAATCTTTCAAGGTAAGGAGGTTATTTGAGGAAAGCTTCCGGAATGCTCAACAATTGTATGGAGTCTTTGGGAAAATTCTTTGGACTTTCTTAAATATTCCTGGAAAACTTTTTGAAATATTCCTAACATCTGGAAGCTTCACAAGGATTACTATCATTTATAGATAATTAACTATTTTTCATGGTTATAAATATCATCTTTATTTGCATTGTTAATATATAGGACTAATTAGTCTTTAGACTCAAGTTTTATATCAATTTAGAGTTTAAGCCCCAACATAGTAAGATGTCCAATTGGAGAGAGTTTAGACCCTGAATTTTCTTCTTCTTTTTGTTTCTTTTTCCTGTTATACCATTCTTTCATTTTTTTTTATTATGACATTTTCATATATAGATTAAGGAGGGTATAATGGAAAAAAAAAATAAAGCAAGAAATAAAATTCCAGGGTCTAAACTCTCCAATTGGACATGTAAGAACTTATACTCTAAACTGGTATAAAATATAGATTCTAAACTCTAATTATCCCTAATATATATTTTCTAGAATGTTCTAGCCATTAAATTTATGACACATGGCATAATCGTAGTCATCCATGTAAAGCCCTCGAGTCTATATAAGGGGGATGCCTCATTTGTTTACCATCGTATTCTTCTCTAGTACTGTGAAAGTTTTTAACTATTCATCTCTTTTTTGCTCCACATTTTCTCATTCACGTATTAGTCAAAGTGTTTGGGAAAGGCTTGCACAAGTCTTCGAGGAGTAAGTTCATCCGCCGCACAGATCGAGGTGTAGGCAAAATATCAAGTCCGTGATAGTTGGTATTAGAGCCAAATTCGACTTGTGCCATGTAGACATCCAAAAACGTTCAACAGAGGCTCGTATCACCTCATGATAGGAACACCAAGGCCAACAAGGGAGACAAGAGCAAGGATCCTATGTACGGTTGAGCATACCATTCCTGATCTTGTGGAAAGCACCAAGATCTTAGATGGGGGTTCGATGGACATAGGGATGCACATTAACTTTATGGAGCAAAGTAACACAAAACTAGAGGAGTTCTACGAAGAGCTGGTTCATAACGTCGTTTCGTCTATGACAATATTTTGGTAGCATATGCAAGAGATCTCATTCGTACTGAGCAGGAGCTTAAGGAACAACGTGCAGAAATTAAGGACTTGGACGAGGAGGTCAAAGGCTACGAGAAGCTGGAAACCTTGGCCAAAAGTTGTGGAGAACTCAAGACCAAAGTCGTCATTTTGGAGAAATGCCATTGTGAATGGTGGGCCTTCGAGTAAAGAAACATCGAGAAGGAAGATCCCCAAGTTGAAACCCTTCACTAGTGCGTGTGATGCCAAAGATGTTGAGAAGTTATTGTAAATCGTGGAACGATACTTCAAGACATTGTATATCGAAGACGAGTTCCAGAGGGTGAACACATCATCACTATACTCCATGGAAGATAACACGTTGTGGTCGCGGTGCACTATGATGGAGAAGGACGTCCTCTCAATTGAGACTTGAGAGGATCTAAAGAATGAGATCAAGTCTCAATTCTTCTCAGAGAATAAAGAGTCCACGACGAGATAGAGCTTGCGGCAACTCAAGCACACTAGATTGGTCAAAGAGTGTACATCACATAGTTCATACGTTTGATGCTCACGATATCTAGCATAAACGAGGAGGAACATTGTTCTTCTTTCTCTATTGATTTCAACTATGGACAGCTCAAGAATTGCAGGTACAAATGATGCAAGACTTGAGCCTCGTTGTGGCAGCAGCCGAGAGGCTGATGAGTACAGGTGGAATGACAACAAAGCTAAGGCTAAATAGAAGACCACCAAGGAGAATAATCGGGGAGAGAAGGATAGCACTTCTAAGGAGGGTTCCCCGGAGATGAAAAATAAGAGAAGGCTAAACCCAAACATATAGTCGTGCTACATTTGTGGAGAGAATTACTATGTTCGAAATTGCAAGAACAAGAGAAAGCAGGTGAATGTCGTTCGAAGCGAGGAGGTGGATGAGAAAGAAGAGTATGAAGTACACATGAGAGTGTTGCGCATACTCAACGTCGTTAAGGTCAAAGTATATCGAAGACCCAGAGCAGAGAGCTGATGAACGTTGATGTAAGGGTTAATGACATGAGCACACGAGCGTTGGTCGATACGTATGTCACTCATAACTTCATCTCAGACATGACAATGAGGTCTATCACTTGGGTCTAGCATTGAAGAATGATTCAAGTAAGATAAAGGTGGTCAATTCAGAAGTGTGTTCGTTTACGGGGTAGTCAAAGGAATTCGCGTCGAGGTGGAATATTGGTTTGCAATTGTCAATTTCTTCTACATTGTTAGACTATTTCAAGATGATACTTAGCATGAATTTTTTAATCGCGACGAAGGCGGTTTCAATACGATACTTTGGAGCTGTTAGAATTATGAAGGAATGCTCGTCGTGCATAGTGAATGTACGAGGTGAGTCTTCAATGGAAGAAAGTTATCTCAACCATTCAGCTAGAGGAAGGTAGCAAAAGGTAGACAGTCTACTTGGTGGTGCTCGAGATCGAGGACTTCGTGGAAGAATATCTTCCCAGCGACACCGAGGGTATTGCAAAGGAGTTTCGAATGAGACAATTCTACGGAGGGAGATGGATCGTGCTATCGAGTTAAGATCAGGCAAAGGGAAGCATGTCGCTGGAAGATGCAGAGGTGAGAATATATGTATGCGGAAGGGGGATAGCATTTACTGTGTCAAGGAGGACGTAGTCAAGGATCATGCGGTGCAAGAATTGAAGAGGATGGATAGTCTAGGACACCGTCGAGCAAGACGTGGTCGAGGAATTTAAAGTGTAGAGGGTCGGTCTCGATCGTGACGAGGAGGAAGGATTTGAGGATCTCAAGTGAGAGGAATGTCCAGTGTTCTAAAAATCGGCCTAGGCGTCCGCCTAGGCGTCCGCCCACCGCACCGAAAACCCCCTAGGCGGTGGGCTAGGCGGCTAGGCGAGCCCTAGGCGGTGGGTTTTTTGATTTTTTTTTTTTTTGTTTATTCTTAGTTGTATTTTGGATATTTGTTTGGGTTTTAAGATAGTATTTGGATTTTAGAACATTGAAATTTCAAATTTCAAAATTTCAAAAAAAACAAAAAAACAAAAAAGAATTCTAGGCGGCGCCTAGGCGGATTAGGCACTAGGCGACCTCCGCCGCACCGAGTCCGCCTAGCGATTTTTACAACATTGGGAATGTCAAAGAAGGATAACCTTGATTGTGTCGAGGAGGACATAGTCAAAAGACCTGTGGCACAAAGATTAAGCAAAAGGGTTAACTCGTGCCAAGAAGGGCATGATCGAGGAACATGCAGCTCAAATGATGGTGAAGCTCGCTTAAGGAGCCTCACTATGCCAAGGTGATTATACATTTTTGAGAAAGTGGAGTACGTAAAAGAAGTCGCCCAAGGATCATGGTAATACAAAGTTGGGTGGTCATTCAGGTCAACGGAGCTGTAACATGACTGCATTCACATAGGTATTAAGGACTATGTGTACCAACGAGGCAAGGTGGATCAGTGACCTAATAGCTTGTCGAAGACTCTTTCATGCCAAGGAGGGGTACTGACCATGCGGTTAAGTGGTGAGGTGAACTACTTTGTTTTCAATCTTGAAAAGAAGATAGACAAGTTTGGGGAGGGCCGCAAGGAAAAGAAAAAGAATATTTGGCACGCGACAACCATAACTACGTCAAGTGACAAGGGAGTTGAAGTCGTTTAGAGACTTGATGCAGCGGTCAACAAAGGCGTCGACAAAACAAGTAGAAGAATGTTCCTCAAAAGATTTTTCACTATACCATGACATTTTTGCATAGCCAATCAATGGAGGAGGTTATTTGAGGAAGTCTCTTGTATAATCTAGAATTATATCAAATCTTTGGAAAGTTTCCTTGGATATTCCTTCTGAATATTTCTTAAAAAAAATTTGGAATATTCATTGCATCTATAAACTACATGAAGATTCCTGGCATTTATAAAGGTCTAGATATTTTTTTCATGCTTGTGTGAATACCTTCTTTATTTGTACTGTAAATATCTAGTTTCTAGAATATTCTAGCCATTCGATTTATGACACATGGCACAATCGTAACCATCCATATAACGTCCTCTAGGCTATATGAGAGGAGAAGCCTTATTTGTTCCTCGCCATCAAAAAGTTGTATTCTTCTTTAACAGAGTAGACGTTTTCAAACTATCCAATCTCTCTCTCAATCTCTCTTTCTTTTGTTCTGCATTTTCTTATTCTCACTTTAACAATCTAGCTAAGCATTTATAAAACATTTGCACACATCGTTGAGGAGGAAGATCTTACTCCACAGATCGAGATAAAGACAAAACACGAAGTCCTTGACATAAAGCTGTAAATGTAGAATTATTAAACTCCAAGCAACTTTGCAAAGTACTCAACACCTTGAACCAGAATTTTAGCAGCATGTAGATCTCAAGACAGAACTGACTAGCACTAGCTGAAGGCACATTTCTAGCCTTGAAATCCTCCCTCCACATGTATCAAAGCTAGTCTGCATCTCCTCCAAATGTATCGAAGCACATTTGAATTTTCTTCACTTTCATAGTTTCTTCTGATTTCAGAGGCTTCAATTTGAGCTGCTGGCAAATCATAGAAAAACCCTATCTATAAGACTATAATCCAAATCATCCAAGTTATTTTCTCCTCATTCATGACCTATCTTTACTTTTGCGATTTCACCAATCCTTTGAATTCTTTTTAAATTTTCTCTGTTTTTTCCTTGCTTCGATTTGGAATGCCAGTTCATATCAGTACCATCTTCTTCACCAGAAATGACAATAACCAAAGGAGGAGGATAGATTGTCAAGAGTTGAATCAACCAAAATAATAATATGTAAGAAGATACTAATATAATAGACTGAATTTGTAGATCCACCAATCATTCCAGATGTCCAGCGCGTGCAGCTCAAGTGAAAAGCAACATGGACGCCATGCGGGGCCGACAGGGTTCGAGCCCCCCCAACCGTAAGGATGTGTAGGTGTGTCTGAGTTGTAATCCAAAAAACAAAAACAAAAAAAAAAACACGTTCATTCAAGATAAAGCAACTGATAGAAATCATAAAGAAATTATAAGACTTGAAAAGAATGATAGACAAAAATGTATCTGATATATTAATATCATAAACTGAGTCGGCCCAACATAGATTATTTGAGTTTGATGAGTACTGAGAAATTAGAACACCTAGATATCCCAAGTATTATTATTTAGGAGATAGTCCAATCCAATTAGGCATCCTTGTGACCTATTTTCATCTATTCTTTATAAGTTCATAACTTCATAACTACACTCTACAAAACCTATAGAAGTAACCTTTCCATATCTGTCCTTGTCCTAGTATAGTATACAGTGAGCAAGATAATTGTAGATAACACCTCAAGAAACTCTCTTTTTACTATTTTTGCATACAATACCTCCAATATTGCTCCTCTAACCACATTCTTCTTCTCGAAACAAAAACAATAGGTGCATTACTACTCCTATGATATCTCCTATTTCAAAAGTCCATATAGCATCTCCTGCATTTTGCACTTTAAACCAAATTCTCTTCGTTCAGATGAAATTAGGAGGAGCTCTGGGAACAAACCCAGTAAAGGATAAATAAACCGGAATATAAAACTTTGGCGATTTCATAAGTAGTTGCTAACCACAGGTTACCAAATTGTCATATAGAAAGCCTACAAGCAGACTTGAGTTCATAATTTAAGTAACCTACATTACCATTATGTTGTACAAGTATGAATAGATTCAAACAAGACCGATTAATTGCAATGTGTAATAGAGTTTTGATCAACAAAAATGGTTAGAAATGGTAAACCATAGTGCATTTCCGAACCACCGAAGACGAACCAAATTATCCGACAATATCAATGGCTCATAAGAGGTAGAATGCAAGAATGAAGAGGGGTCATAATAGAACTCACTATCAAATTCTCTCATTTATCAAATTACGTAGAAATAAGAAAAAGGATTTACATGAACAAAATTTTCAGCAAAGGATTAAAAAAAAAATGGCACAATTCCATACTCTCACCAGCTTATTGAGGCGGAAAAGAACTCCCCGGTCACGGAGCAACGAAACAAGCCCCCAACTCCGGCGGGTCTTGCTCGCGAAACATCCCCACCAATCCCTCCTTTGCCTTTTGACAAAGCATTATAAACAAGAGGAACGGACACTTCGTCGTCGAATGGCCAAACTCCGGCCAGCTCAATCTCGGTAAACCCCGCAAATCCATCCAATCCAATTATTTTTCTTTTTTCTTCATTGTATCGTCCTAGTGAGCTTACACTTGGAAATGAAGTTGTTCGGCGTGTAGTTCAGACTGCAGAGCTTCAACAGCTCGGCCGACCGCTGCTTGAGCGACTGGTCGCACCCGCTCTGGATAACCAGCAGCAGCTTCGCCGCCAATCCAGCCTCCACGGCGACCCGGCCGCACTCGCCCGGGTCGAGCCTACAGACCGCCCAAAGAATCGACAATGCACATTGGGTGCAACCCTCGGAAACCCTCATCAGGAGCCTGACGACATTCGGAATCGTCCGCTCGCACTCCTTCAGAGCCAGTTGCCCTTCCGGGACGCCCGACAGATCGTCCAGGATCTGCAATGCGGGCTGCAAGCACTCCGTGCTCAGCTCGGGCAGCAAATCCACGACCTGCGGAACGGTGCCGATGCTCACGACCAGAGGTCTAAGCTGGGAATAGCCGGAGATGGTCTTCAGAAGGCAGAGCCCCGCGGAGACGCCGTTCGGGTGGCGCTTGTCCTTGACGAGCCTCAGGATCCCGACGAGGAGGCTGAGGCTGGAGACGAGCTCGGGGCGGAAGTCCTTCCCTTCCATGAGCATTTCGAGGAAGCGGACGCAGTTGACCTTGGTGTCGATGGTGCCCTCGTTGAGCAGGTCGATGACGAGCGAGATCTTGGCGGGCTGGGAGAGGCCGGCGCGGGAGTCGGCGTCGAGGGAGAGGTGGACGAGGATGGAGATGGCCTCGGATCCGACGGCGTGGGAGGTGAAGGGGCCGAGGAGGGAGGAGATCAGCGCCACGCTGGCGGCGGAGGAGAGGGATTTTCTCGTGGAGGGGTGGGAGGCGACGAGGGCGCGGAGGTCCTTGAGGAGCTGCACACGGGACTGGCCCTTGGATCTCTTGAGGGAGGAGGTGAGGTCGGCGGCGCGGCCGATGACGTCGTCGGCGCGCTTCTTGTGGAGGAGGTAGCGGCTGGAGAACCAGGCGTGGATGAGGTGGAGGAGGGTGCGGTTCGGGGTGAGGGAGCGGTCCCAGAGCTCCTGCATGGTGGTGGGGCAGGTGGGGTTGCCGAAGGAGAGCCACCGGAGGATGTTGGGCCGGTCGTAGGTCTGGCCCGTGCAGAGGGTGACGGGGTCCGTCATCGGCGAGAGGGAGATGGGGCAGATGAACACCGCCGGGACCTCGGCGTCGCCGGAGTTCGCGGCGGAGTCGAGCTCGTCGATCATCTTCTTGAGGTCGAGCTTCTTGTCGGCGGCGGACGCGACGGGGGCGCAGCAGGGGGCGGAGGCGCCGCCGAGGATGCCGTCCTTGACGGCGGTCTCGACGTCGATGACGTGGCCGGAGTCCCGCTGCTCGTAGCGGGGCATTTTTGCCGGTGGAAAATTTGAAGATTTGGTTTTGATGGGGGGTGGAGTGAGATCTAGAGAGAGAGGGAGAGGGAGGGAGTAATCAATCGGTCATGGAGAGGAGAGAGAAAGTTGAGCGGATGTAGGGGGAGGGGCGACCCCACGTGCAGGGGACTGACACAGGTCACAGTCATCCACCCGGTGATATACGTGGGCTGTTACCGGGGTGTGGCGGAATGACTAGAATGTCCTCCTCCCATCTTAATTTGTTGTGTTTTCTTCTTCTTCTTTTTTTCTTTCTTTTGTCTTTTCTAATTATTTGAAAAGTTGTTGGTTTGTTGATACTTGGTTGTTATAATTAAATATATAAAAAATTCCATTAGTATGTACTAAAGGCACATAGACAACTTTTTAAACATATTAAGTTTAGGATATATTGTCTACAATAATTAGGAATATCTCTTGGTAGAAGTTGTTGGTAGGAATGGCAACATTGAGGGTCGGGGGAACTGTGATCATGTCCTCTATCTCCATCTTCGAATAGTGTTCAAAATTTTACTTCCGTCTCCATTTTTGGTCGGATTTAATTTTTTATTTCTATCCCCGTTCGCGTGTAACAATACACTTCCGTCCTCACCACGTTAACACTTTCGATGCCGAATTTTTTCGTCCCCGTCTTCTGTCCCGTTAATAATTTTTCATGTACAGTATAAACTTAAAAATAAATCGTCCATTCCAAAAAAAAAAAATATGAGACATGTCAATAACATGGTTTTAATATATATATATATATATATATATATATATATATATATATATATATATATATATATATATATATATATATATATATATAATGAACTCATACAAATAGGTTGCACATATGAGTACAAGTAATCGGGGTCGAAATTTTATCGGGACTAGGAGTACTATATCCATACCGACCCCGAACTCGACCGGAGATTTTTTTTTTTTAATTCTCATTTCTGTCCACATCTCTGTTTCTAAATCTCCAACTCCGTTTCCATTTCCGTTTCTAAATCCCCAACTTCGTCAAAAAAAAAGAGTCCCCGTCATATTTAGAGGAAATTGTCGTCCCTATTTGTTGGTAAATTTGTTATATTATGAACTAGAGATCGTAGATTCAATACTCATTAACCATGGTGTCTGGTGTAATTTCTTTTATTAATTTTGTATAGTAGCCTCTTTTAGATTTTTATATTGGTATACTTTTTTGTCTATGAGAAAAAGTATGCATCTATCATTGTCATATATTATTTGGAAGAAAAAAAAATGTTAACCCACACACACACAACACTAAAATTTACCCCGAGAAATATAATACATTAGATATGCATTTAACTTTTATGATCCGTTATTATTTATAAAAGTATTCTCTCGATACTTTTCTAGTGAAAAGCACCATAAAACTAACATAAAAATTGTTTGTATGAATATTTTTTGTAAGAAATACAACAGAGAGGAAAAAATTTAGAAATATAATATAGACTAATATATTTATTGGGGAAAATGAAACAGGTTGGCAGCGATAATAGGTTTTAATACCACTAGACTAGAGGTCATTGACATTATATATAATATAAATGACCTCTATCCTAGTGGTTAAGAGAGATGCATGTGGTCTAAGTTGTCGGAGTTCGAGCCCTAGTGGAGGTCAATGTTTTAAAAATCGGACCGGTGGTTATTCCGGCCAAGGCACTGGGTCGGATCAAATTGGTTCAGCCAGTTGGTTCAACCAGTGGTTCAACTACTGGGTTAACTTAAGTGGTCCAAATTAATCCTTTATGGCCATTAATTTTTTACAAAATACTAACTTTTAAACAAAACCGGATCAATACTGAACCGGACCGAAAAATTGACCAGTTCACGGGTGAATCGGCCGGTCCGGTCCGATTTTTATAACATTGGTGGAGGCGAATTTGTCATAATTATCCATTGCTTCAAAAAAATTATATATATATATATATATATGACGTCATCCATCACTCTTATTCAATTTTGTAACATTCTCCAAGAATATTATTATGCACTCCTCCCTCTATGTATGTACAAATTAATGTCAAATTTAATGCAGGGATATTCATTCTTCCATTCTTTTACTCCTCCCTCTATGCATGTATAAATTTTTTTCTCCAAGGTCATATTTTTTACAATTTTTTTCGTACAAATAAATTTATATTATACTAAACAGATAATAAACAAATATTAATTTTAATTTAGTAAGTTTTAATAATGTATTAGTAAAACCTGAAGCATGCAATCAACATTTATTAAAAATCGACAAGGATAGAAATGATGATTTCATTGAGTTCGTGTGCGTAGAGAAGTAAAAGAAACAAGATTGACCACCTTACTAAATATCTACACATACTACTTTTTAGTTTAACCAATTTTAAGGTTAGGTCCAACATCAAGTTACAAAATGTTTTTTTATTTACAAAAATCTTAAATAATGAAAAGCATTGAGTTGTACAATAAAAAAATAAAAAAAAGAGGGGCAAGATGGTCATGGCCGAGAAGTAGAAAGAAAGGCACAGTGCAGTTCGGGAATTGGGTTTTTAATTGAAACGGAAACCAAAGTGCACTTTAGCAGCTTAGCTATAATTGATTAACGTCACCGATGCGTTAATAAAATCCCCTCAAAATCTAATTGCACCCAACTCAACGCCCCCACCTCTAGTCCACGGTCAAACTTAACAGTTCATAAGAAGGGTTACTATCTGAGTGTTCGTAATTCGAGTGCAAATAGCAATTGGTCCCATTTTGTTAAAGTGCCAGCAAAGCGTTTGACTGGACTGGGGCCTCGATAGGACCGGAAGAAAGCATCGAGGGGTGATATCCGGTCCCCGGTGACCTTGACCGAGGTTGACTGGCTTTTCCCGGTTGCTGTATAGTCTGGGAATTGGGGGTTGGCCCAAGAATCATTTGCATCTCTATATTTAAAAGAAATCGCAAAATAATTTTTAATTTGGGTGTCACCCAGGGGAAGAAGTAGAGTTTTATTTTAACGCAATTTGTATTAACTATTATAATGTTTTAAGGGTAGGGCCGATGATTAAACCAAAATTAAGTCTAGCCGAAGTTCAAATGGGTTTAGTTTGATTTGGTTTGGTTAAAATACGTAAAATATCAACATTTATTTTTTGGTTTAATTTGATTTGGTTTGTCTATCGTTGGTTTAATTTGATTTTGCAACTATAAAGTCTTCCAAATCCAAACCAGAAACCAAATGTTTGATATTTCTCGTGAAAAATTTCTTTGAGTTAAAAGAAAGCAGATCGGTTCAATCGTGCATGTATTCAACCGGTTCACCGGTTAAATCTCGTTTTTGAAAAAAAATAAAAAAAAGGCGGGTTCTTAAAAAAAATCGGTTCACCCATTTATTGACAAAATTTGGTCAGATCCGGTCCAACTGTTGATCCATTCTGATTTTGACAACAACGAACAATTTCTATAGTTTACACTTATTACATAAACTATTCATATATTGAAACTAATTACCCATATAGTTTATATTATAAAAACTTGTAATACTAACCAGTCCTATCTTTTATTAAAATTATAAATTAGAGGGGTGGTCAATTTAATTATATTCGAAATATGGATAGTCCATGTATACTCATGTATTTATTTTTTATTTGATGTTCATTTTTTAGTAGGTCTTTGGTTGAATAATTCTTTTTGTTAAATTGAGGAGGGAAAATTGGACTTTATGTTTCAAACGGATCAAAATTATCATAGATTCAATATATATATATATATATATATATATATATATATATATATATATATATATATATATATATTCAAAGCGAAATTGAACGAAAATAATAGATTCAATTTCTTAGAATCGTTTGGTTGAACTAATTCTATTGGTCAATATATCGGATCTAAAGTTGAGATCATAACTAATTATATTTAAAAACTATAATTTTTATACGGATAAAGTGCATAAAAAAAAAAAAAAAATCTTAAATTTGTATTGTTAGCAAAATAAGACCCGTAGGCATTTGTATCAATTAAACCATTCCGCAACAGATAACTTGATCAAAATAGTCTCTTCCGTCTATTATTAGTTGGAAGTGAAAGTCAGAGGATGCTTTAGAAAAAATAAATTATAATATACGCAAAATACCCTGAACACAACAGGAATGCCAGCTTATTACATGGATGAGTTTTTTGCACTTTATCCCATAAATGGGTTTAGATTATAAAATAAAACATGATATACCAAAAAAAACCACTAACATTTTCAAAAAAAAATCTTGATATACCCAAAATAAAAAAAATGAATGAAATGAAGTTTTAACATGTATATATTGTAGGGTTAGATTTAAATTTTTTAAAAAAAAAATCATAGCAACATATACCCAAAATTTTAATATATTATATAATTTTATTAAGATATTTAGTCTACGGATTCAAATAAGATATTTTTATTTGGGTCTTCATAATAGACGGACTTATGATTGACTGTTAAAAGCCGATTAAAAAAACAAGAAGAAACCAAAAAAAAAATTTGTTTAAAAACTAACTAAAAAAAAGTTTATGCTATTGAAGGGTAAATTGCAAAAAACTCCTCGTTAAATATACGCCTTTTTGCGTAGAAAGACCTTTTAAATTTTTTTAGCAGTTTATCCCTCCTTAGATTACAAATCCGCTCGATTAGGCCCCTCCAGCCAAATTTTAAAAATTTTATACCTAAAATATCCATGTCCCCCTCTAACCCCTCCCCTCCCACCCGGCAGCGCCGGCGCCTGCGATCCCCCAGCCCCCCCGACCCCCCCCGCCAGCGATCCCCCAGCCCCCCCCCCCCCCGATCCCGCCCCTCGTCGGCGAGCCCCCAGCCCCACCCTCCTCGCCGGCGAGCGCCCCCCCGACCCACCCCCCCCTCCTCCTCCCTCGCCGGCCCAGACCCCCCTCCTCCTCCTTCGTCGGCCCCGACCCCCCTGCTCCCTCGCCGGCTCCGACACCCCCCCCCCCCCGCCCGACCCCCCCCCTCCGCCTCCCTCGCCGGCGAGCGCACCCCCCTCCTCCTCCTCGCCGGCGAACACAACCCAAACAGTCGAAGGAGGAGGGAGGGAGGGATAAAATTGTCATTTGGGGGCAAAATGAGCATATTTTATACTTTTGGAAATTTTAAGAGCATGGAGTCTTTTAGTGCAAAAAACGGGAATCTAACGAGGGGTTTTTGCAATTTACCCTGCTATTGAATAATGGGAAAGATGCTTTTATTGAAATTGAAACTAATGGGAATATTTTTTTCCCTAAAACATTTAAATGATTTTAATATCAACCGCCAATCTTAAAAGGATTTAATATTATCTATCCACTTACTTGAAAGAGTTTTATATACTGTCGAATTAATTAGAAAAATAATGTTATATGAAATTTG
Source organism: Iris pallida (assembly GCA_029216955.1). Taxonomy (NCBI): domain Eukaryota; kingdom Viridiplantae; phylum Streptophyta; class Magnoliopsida; order Asparagales; family Iridaceae; genus Iris; species Iris pallida. Next base: position 47,407,622 of record JANAVB010005597.1, read on the forward strand.
TAATTAACAAATTATACAGTTGAGATAAAGACTAATTGTATTAGCTATTCCTATGTTTTACATTTATTACAGGGACCATTTTTGCTTTAAAACTAGTTACATGTACCCCCTATAGTTTCTATTTTCTATAGAAATTAATAACACGGACCACTCCTGCATTGAAACTAATTACACAGATCCTCCTATAGTTTTTATTTTCTATAAAAACTAATAACAATGACCACTCCTACGATTAATAAAATTTATAAAGAAGAGGAACAGACAGTGTAATTATTTTTGAAATATGAATAGTCCTCGTAATACTCACAAAACATAGTGGAATAAGTATAATTAACCCATGAAATAATGTCTTAAATAAATAAATGGTTTATTTTTCTTGGCGGTCCATTTAAAATAGACGGTTGATCAGTATTAGTAATTCTCTCCTTCGCGTTGTGCGTTGTGCATTAGAGAATCAATAGCAAGGCTCATCCCAATTTCTATATTTTATATTCAGAATGTATAAGTTTATTTTGTAGAATTGTAAGACTCAACTGAAGCTACAATTAGAGCTACATGATAGTCTCATCTCAGCCAACAGGAGATGTAGATTGGGTCTCAGAATTCCTATATTCATTCTTTTTCAAAGGGAATTTTAGTCCCACATCGGCTAGACCAAAGGAGTTGTATCTCTATATATTAGCTATGCTATTTTAGAGATACACATGTGGTGTGGAGGTGCAAATGGGTGTGCCATGTGGGATTATTTTTCTAATGGAAAAAAGGCTAAATAAACAATTGTAAGCATTCATGCTTTTTGCTCTTGGGAAATTTATTTCCATAGGAGCTAAGCCCCGTAGGGGCTTAGCGACTAGGACTCGGGCTCATGAGGCGTAATGTGGCATTTTGTTGGCACACTTTGGACTTAGCACGTCAGCATCGTCGCAAAGCGCATAGTGCGCTTAAGTTGCGCTCGTTGTGCGGCCCAGGTAGCGCGAGGTGCGCAACTTGCTTCAGATCGTGCCTGTGCATGATCTGAGCGGTTACTGTACGTTCAGAGTGGTTATTACCACGTCCCGAATGTTGTGCTAACCGGACAGTTGCAACTCGGGCCTATAAAAGGTCTCTTCTCTCTCACAGGCAAAAACACAGAACACATACAGAAGTTATAAAAGTTTACAAGTGTTTCTTAACACAAGTAACAGAGGCTGTGAGACAGAAGAGAGCTTTGCACCAGCGTTGCTTTTACACGGGAGTCCGTGTACGATCCGAGGAGTCAGAAGAGCAGAAGTGTTCCAAAGTTCTCCGACGAACTTGCTGGTTCTGGAAGCTATTCGTGTGGGGCGAATATAGCTTTGAGCAACGGTGATTATTCACCCCAAAAGAAGTTTTCCATCTATCGCCAGTCTCGTCTTCGTTGCTTTGGATTACGAAATCTTCTTAGATTCTCGTAATATCATATGTTGCTGTAACGAGATCTTCTTAGATCTTCGTTATACTTGCGCAACCTTCCTAGAAGTGTTGCGTTAGAACATTGTTCTTACAATTGTTTCATTTTTCTCAGTTTTCTAACGAAAAATTGTGCCCCGGTACTAACAATCTCAAAGCTATATTCTACGATGGAAAACTTTAAGCTTCACTCCTCAATATGACTTCTGTAAGTTAGAAAAGTTTGATGGAGAGCATTATCAAGTCTAGAAGAGGAAGATTATCTCACTCTTCAATCCAGAGACGTTGATCACGTGCTTTGAAGAGGAACATACTATTCCAGATACTCGGTCTGCTGCCGCAATCACTGTGGCTACTAAACTTCAGGCCAAGTAGAAAAGGGAGAACAGTATTTGCAGACTGCTTATCTGAATGCTATGGAGGATACCCTAGCAGAATCCTACAGTAAGAAGACTATTGCCAGAGACATATGGAAGTCTCTAGAGAAATGTACGAAGAAGATAAGAATAGGAGCAAGATTTGTGGTTGAAAATATCATAAATGGCTCTTTGAGGACGAGAGTCCATGCTGCCGCAAGTGAAGGAATTCCTGAAGCTGCGACAGAAGCTGGAAGACGAAGCGATGCCCCTTTCTGACAAGTTTGTTGTTGGAGGGATTGTCTCGAAGCTCCCCGCTGGGTGGAGTAAGTCTATGCAAACATGTATAGGAAGAAGCTTGAGATCAGCCTTGAAGATCTCTTACAGGAAATCTATGTTGAGGACCAGATGCGGGCTCAACTGAAGGTGGACGCACTGTCTAAGCAATTGGCTAACGCCAATCTGGTTCATACCAATGAACAAGGGAAAAAACAGACAGCTTCCCACAGTAAGAAGAAGGACCCTGACAATCTTAAAGTCAAGGGAACTTCGTTCAAGCAAAAGAAGCCAAAGTCCCATTTGGCTTATTTCAAGTGTGGTAAGAAGGGCCACTTCAAGAATGAATTCAAAGCAAAGACCAAGCAATCAGAGCAAGGAGAGCCTATTAAAGTATCTATGATCACTTATGTTGTTGCTATGATTGCGCAGGTTGATACGGTAGGGACTAACTGACTGGTGGGTAGACACTGGAGCCACCTGCCATGTCTGCTCCAGCAAGGAGCGGTTCACCACCTACACACCTACTTCTGAAGTGGTTATGGTAGCAAAACCTGGCACAAGCTGAAGTGCTCGGGATCGGAACGTTAGTATTGAAGCTGACTTCGAAAAAGTCTCTGACGCTTCAAGGTGTGAAGCATGTACCTGCTATTGCCAAGAACCTGATCTCAGGAGGCCTACTCTGCAGCACAGGCCTCAGGATGGACATCAATGCTGGCCAGATGGTGATGTCTATCAAGGGAACATATTTCGGAAAATCTTTTTATACCGAAGGAATGTTCAAAATTCAGCTTATAAATCAGTCTAATGTTTAATGCATTACTCATTCTTATACTTTGAGTTGTGGCATAATAGACTAGGACATGTTCATTGTAAACGAATAAACAGAATGTCTAGTCTAGGCTTATCTCCAAATGGGGGTAAGGTAGAGAAATGTGAAGTTTGTGCTCAAACAAAGATTACAAGAAACCTTCCTCGGGGTTAATCGAAGTACAGATCTTCTGGAGTTGGTACACTCTGATATCTGTGACTTCAAACAATTCTCTACAAAGGCCGGGATGAAGTATTTCATAAACTTTCATCGAGACTTTTTAAAGTATGCTTTCGTCTACTTGCTGAGGCTAAAGACGAAACATTCGAAAGTTCAGGAGTTCAGAGCCGAAGCTGAGCGGCATCTGGACAACAACTCAAGAGAATAAGAAGTGATCAAGGTGGGGAGTACAGATCTCATGAATTTGTATCGTTCTATAAAGAACATAGAATTATCAATGAGACTACGGTCCGTACTCTCCTCAATCAAACGGAGTAGCAAAGGAAAGAACGAACCGTTAACAGAAATGATTAACTCAATGCTGTGACTGCGGGTCTTCCTAAGTGCTACTGGGGAGAAGCTGTATTGAAGGCCACTTTTATTTTAAATAGAGTGCCTCATACAACTTATGACGTTACTCCTCATTAACTCTAGTTCAAGGTCAGACCAACTTGAATGTCATTCGAGTGTGGGGGTGTCTGCATAGTGTCAGCTTCCAGATTGAAGATTCAGAAGCTTGGGACAAGGACTACTAAGACGATCTTCTTGGGGTATGCCGAGAAGAGTGATGCTCGGAGATTTTTGATATTGAATCAAATCATATCATTGAATCTCGCGACGCAGAATATTTTGAAGACAAATTTGCAAGGTACAAGAATATTGTTTTATTGCGGATGTACAGAACAATGAGGGTGCGCAAGAAACTGAAGTATTCAATGAAGATTGGTCTAAGAAGATGTTGTTGTTGAAACAACGATTGAACCAGAATAAGCTGAGCCGTCAGCTAAGCGTGTGAGGAGGCCGAAGGACTTCGAAAGTGACTTTGTCACCTATCATGTGGAAGCAGATCCGCTATCCTATGATGAGGCGATGAAGACCAGAGACGCAGTTTTCTGGAAGGAGGCGATTGACAATGAAATGATTCCATCACCTCAAATAACACTTGGGTGTTAGTGATCTTCCTGAAGGCGCGAAACCCATCTGATGCAAATGGATCTTCAAGAAGAAATGAAAGCAGACGGAACTATTGACAAGTTCAAGCTAGGTTGGTAGCCAAGGGGTTTTCTCAGAAGCAGGGGATTGACTACTTTGACACGTATGCTCCAGTAGCCCGGATGACCACCATCAGAATGTTGATTGCTCTCGCAGCAATACATAAGATGGTGATACATCAGATAGATGTGAAAACGGCTTTCCTAAATGGCGAGCTGATCGAAGAGATTTACATGCAACAGCCAGAGGGATTTGTCGTCAAGGGACTTGAAGACAAAGTCTGCAAGTTGGTAAAATCTTTGTACGGTCTTAACAAGCTCCCAAGATGTGGTATGAGAAGTTTGACAAAGTTATAAGGTCAAATAGCGACTAGTCAGCGAGACGGACAAGTGTGTTTACACGAAGTTCGCTGATGGAAGAGGTGTGATCGTTTGTCTGTACGTGACGACATGCTTATCCTGGGTACGGATATGGGTTGTGTCACGGAGACAAATAAATTCATCTCGACCAAGTTCAGTACGAAGGACTTGGAGGAAGCTGATGTAATATAGGAATCAAGATCATCCGGACAGACACCGGACTAGCGCTGTCACAGTCTCATTATATTGAGAAAATCACTCGTTATGGGTATCGGGATCTTCCAGAGATCGATACGTCATACAGTGTGATCTGAAGCTGACCTAATTAGGGGAAAGCGTCAGGTAGCTGGAGTATGCAAGCGTAATCGGGATTTGATGTATGCTACGACTGCCACAAGGCCTGACATAGCTTTCGTCGTAGAAATGCTGAGTCGTTTCACGAGCAACCCAGGTGTTAAACTGTAGCTCCCATTCCCAAAAAAATTTGAAATATTTTTTATTTATTATTTGATTTAAAATAGTGATTTTACGATTTTATAAATAATTATTTAGTTAACTATTACGGTGGGTGACTTTAGCCATGGTGGAGTTTTGGAGTACAAGGTGATTAGAAATCGTGGCACGATAGTGTAACAGCGTGCTTTGACTAGTGTTTAGCCATGTAGGGAATGCCAAGCCATAGGTGTGTCCTAACTAGAAAAAACCAGGCCAAGTTACAACTTAACCCGTACCAAAGATTTTATTTATTATTTAATTATATTATTGAGTTTTAGGGAACCCGGTTGTACCGAATCTGTCCAGATTGGGCCCAAGTCAAATCCAAGCCCATGTAGGCATGAAGAGGGGACCAAATACGATCTTGTAGACAAGTTTGGTAAATGCAAATAATTTTGTATATATTTTTAGGAATTGGCGATTTTATTTATTAAATCGTTTATTATATAAATGATTATCTATATATTATATATATATATATATATATATATATATATATATATATATATATAATATATATGTGTGTATATATATTCTATAATAAGACAC
>JANAVB010005597.1:47414647-47500932 GCA_029216955.1 Iris pallida
CTATTTGATGGAGTTTATTGACAACATGTAGGGCAACAAAACCCTTCTTTTAGTTTTAAATAAACCTAGGTATTCTTAAATAAAATCTGTGCAAAGTTGATCAAAAATCTGTTTTCAAAATCACGAAAACCTTCGATACGACGTGTGTCCTGCAATCCGGGCGACGTGGTCACGAACCGAAAGCATCAACAGGTGTATCAACTTCGGGACGTGTGGGCTTTGACGAAATTAAATTGGTACGTGTGCGTGACAAATTTGATGCGTATCCGTCAAAATTCACCGTATCGACCTCCGTGCTAATTTTCCAATTACTTTGCACGTTCGTCAGTCGAGACGAAACTTGCGCCAACAGGATCGTATCATTTTTTTGGTCCTGTATACCAAGTTTGGTCCAATTCTGAGACAGTTGATTGGATCGCCGTTTCGCGGGCCCCACGATCCAATTCACGGGCGATTTTGTGCACGGCCCACGGAATCCAAAACTGGACATACCGTTGGGTTTCGTATCATCAAAATAAATTCGTAGAGATATAGTTTGACGACTTTAGAGACATTGACTCTGGCATATTTTTGGTGCAAGCTGGTCCAACGGCGGACACCATTTTTGTCCAAAATTACCGTTTTGCCCCTGTGTCCAGAATTGGACTTAAGAAGGACACAATTCTAACTAATGACTATTCTGAAAAGTGGCACTGTCTGTTTCAGCTTTCGGGACAGTTGTGATGATGTGGACTTATGGCGTACCAGTTGACGGTATATTATTGGATCTTCGTGCTACCACCAGGCAAGATACCTTGCCTCCCTCTACAGTTTATTTACATGCATATTTCTATTAGTATATACTTTTACTAGTTGATTATTGACATGTGATTGGTACATCGTGCATGCTAGTATATATATAGTCCTTGTTTATAGTTAATTTTGTGGTTCATATTGGATTGGTTCTCTCATGTATCTTGATTGGGTCGTGTCGTGTCATCACCTTACTTGGACTGAGTCGCAACATGTCATAGGGTGAATAGTCATAACAGAATGCTTGTACCTTGAATTTTGAAGCTAACCTGCAAGTCCACACGGGGAGAGGGTTAGTAGTTCTTTGTACCTTGATTTCGTGAAGCTAACCTGCGAGTCCACACTAGGGCGAGAGTAGTAGTTATCTGTATCTTGATTCTGAAGCTAACCTGTGAGTCTACATTAGGGACGAGGGTTAGTAGTTATCTATTTTGCACCTGCGAGTCCACACTAGGGCGAGGGTGATTTCTGAAGCTAACTTGCGAGTCCAACTAGGGCGAGGGTTAGTAGTTGTTCAAACCTGCGAGTCCATACTAGGGGCGAGGGTTGGTATTTATTAGTTATCTGTTGACATCGTGTTCTATTATTCTTCTAACAGTTCGTTTATGCGTAGTGGCTCTTCCAGTCGTGTGTGGTCGTATTTTCGTGTTGATTGGTCTTTTCCCGTTGATTTCCTATATTTTCTTTTTTGCATGATAACTGCTAGATAGGCATATTTTTATGTATCTTGCTATATCCCCTGAGGACCTGATGATCTCTTCAGGTTTAGCGATGCATGGAATTAGCTAGTAGTTCGGGATGGCGGAAGTGATGATACGCTTGCGGGATTCAGGTATCGTTACTACGTTATTATTCGCTCGTGCTTTCATACCTTATCATGAGATATCCTATTTTCTATTCAGTTTTAGACTCTTGTTACTTTCTTTAGAGTCTTATCGGACATATATGCTAGTGGGCTGCAGACCACGACCCATACTTGTCATTTATTTAGTACACTTATTGTGGATTTAAGATATAGATTTATTTGCCATGATTTGGCAGCTTACCTACCCGTGACAGCGTTTACATATTCGAGAGGGGCGGGGTCCGCTCGATACGTAGCTGGCTTGCTCAGCTCTCGCGCGCGAAAAGTAGGTGCGGGTCGTGACAAGTTTTTTGGTGGCCCATGCAGGTCAGAGCATATCGTATCGGTTACGTACTGTACTGATACGAGCCTGCAAATATGACAAAACCTTAAAAATCTCAATCCTCACTGCCTTGAAAATTCTCCTAGAAATTTCGCTACGTCCTTGAAATTTCATATGTTCTCGATTAATCTTCCTTGCTTTTCGAACCATTGATTCTCGTCCTTACTATTCCGAGGTAACGACGATCGTGCTGTCTAATCTATCAAAAATTCTTAAATTATAGTATATTATTGCTTGACTATTAAATATTTAGTGTTATAGATATGAGGGATTATAGATGCCATATGCCCTAGATATCTGTTGGTAGATTGTTAACAAGTTAGAAGGATATACGATTTTAGTGGCCATGTTTGAGGTGTAGTGACCAAAGGTGGGTAGAAGTCTCGAGATTTTGTAGTTACAAAATGGCTAGGAAAAAAGATATAAACTATTTTGAGGAATTAAATTTGAGGAGATTAAGGTAATAGTAGACTTTGAATTTTAAATAAGAGTTATGAATTAGTATTTCGAGGACGAAATATTTAAGGTGGATAGATTTGTAGCTCCTCTTCCCAAAAATTTTTAAAATATTTTTATTTATTTATTTGATTTAAATAATGATTTTACGATTTTTATAAATAATCATTTAGTTAATTATTACGGTGTGTGACTTTAGCCATGGTGGAGTTTTGAAGTACAAGGTGATTAGAAATCGTGGCACGGATAGTGTAACGACGTGCTTTGACTAGTGTTTAGCCATGGTAGGGGAATGCCAAGCCATAGGTGTGTCCTAACTAGGAAAATCAGGCCAAGTTGCGACTTAACCGTACCGAAGATTTTATTTATTATTTAATTATTATTGAGTTTTAGGGAACCCACTTGTACCAAACCTATCCAGATTGGGCCCAAGTCAAATCCAAGCCCAAGTAGCATGAAGTGGGACCAAATACGACCTTGTAGACAAGTTTGGTAAATGCAATATTTTGTATATATTTTTAGGAATTGGAAATTTTTATTATTAAATCGTTCATTATATAAATGTATGTATATATATATATATATATATTATATATATATATATATATCTATATATATTATATATATATATGTGTGTGTGTGTGTGTGTGTGGGTGTGTGTGTGTGTGTGTGTGTGTGTTTTCTATAAATAAGACACTATACTATGAATATATATTTAGGATATTATTTGGTTGCTATGAATAATTCTATATTATGAATATTGATTATATTTCAAATAATTTATTGTTGGTGTGGAATTTGTGGTATATATATATATATATATATATATATATATATATATATATATATATATATATATATATATATATTTTTTTGTTTATATAATATATATATTATATTATATATATTATATATAATATATATATATATATATATATATAAGGTGTGGGTGTATACATATATTTTGTAATAGATATAGCATTATAGTAAATAGGAAAAGCAAAATAGCCAGCAGTGGGAATTCCTCAGCCCAGGCCACAACAAGTCCAGGCCCAAAACCGAGCCCTAACTTCCCCAGCACAAGCTCTCTATGAAAACCGGCTCATATATACGCATATATATGGAGAAGATTGGGAGAAACTCCAAACCATAATGCAAACCCCCACCCGATCTCCAGGCGGCTGCGCGCCACCGCAGCGCCGCCCTGGGCCACCACTGGCCGGCCGAACACGCCAGAGCGCGCGGGCACCACAACAGCAGCAACCAGTCCAAGCCCCAACTTCTTAGTAAGTTTTTTCCCTTGTCCCTTCGTCGTTTTCCAAATCGAAATATGCGTTGGAAACCCAACCTATAGGTGTTGACACCAATGAATCGTTTCGAACTAAATCGAAACGAAATCGATATAAAATCGATGCCAAAAATGGCGAAAAACTGATTAAAAACAGGACTGACAACAGTCGAGTTAGCCTACTTTGCATTTAATTATCTTCCAAACCATGCATGATTTCGAAAACCTATTTGAAGGCGTTTATTGAAACATGTAGGGCAACAAAACCCTTCTTTTAGTTTTAAATAAATCTAGGTATTCATTAAATAAAATCTGTGCAAAGTTGATCAAAAATCTGTTTTCAAAATCACAAAAACCTTCGATACGATATGCGTCCCGCCAATCCGGGAACGTGGTCGCAAACCGAAAGCATCGAAAGGTGTGTATCGATTTCGTGGACGTGTGGACTTTGACGGAATTTAAATTGCTTGCGTATGCGCGACGAATTTGATACGTATCCGTCAAAATTCACAGTATCGACCTCCGTGCAAATTTTCTAATTACTTTGTGCACGTTCGTCAGATCGAAACGATACTTACGCCAACAGGACCGTATCGTTTTTCTGGTCCTGTATGCCTAGTTTGGTCCAATTCTGAGACAGTTGATTGGATCGCCGTTTCGTGGGTCCCACGATCCAATTCACGGGCAATTTTGTGCACGGCCCACCGGAATCCAAAACTGGACATACCGTTGGGTTCATATCATCAAACAAATTCGTAGACATATAGTTGACGACTTTAGAGACCATTGACTCTGGCACATTTTTCGGTGCAAAGCAGGTCCAACGGCGGATACCATTTTTGCCGGAAATTATCGTTTTGCCCCTGTGTCAAGAATTGAACTTAAGGACAGGCAATCTTAGCTAATTTGACTATTCTGAGAATGTTGGCATTGTCTGTTTCAGCTTTCGGAGACAGTTGTGATGATTTGGACTTTATGGCGTACCAGTTGACGATATATTATTGAATCTTCGTGCTACCACCAGGCAAGATACCTTATCTCCATCTACAGTTTATTTACATGCATATTTCTATTATGATATAGTTTTACTGGTTGATTATTGACATGTGATTGGTACATCGTGCATGCTAGTATATATAGTCTTTGTTTATAGTTAATTTTGTGGTTCATATTGGATTGGTCTCTCGTGTATCTTGATTGGGTCGTGTCGTGTCATCACCTGTAATTAGACTGAGTCACAACGTGTCATAGGGTGAAAAAGTCATAACAGAACTGCTGTACCTTAAATTCTTGAAGCTAACCTGCGAGATCCACACTAGGGGCGAGGGTTAGTAGTTTTTGTACCTTGATTTCGTGAAGCTAATCTGTGAGTCCACACTAGGGCGAGGGTTAGTTATCTGTATCTTGATTTTGAAGCTAACCTGCAAGTCCACATTAGGTGTCACGCCCCGATTCCGTCGAATCGATAGTCGCCCCGGGCGTGATGTCGTGCGAACCTAATTTGCGATCGCACAAGGCCTAGTCATAAGGTAATCCGAGACACGAGATCTAAGAGAGTACGCAGACAAATTGATACACACAATAATTAAAGGAAACTTGATCTTTATTGATAATGAACATCTTTTTACAGACTCTGATACAAGACTCCTTGCCGCGCGGGCTACAACATGACTCGATTACAAAAGAGTGCCGATGAGATAGCCGTTCCATACTTTACATACATCCCTCAATATTCACAAGTACTCCATTGACCTGGATGGGAGGGACGCTGAGTCATTTTCCTTGGACTGTCGAGAGCCTTCAAAAGTAGAGTCGCTGAAAGAGAGTCTTCGACGCACGGCCGAAGCTTCAAAAGTCACGAACGCCGCCGAGCTAGCTGGCGCGTCCTTCCTGGTTCGCGGGACCTGCAAAGAGCGAGGATCAGCACGAAACACATGTACTGGCGAATGGCTAATTAAATCCAAGCTCTGCATTTGATTCAAGAAGTTTCGTAAACATGTTAGCTAGCTATTTCAATGATCTTTCTAACCATCCTGTTCGATTTGCATGTTAACATTTTGAGGCAAGCATATGGACTTGTATATCATTAAGTAATTATCATTCATCCCGTGTCCCGTGCACCTGTTAAGCAGTGAAAAGGGGTATTAAGGCCACTGGCAATGTTAAGCCATCGCGGACTATAGCATTTGGTTAGACGACGCCCCTTTCGCGTCGGGTAGCTAGCCCTGTACGAAAGTGCCCGCATAACTCGCGCCGATGAAGGGTTGGCGCTGCTACACTCGTTCCTCCCGGGCCGAATCGGTCCCTTGGCCTAGGCAACCGTTCGAGGAAACTTCACCTTGTCGACAAGTTGTCCAATGACCATTTTCCTTTGGAGTTAGTTGATTTCCTTACTTAGCCGTATCGTTGCGATAAACGTTAATCGATTCATTCATTGTTTGCATAGGCTAAGTGAATTTGTATAAGAAAGCTCATTTCTATTTTCAAAACCGGCAGTTTGATAGCAGGTGTTTCGTGAAGAATCGTGCCATGTTTTTTGATTCTACACTATTATGACAAGCATTTATTTACTTCACATGTTGAGTTTGAAATAGAGGGACGAGACGAAGGAGGTTAGCCACTCGCCTTAGTCTTTGCTTCAAGCGAGCGACCGGTTGGCTGCGCTGACGTCGCCTACGCGATCACCTGCAATCGCATAAGCAACTGATTAGAACACTGTATAATTCAAGGATATTCGATATGAATGCGAAGCTCGAAAACGCATCACGAAAACCCATCGAAAACATTCACGAAAAATGCATTCACGAAATCCAAAGCCAAAGCCAAATCAAGTGCGGCATGAAAACCAGAGCAAGGGAGGTCTCTCCCGACTCAGCCGCAGAGCCAATCCTCGAGGCGCAACCCGCTGAATATGGGACTTGGTTCCGAAGAAGCCATTCCATAACGTGGAATGGATCTTAATTCAACCGTTCCCGTTCGATCGACTCGGCCGATTCCGACCTATCGGTCCCGACCGAATCGATAGCGACAGTGTTCCTTTCTCGCGCACCCGTGGACGGAGACGGGGCACGATGTAGGGACGGGGCACTACACCATAACCAACTAATAAAAAGTTTCGTCCTCGAAACTTAAAGATGAAACCTACCTCTACGAGAACAATGAAGGGAATTTATCCTTCATCTCCGATTCAAGCTCCCACGTCGACTCTTCGATCGAGTGGTTCTTCCAGAGGACGCGAACGAGAGGGATCGCTCGATTTCGCAGCAACTTATCCTTGCGTTCTAAGATTTGAACTGGCTCTTCGACGTAGGATAAGTCTGACTTTAGCTCCAGCTGGCCAAAATCTACCACGTGGCTAGGGTCGTGCACGTACTTCCGCAACTGAGAGACGTGGAAGACGTTGTGTACACCATCAAGCGCCGGCGGTAGGGCAATTTTGTAGGCCACTGGCGCGACCCGTTCAAGTATTTCAAACGGCCCGACGAATCTCGGACTCAACTTTCCTTTCGCGCCGAACCGACTAACTCCCCGCATGGGCGACACTTTGAGAAATACGTGATCGCCTACTTGAAACTCGAGTGGTCGACGATGAATGTCCGCATAGCTTTTCTGGCGACTCTGTGCGGTTTAATCTTTCCCGAATGAGCTTGACCTTTTCCACAGTCTGTTCCACCAGCTCCGGGCCGAGTATCTGCCGTTCCCCGACTTCATCCCAGCAAATGGGCGATCTGCACTTCCGGCCGTACAAAGCTTCATACGGCGCCATTTGGATGCTGGATTGGTAGCTATTGTTGTATGCAAATTCGCCAGCGGTAGGTGGACGTCCCAACTTGATTTGAAGTCAATTGCGCAGAGCCGTAGCATGTCTTCGAGAATCTGGTTGACGCGCTCCGTTTGGCCGTCGGTCTGAGGATGGTAAGCTGAGCTGAACTGCAACTTGGTTCCCAGCGCCGACTGAAGGCTACTCCAGAATCGCGACATGAATCGTGAATCCCGATCAGAGACGATGGATACTGGAACTCCGTGCAGCCGAACTATCTCGTCAAGATAAATCTGCGCCAGGCGATCAACGCTCCAAGTAACTTTGATGGCGATAAAGTGCGCTGACTTGGTTAATCGATCGACGATGACCCAGATGGCGTCGTTCCCCCGTGGTGTCTTCGGCAGGCCAACAATAAAATCCATAGTGACATGATTCCATTTCCACTCGGGAATAGCGAGGTTCTGCATCTCCCCGCCCGGTCGCTGATGCTCAGCTTTCACCTGCTGACAGGCCATGCATTGCGACACGAAGAGCGCCACATCTCTCTTCATTCCGTGCCACCAGAAGGTCATGCGGAGGTCCTTATACATCTTGGTACTGCCTGGATGCAAAGTGTATTTCGCATAGTACGCCTCCGACAGGATCTCCTTTCTGAGTTCTGAATCGTCCGGAACGCATAGCCTACCCTTCAATCGAAGCACGCCGGTTTCGTCTTCCGCAAAGTCGGTCGTTCTGCCTGTCGAAATTAGCTCTCGCACTTTCTTCAGGTACGAATCGTCCGTCTGAGCGGTCTTGATCTTATTCAGCAAGCTCGGCTCTAACTGCAACTTTGCCAACTGCACGTTCCGGAATCTGACTCGGAGCTCGATGCCCATCTCTTCAAGGTCGCATAGCAGTCGGGGGTCAATGGATAACGAGGCAATGTACTTCCGACTCAAAGTATCCGCCACAACATTTCCCTTTCCCGGCGTGTAGTCGATAGTCAAGTCGTAATCCTTGATTAGTTCCAACCAACGCCTTTGCCGCAAGTTCAGCTCCTTCTGCGTGAATAGATACTTGAGGCTCTTATGATCGGTATAGATCGTGCACGCCACACCATAGAGATAGTGGCGCCACAATTTCAACGCAAACACAATCGCCGCTAACTCCAGGTCGTGCGTGGGATAATTTTTCTCGTGCGGCTTTAGCTGTCGGGAAGCAAAAGATATCACCTTGTTCCGTTGTATCAGCACACACCCCAAGCCCTGACCGGACGCGTCGCTGAATATCTGGAAACCCTCTGTCCCTTCTGGAAGTGCGAGTATCGGGGCCGAGACGAGCCGTTGCTTCAACTCTTGGAATGCGGCTTCGCAGTCGTCCGACCATTCGAATGCGACTCCTTTCTGGGTGAGGCGAGTCAGAGGCGATGCGATCTTCGCGAAGTCTTTCACGAAGCGTCGGTAGTATCCCGCTAAGCCAAGGAAACTTCGAATCTCGCCGACGGACGCTGGCCGTTTCCAATCGACAACGGCTTCAACTTTCTTTGGGTCGACCGCAATGCCTTCAGCAGAAATGATGTGTTCGAGGAATGAGACGCTGCTAAACCAAAATTCACATTTGCTTCGCTTCGCATATAGTTGGTTTTCTCGAAGGGTCTGAAGCACGGTCCGCAGATGCTCAGTGTGTTGCTGCCGATTCTTCGAGTAGACGAGTATATCGTCGATAAGACTACTACAAACTTGTCGAGGAATGGGAGGAACACTCGATTCATTAAATCCATAAAAGCAGCAGGGGCGTTCGTTAGGCCGAACGGCATTACCAGGAACTCGTAATGGCCGTATCGAGTACGGAAGGCAGACTTCGGCACATCGTTCGGCTTGATCTTGAGTTGATGGTAACCCGAACATAAATCAATTTTAGAGAACACCATGGCTCCTTGGAGCTGGTCAAACAGATCATCTATGCGGGGCAGGGGGTACTTGTTCCGGACGGTGGCTTTATTCAGCTCGCGGTAGTCGATACAAAGACGCATAGAGCCATCCTTCTTCTTGACAAACAGAACGGGCGCTCCCCACGGCGAGACGCTGGGTCGGATAAATCCCTTGTCGAGCAATTCCTGTAACTGCACCTTGAGTTCTTTCAGCTCTGCAGGGGCCATCTTGTATGGGGTCTTCGAGATCGATCGAGTGTCGGGGAAGGTATCGATAGTGAACTCAATCTCTCGATCGGGCGGCATGCCGGGCAACTCGTCCGGGAACACATCGGGGAATTCTGCCACAACGTCGGTCTGACCCGCGTTTGCACCATCCAGTCGCATGTCTCGAACAGAAGGTAGATAGCCTTCGCACCCGGAATACAGCATCCGTCGAGCAGATATTGCAGAGATCACCATGCAGGTCGGCGACGCCTCACCACACGAGTAGCAGAATTCGGGCACTCCCGGTATGCAGAATGAGACCTTCTTTTCAGCGCAGTCTATGGTTGCGTTGCACGGACCGAGCCAATCCATCCCCAGAATAATATCGTAGTCCTTAATATTTAGAACTATCGCATCGAGACTGACCTTTTGACCACCTATACAGATGATTCCGTCTCCGCAGACTAAACTCGCAGCTAGTGGCATGCCCGACGGGATGTTAACAGTGAGCTCGAGACCGAGCGGTGTCAGAGGAAATTTGTGCTCGGCGGCAAAGTCCGCCGATATAAAACTATACGTGGCACCTGAATCAAACAATACACGAGCAGGTTTATTATTGAATTGCAGTATACCTGTCACGACTGTGTCAGATGCGAACACTTCATCTCGGGTCATGGCGTAGACACGGCCCTGAGAATTGGGGCGACGGTCTTGGCCATTCTGTTGTGCGGTCGGTGGAGCCCGAGGTGCTTGGCCTCGGTTTTGTTGATGTTGGGGCGGGCGTTGGGTCGACGCAGCTTCCGGACAGTCCCTTACGAGGTGATCCCTCTTGCCGCATGCGAAACAGACTCTGTTCTTAAGTCGGCAGTCGGTGTCCAGATGCCCATCCTTGTGGCAGAAATTACAGACCATCCTTTCCTTCGTCTGGTTGCCGCGATGTTGACGCTTATGTGCGTTGTTGCCTCCCGCATTACTATGGCGTTTGTTATTAAAGTTAACAGCACCGGTAGTAGTAGGAGGATACTCGGACTCCAGACGGATGGCATGGTTGAGTGCCTCGCCCACAGTTTTGTATTTCGGCACTGAGACATGAGCACGGATAGAGGAACGCAGGCCCACTACAAATCGTTTTGCTCGACTTACGGTGGTAGGTAAATAGTCCCCCGGCGAACTTGGCCAGTTTGTTGAATTTAGCCGCATATTGTCGTACAGTCATATTCCCTTGCGTCAACTGCATGAACTCATTTTCTTTTTCCTGTCGCACGGCTGCAGAAAGATACTCGTTCTCGAACGCATTTCTGAATGTCGCCCATGAGATCGCCGCCGGCTCGTCTTCACGTCGGATAGCCCGCTTCTGCACAGCCCACCAATCGTGCGCATTCATTCGAAGTAGAAGTTGAGCACACGCGACTTTCTTTGAGTCCTCGACACCCAGAAGCTCGAACTTGTCTTCCAGCTCCTCCAACCAGTCGATCGCCACGGATGGATCTTCTGTGCCGTTGAAGGAAGTGCGACAGCTTTTCGTGAATTTTGACACATCGAAGTTAGAACTTCTCGGTGCTGCAGGTGAGAGCACGGGCGCCTCTGGTTCAGCTTCGTTGGATCGAACCGCAGGCTGGGTCACGGCAGGTGTCATCGTTGCGTTGTTGTTGTTGCCGACGACCGACTGTACGATCTGTTGGAGGGTATTCAGCTGCTGTTGTTGCAGCTTGAATTGAGCCTCGAACCGACTCTCGAATTGGGTCTGACGAGCCTCCGCTTGCTGACGATAGAGCTCGTTCTGACGTTGCTGCATTTCAAGCATCTGCAGCATACGTTGCATCGGGTCGCCGGAAGGTCCGGCTACAGTAGGCGTCATTCCCGTTGGGTTAACGGAATGCTCGGGCCTAGAAGCACTCGAGCCGCTGGAAGCGCTCGTCTCGTCTTCCGCCTGAGCTCCCGTAACTGCAGGAAAAAGGAAGGCAACTCTCGTTAGTTTCAGAAAATGTCTTGGGTTCAGCGTATGGAACAACTCTTCTCATCGACACGAGGTCAACGGTTGGAGACTAAAACTCGACACTGGAGGCCAAGGACGTAAAGCCGTGCTCTGATACCATTATGTCACGCCCCGATTCCGTCGAATCGATAGTCGTCCCCCGGGCGTGATGCCGTGCGAACCTAATTTGCGATCGCACAAGGCCTAGTCATAAGGTAATCCGAGACACGAGATCTAAGAGAGTACGCAGACAAATTGATACACACAATAATTAAAGGAAACTTGATCTTTATTGATAATGAACATCTTTTTACAGACTCTGATACAAGACTCCTTGCCGCACGGGCTACAACATGACTCGATTACAAAAGAGTGCCGATGAGATAGCCGTTCCATACTTTACATACATCCCTCAATATTCACAAGTACTCCATTGACCTGGATGGAAGGGACGCTGAGTCATTTTCCTTGGACTGTCGAGAGCCTTCAAAAGTAGAGTCGCTGAAAGAGAGTCTTCGACGCACGGCCGAAGCTTCAAAAGTCACGAACGCCGCCGAGCTAGCTGGCGCGTCCTTCCTGGTTCGCGGGACCTGCAAAGAGCGAGGATCAGCACGAAACACATGTACTGGCGAATGGCTAATTAAATCCAAGCTCTGCATTTGATTCAAGAAGTTTCGTAAACATGTTAGCTATTTCAATGATCTTTCTAACCATCCTGTTCGATTTGCATGTTAACATGTTTTGAGGCAAGCATATGGACTTGTATATCATTAAGTAATTATCATGTTTATCCCGTGTCCCGTGCACCTGTTAAGCAGTGAAAAGGGGTATTAAGGCCACTGGCAATGTTAAGCCATCGCGGACTATAGCATTTGGTTAGACGACGCCCCTTTCGCGTCGGGTAGCTAGCCCTGTACGAAAGTGCCCGCATAACTCGCGCCGATGAAGGGTTGGCGCTGCTACACTCGTTCCTCCCGGGCCGAATCGGTCCCTTGGCCTAGGCAACCGTTCGAGGAAACTTCACCTTGTCGACAAGTTGTCCAATGACCATTTTCCTTTGGAGTTAGTTGATTTCCTTACTTAGCCGTATCGTTGCGATAAACGTTAATCGATTCATTCATTGTTTGCATAGGCTAAGTGAATTTGTATAAGAAAGCTCATTTACAATTTTCAAAATCGGCAGTTTGATAGCAGGTGTTTCGTGAAGAATCGTGTCATGATTTCTTTGATTCTACACTATTATGACAAGCATTTATTTACTTCACATGTTGAGTTTGAAATAGAGGGACGAGACGAAGGAGGTTAGCCACTCGCCTTAGTCTTTGCTTCAAGCGAGCGACCGGTTGGCTGCGCTGACGTCGCCTACGCGATCACCTGCAATCGCATAAGCAACTGATTAGAACACTGTATAATTCAAGGATATTCGATATGAATGCGAAGCTCGAAAACGCATCACGAAAACCCATCCAAAACATTCACGAAAAACGCATTCACGAAATCCAAAGCCAAAGCCAAATCAAGTGCGGCATGAAAACCAGAGCAACGGGAGGTCTCTCCCGACTCAGCCGCAGAGCCAATCCTCGAGGCGCAACCCGCTGAATATGGGACTTGGTTCCGAAGAAGCCATTCCATAACGTAGAATGGATCTTAATTCAACCGTTCCCGTTCGATCGACTCGGCCGATTCTGACCTATCGGTCCCGACCGAATCGATAGCGACAATGTTCCTTTCTCGCGTACCCCGTGGACGGAGACGGGGCACGATGTAGGGACGGGGCACTACATTAGGGGCGAGAGTTAGTAGTTATCTGTTCTGCACCTGCGAGTCCACACTAGGGGCGAGGGTTAGTAGTTGTTCAAACCTGCGAGTCCATACTAGGGACGAGGGTTTGAGTATTCTATTGGTTATCCGTTGACATCGTGTTCTCTTGTTCTTCTTCAGCAGTTCGTTTATGCGTAGTGGTTCTTCCAGTCGTGTGTGGTCGTATTTTCGTGTTGATTGGTCTTTTCCCGTTGATTTCCTGTATTTTCTTTATTGTATGATAAACTGCTAGATAGACATGCTTTTATGTATCTTGTTATGTCCCCTGAGGACCCGATGATCTCTTCAGGTTTAGCGATTGCATGGAGTTAGCTAGTAGTTCGGGATGGCGGAAGTGATGATACGCTTGCAGGATTCAGGTATCGTTACTACGTTTATTATTCGCTCGTGCTTTCGTACCTTATCATGAGATATCATATTTCCTGATTCAGTTTTAGACTCTTGTTACTTTCTTTAGAGTCTTATCGGACATATATGCTAGTGGGCTGCAGACCACGACCCATACTTGTTCATTCATATTTCGTACATTTATTGTGGATTTGAGATATAGATTTATTTTGCCATGATTTGGCAGCTTACCCTACCCGTGACAGCATTTACGTATTCGAGAGGGGCTGGAGTCCGCTCGATACGTAGCTGGCTTGCTCACGCTCTCGCGTCCAAAAAGCGGGTGTGGGTCGTGACATAAACACAGGAAAGCTATAAAACGGGTTATGAGATATCTCAAGAAGACTCAGACATATGCACTGTACTACAGCGGAGATCCGTCGGTAGTGGAAGGCTTTAGTAATGCCAGCTGGTGCTCAGAGGTGGAGAGCGAGAGGTCCACAGGTGGATTCATTTTCATAATGGGTGGAGCTGCTATATCGAGGAAGTCGAAGAAGCAGACTATGCTCTCGCGGTCATCCGTGGAATCTGAGTTCTTTGTACTTGATACCGCAGCTGAGGAAGCAGAATGACTTCGGGAGCTCATGTATGATCTTCCAGTGGTTGGGGCACAAATACCGACGATACCGATATACTGCGACAACCAGGCGACTGCGACGGTGGCATCAAATGACCTCTTCAACAGAAAGAAGAGGATTGTGAGGTTGAAGCACAGGGCAGTACACGATCTTATCAAGAGAGGTGTTATTGCAGTGATTGATGTTCGGAGTCAGAAAAATCTGGCGGATCTGTTCACCAAGGGCCTCAAGCGCCAACTGGTCGACGACACAGCTTGTAAAATGGACTTGAAGGCATTCTAATATTGTATTATTGTATTCCTACCATAAAATTTTATGCTAATAGTTCAAAGAGAAATCTACTAGGCATCTAGCTTTTGGTTCAAGGGAGAACCACTAATCGGAAGAATATCAAGAACGGTAGGTACATGTTCTATTGGGCATGGAGAGGTTACGGACCTACGACCACTGTTGTCTACTGTTATTTTCTGCGAAAAACGGATCCTATGGGAAGGTTGGCTTAAATGCCTTAATGAGTTCTCAGGCAAAGTGAATGCCTGATGTACTTTACAGGAAGCACGGTAGAACAGCACTACAAGGAGTGAAACTCTATGCTACTATGGGGTGACTCCACCATGAGGTTTCCATGCATGGGATAATGTAACGACCCGCTCCGCTCTAGCGGAACACCGATTCAAACGGCAAGTGCAACGACTCAAACGAGCCGTCGACTCGAAGAGTTGCATCGACCCGATGAAGTATCGATACAAGACTTATATTAGCCCGTCAAGGATGAATCCAGACTTAGACTTTCAAAGGCGCACTCGGAGTATCGCTCGGTCGATGCGAACATCGCTAAGGTGGGTGGCTCCGATGAACCCGTCTTTGCTTAGCCTAGACACTTAACAATACGGACACTATTGCTAGAATCGCTAGGCGATAACACCGCGTATGCTAATAAATGACTAAACGCACCTAGCTAAGGGAATAACCCCATCTTGTATGCTTGTTTAGAACATGGAAAAGAATTCGAAAAATATAGGGACTCTCGTACCGTACTCTACGCTCGTGCTAAGGCACAAGCTTACATTCAAGTTCCTTATGCGTTTAACAATGAAGAAATGAATGGTTTACAACAATAAAACGGAAAGACTATCGACATAGTCGTTTTGAGTAGAGTATAGCAACATTGGAAGACTTCGGGACCGATGGGTCCCAAGGCGACTCCCGCACGGGGAGTTGCATAATATATGAATGAATGAATGAACGAATAAGTGAATGAATGAATCAACGAATGAATGAATGAATGAATATGTGAATGAATCAATGAACGAACGAACAAGTGAAAGAAAGAAAATAAAGAATGAATAAAAGATGAGAAAGAAAGGAATGGTTAGCGACAGGTATGACGTAGACGTGCATCGGGGCTCGCTACCCGCGCTGCACGGACGCCGCCGCCAACCTGGTTGATAACGCATCATGGCTCACCGACAGACTACGGCTTAGGTCTTCTTAGATCTTCGTTATACTTGCGCAACCTTTCTAGAAGTGTTGCGTTGGAACATTGTTCTTACAATTGTTTCATCTTCTCAGTTTTTCATCGAAAAAATTGTGCCCTGGCACTAACACAAAATGTAGAAACTTATTTATAGAATAGTAAGGTCCAATTTGGAGTCCAATTTTTTTAATATGAATAATGCAATTTGTTCCTCCAAATTGTCCTTCTTAACCATCCTTCTTACGTGCCAGCTGACGTGCTATGTTGATGTTGCAGCTGAAAAAGCAAATCTTAAAACTAAATTAAACATTAAAATTAAATTAATATTAACATTAACATTATTATTAACATTAACATTAACATTAATATTAACATGACATTTTTTGGATAATTAATTTTTTAGGTTAAAATTTGTGATGTCAGTTGCCATGTTAGATGACATATAATATTATTACATGTAACGTCAGTTGCCACATAAAGAAGAATAGTTGGAGGGACAATTTGAATTTTGGAGGTACCTCTTTTTTTATAAAATTTTTTGAAAATAAAAGAGAGATGGCACTTCCCTCGTCTCATTTGGGTATCAACAATTTTTTTTACTATTATCATACTAACCTAATCTTTTTTACTATGTTTTATTACAACTTTGGGTCTCAAGATATAAATTTTTGTACTCCATATAGTAGATGCTCTCAGAGAAGATTAGGATCAACTCCTAAGCGCTCGTTTCGATCAAGTTTTTGTATTCCTAGGAATAGGTTTTCAATTCCTTTTCTATGGGAAAGGAATTCAACATTCTCATACCTATGTTTGGTTAGGTTGGAAATAGGTATTTCAAAAAATTTAAAAAATTTATCTCCATGTTTGGTTTACAAAGGGATAGAAATATTAATTTATTTAGTTTTTCTTTAATACTCTTTTATTAATTTCACGATGATTTAATGTTTGGGATAGAAGTTGAAAATTTGAAAATAAAAAGAGGGTATAACCGTCCAAACAAAATAGCCTAACATCATTCCTAGGAAAGCAAATTTATTCCCAATGGGGAGCTTGGGAATAGCTTTCCCAAGTCAATGTGAATAGATCTCCTCCCTAAGCCCTTCCTATTTTCTCCTCATTTCCAATCCTAAACATACCAGGTAAGGAATTCAAAACCCATTCCCAAGCCACAAAAACTTGAACCAAACGTCCCCTAAGGGTTCATTGGAAACAAGACTCATTCAGGAGTAAGTCTGACAATTTGAATTTGGACAACCTCTCTCCATAGAACAACCTTCAGATCATTTGATTTTTTTAAGACAGGTCATTTGGTTTTCTTAGGTTTGGTCATTTGTTTTCTTTAGGCCCAACCTAAATCCAACTTAAACATTTTTTTAATAGAGATGAAGGATAACAAAAATTAGCTGGGACTAAGATAACCCAACCCTCCACACCGATCCTGATTAAAACATAGTTAAATATGGAGTTTGTAAGAATTATGTCACCAAACTCAAATTCACCTAAAAGGTGGTTATAGGTTTGAAAAAAGATCAGACTTAAATATAAACTCCAATCTTAGCCCTAAAATAAATTGATTTGTAAGTACATTTAACCCGAACTTAATGTTTGAGTTATTGTAAGTGTATTGAAAGTACATTAAAAAGTGTTGTTTTAATGCATCTGCTCCCAGGAGAAGACAATTTCGATATTTTGCAAGTCTATCGAAAGTGGAAAATTTTGTTGCAATTGGAGAGAGAATGAATTGTGGTAGAAAATAATTGAAGATTTGAAACTCGTTGCAAGTGACGAGCTGTGTTGCTATTTTTTTTATTAATTCAAGTGGATTAATTTATTTTAATTAATATATTTTTGTTAATTTTTATTCAACCGGATAGAAACACACTTTTAGAATATGTTATTAATTAATATATTACAGTAACTAATATATTTATTAATTGAAAATTGAATTTTAGTTAATTTTACATTAGTTAAGAAATTTTAGTTTTTTAACTAATTATTTTTGTTTATTAATTTTTTGATAATAATGAATATGTTTTTAGTTAATATTTCGTTTATTAATATATATATATATATATATATATATATATATATATATATATATATATATATATATATATATATATATATATATATATATATATATATATATATATATATTTGGTAACTAATATTTTTGGTTAAATAATTTATTTCGTTAATTAAATACGTATTACTATATTTCGATAATCTATATTAATTAATATATTTAATAAATTAGCTTTTGTTTGTTAATTTTTGGATAAATAATTTATTTTGTTATTTTTTGTTGAAAGATGGTTAATTAATATTTGTTAATTATAAGTTTTGCTTTTACTTTCATGTTGCCATTCGAATATTGAAATTTTAAACTTCTAATTTCACTTTCATGTTGCCATCTAAACAAACAAAATTGATAGAAACTCTAAAAATAACTATATATCCAAACATGTTGTAACTTGTAAGGCCTCCTTTGGTTAAGGAACCAAGAAAGAAAAGTTGTTCATTTTTTTTGTTTGGTAGCCACAAACTTGGAAATCAATTTCCTGACAAGGAAAAAAAATTGGTGGAAATATGGTTCCACTCAAGACCCATGTGATTGATTTTTCCTCCTCCTTTTACGATTAATATTATTTTTATTTAAAAGGTAAGGATATTAATGGAACATTGTTATATTTTGCTTTCCTTTTCTAGGTAGTTTACTTGTTTTGCCAAGCAACGAAAAAAAAATGTGAAAGGAATCCTACTTTTCCGTTCTCTTGAAAAATACAAGAAAATTCATTTCCTTTCCGTGAACCAAACGAGGATATCTCCTATATTATAATATATTAAAAATATTACTTTCACATCTTTAAAAATTGGATGATGCTATTTTGTCTGTCGTTGGAGGGTGTCCGAGCTGGCCAACGGCCACGTGGTGCGCCATCATTGGCTTCTTGACCCAGAATGGATTTGTGATATTAGGAAGCCAATGACTGCTCGTCACATAGATGCATGCCCTCTACCGGACCAAATATTATTTTCGTTAAAAAATTACAACTATTCAAGCAGTCCTGAGGGTGTGATTTCATAATGTTCGGTGGCTTCTCTCTCAAAGAAATTAAAAGTTGGGTGGTAATTTTGGTGAACACGTGAGGTCGCTCGAGTGAAGAGATGGTTCATAACATGTTTAGCCACTCGAGAGGTGTCCACAGTTGACCGGTCAGAACTGAGTGTACCTTGATTTTTGAAGGACGATATATCTACCGGTTCGATTTAGCTGTTTCTGTAGACGTGTCAGACCGCATGCCCATTGAATCAAAATAATATTTTAAAAAAAAAAGTTATTTGTTTAAAAATACTTTACTTCTGACATTGGAATTTGGAAGTCAGTGTACGTGAGTAGGAAGGAAGTCGACTTTCCTATTCGTGGTTACTTCTACTCAATCGCCAGCCCATCATTTCCTTGATCGTTTTGTCACGCACATCCCCCCTATCATACAAATTAGGCCGAGAAATCAAATTAATATTTTAGGCCTCGTTTGATCTAGTTCTTTGTTATTTTCTTTATTTTAAAAAAATTATAATTTCAATCAATTTTTTTCGATATTTAAAAATATCAAAAAAATGGAAAGAAAAATAAATCCTTACATAAAAAATAATTATTGTGTTGATGTGAGGAATCATTTTTCTCCTATTTTTTTTCTCTTTGGAAATCAAATTCATTTCTTCCTCATTTTTTTTGGCATCTAAATAAAGAAAATGAATCACTTTCCTATACCAAGGTTCCAATCCCGCGAACTAGACGTGGCCTTTAGGGTTCTATTAATTATTAAATATTTTAGTTTCTTTTTTTAGTTTGACGATATTGATATTATTACTTTGATGGTTAATGGTGCCAGACAGATCGATAAGTTTTAGTCGAACTTACAGGTGGACCTTTCTAAATTAATATTCTAACAATTAATAACCTTGGTTACTTAATACAATTTTATGAAATCGACCACATTAACTAAAGATATAATTTAATATTTTAGTTATCTAATAATCAATACATAGTATATAAGAACAAAATTGCTATTTGATTTTCAAAAAATTTGGGTGATACCATCTTCCATTATGTGACATGTGGCATAGTTGATGATATGACAGTTGACATAGCAAAATTAAACATAAACATTAAAATTAATATTAAAATCATAAACATTAATATTAAAATTAATATTAACATTAATATTAAAATTAATATTAACATTAATATTAAAATTAATATTAACATTAATATTAACTATAATTATAACATTAAAAATAATATTAACATTAAATTAAATTTAGCATTAACATTAACATTAAAATTAATATTATAATTACTATTAATATCAAATTAACATGAATATTTATATTAACATTAACATTAACATCAATTTAACATTAACACTAAAATTAATAACATTAAATTAAAATTAACATGACCATTAACATTAACAATATATTTTTTGGATAATTATTTTTTTGGGTTAAAATATGACATGTCAATTGCCACGTCAGTAGCCATGTCAGATGCCACATAATGGAAGATGGCATCACCAAAAATTTTTGGAAGCCAAATAGCATAATTGATATAAGAAATATTAAAAAAGTTTGTTAGAAGAATTAGGTTTTGGGTAAATACCATTTTTTGTCACTAAATGTTTCAAATGTTTAAGTTCTAGTCACTCACCATATATATATTTTTGGCCATGGATCGAGTGACTAAAATTTAAAATTTTAAAACATTCGGTGACCAAAAGTGGTATTTACCCATTAGATTTTTAAGAGAATCATCTTGCTCTTTTTGGTTGTTTCGATCTTGAAAGGTATACCTCGGAGTACTTAGATTTAACTTTTTCTTGATGTTATTTTTATCATACTCTTTGCCTTTAATTTTTATTGGATATATGTACCATCCTTACATTTAAGTTTTTATTATTAAAGATATATATATACCATGCTCAATGGTAACTTACAAACAAAAGATATATAAATATATAAGACTAAATCAGCATGGCAAAGAATTTTTTTTTTATCTACCTAGAAGTATATATTGGCATTAACAAATACACATGAAATATATATATATATATATATATATATATATATATATATATATATATATATATATATATATATATATATATATATATATATATATATATATATATATATATTAAGTGCAAATGTGTTAAAATTAATAATATTCGTTAATTAATAAATGAGTGCACACTGGATGACATTAATTTAGAAGTCAGGTTGTATTTACATTATAACTCAATCAAATAATCGAATTTAATATTAAAGTAGAAGCTTAATTGTGGATAAAAATTATTACTCTATGCTCACAAAAATTCTAACATAATATAAGAATTGGTCAAAGAATTTAGAGACGAGCCTTGAAATTTAGAATTTGCCACACGCAAAAAAAAAAAAAACACATAATCAGTTCTCGAAAATACACAAAGGAATACTATAGCAATAAAAGCAAAGAGATTGCAAATGAAGCAAATAGACATATGGCTCTTTTATAATAAGGGTTTTGTTCTCGAAAGATATAACAAGTAGCTTTTGAGAAAGGTTAACATGCTAGAGAGCAAGAGAAAGTCGGATCTCTTGTTAGCATTTCTTTGGTGGAAGCAAATGGGGAATCTCTTAGGCCTCGTTTGGTTACCGAAATTTGAGCTTGGGAAAAGAAAGTGATTTCTTTTCTATATTTGGAAGCCAAAAAAAAGTTGTTGGAAAGGGAAAATGATTTCAAAGAGGTAGAAAAATCGGAGGAAAAGTGGTTCCTCCCATTTATCTAAGGAATCACTTTCCCTCCAACTTTTCCGCATTTATTACAAAAAGTTTTGACCAAAATATCCATGTTCATAATATTATTTACCATTTTTATCCATAATATCTTTTAGACAAAAATATTTCTAAGTAATAATTATTTTTATTAGCATGAGGGTATTTTTGGAAAGTGGTTCCACTCATGATCCATGGGATTGATTTTTCCTCCTCACTTTCCAACATTTATTACAAAAACTATGACAAAAGTAACCATGTGCTATTGCTTATTTTACCATTAATGTTATTTTTTATAATGTTATTTTTATTTTATATGTAAAAATATTATTGGAACATTACTATATTTTTGCTTTCTTTTCCTACACCAACCTAATAACGGAAATAAAATGTGACAGAAATTCTACTTTTTCATTCCCATATAAAATACAAAGAAATGCATTTCTTTTCCGTGAACCAAACGAGGCCTAAAATCTCAATGACTGGAATTAATTATTGAAAGCCTCATACAACGAGGTTATTAGCCTACGGCGAAACTAGCCCGCAAGCTAATGGGACAAATAACAGATTGTCCACCTTTTACGGCTTAGTTGTTCCTTTATATCTCGTTTGGTGGGTGGAATTATCGGATTGAAAAAGTAAAGTGATTATTTTTTTTATGTTTGGATGCTAAAAAATTGAGGAGTAAAGAAAAATAATTTACAATAAAAAAGAAATTAGAGGAGAAAGTGATTCCATCCATACAAACAAGGAATCACCTTCCCACATCGAATTATTCACTTTCTTTTTCAAATTCCTTGGCATTTCCAAACATCGGAAAGGAATATAAATGGAAATTGTAATTTTCCAAAGGAAAGAAAATGTCATGGAATTGATTTCCTTTTCTTTCCATTCCGCGAACCAAACCAAGCCTTAATGTTCGTCCAAACAGAGATTATGGGTGTTATGACCCATTAAATGACGATAATAACTCACTAAATTATCGAACTCGAGTAGTTCTTGTGGTTACCAAAGAGAGGTATAAAATTCTGGCTGGGTGGCAGAAGATCAGTGGATCGAACAAAGGGACGTATTATTCTTTCAATTTATTTGGTGGGAGTTGGAGGACAGCGGGTCCAACAGACATGCAATATGTTGGGTTGCATCTTGTTTCCGGTTGAGCGCTCAAATGAGGGGTAACAATGGAGTTGATAATTTAGTCCCACATCGGTTAGGAGGTGGGATCATATGGTGTAGATAATTGGGATTGGTTCAGGGCTTACATGAGAATTCTCTTATAAGGCATATGGGCCCAAACCAATATCGCACCTCATGGACCAACTCTGGTTTGGGTCACACCGCTTTTCCAATACAATACAGCATGCAAAAAATTTCGTACGTATCGACGGAGTTAGCATCTGGTGGCGAGGCTGAGCCTACGACAAAGCTAGCCAGTTTGGCGAAGCTATCATGTAATGAGGAAGCTAACTAGTTTGGTGGAGTTGATCAAATTGGCTACGAGCTCGCTTATATGGCGGAGCTAGCCAGTTTGGATATGAGATTTTCTTATACGACAGTTTGGGTGAAATTTCGTTTGTTTGGCGAATCTATAGCTAGGTTTGGAAAACTTTGCGTGTCTACCTTGTCACGTATAATAACCCATTTTGAGCTTAGATGGGAATATTGTGATCCAATTGATCATTTTGTCCTTGGTTGCATGAGCTTTACGGTGTACAAACTGGCTGACGGGCTATCTAAAAATTGTCTTTTTTAATGTGAACACCATAATGTCACTCTAAATTGAGATTCAGGCTTCGGTTCATATGCATAGATGGTCCAACTTCGGTTAACAGCTGAAGCAATAACGATCACAAAACAAATAATTTTCTTTTGTTTTTATATTACGAAATAATGTTTTTAGTGAGACATCATATTTGTGAAATCTAATATGTCATTGTAACTATTTATATTTTTGGAATGATAAGTTTACTACTCATCTTTTGTAGGCATGATGTTCTATATATGCCGATTTCTAGATCCATGAAGTCTTAATAAAAGAGTAGATTGTTCCTAAGGCACTAGCCTAGTGGTAGTACGGAAGGCCGTCCAAGCACAACTCTTGGGTTCGAATCCCTCATTGGGCGGTGGCTGGATGACTTATGTAGCCACGGTCCGACTTGGAGAAAGGTCATCTCAAAAAAATAAAATATAATAATAATAATAATAATAATAAAAGAGTAGATTGGTTTGTAAAAGTTTCTCAATTTCTTCTTTTTACTTTTGAAGTTCTGTTCTCTTTAACCACTAGAACGTTGTTCTCTTTCGGTGGTAACAAAAGAGCTTGATTTTTCTTGGATCCGGTCTTCATATGTTTGTTATTTGTACTAGGGATAAAGAAGAGACTAAATTCAACAATTTTGCATGAAAAACGTTTTAGAGGAAGACGGGGAGAAGAATATGTAAAGAGTAGCCGTTGGCGGCCTATACTCTTGTTAAGCAAAGCTTCACTCGATTCACCATTTCAATAGGCTAAGCTCACTAATAGCTTTAGAAACTCACTAATAGCTTTAGAAAGTGGCATTGACCCTTCCACTTTGGTGTAGGCCTATACTACCCATTCTAAAGGCGCAATTATAATCGGTAGAATCCTTCTTACTCAAGGTTTGTAGGAATAGAGAACCTAGGCCTCATTTTTGATGCTTTTGAACATGGTCTTAATCTTTTTTTAGTAATTGGTTGTAGACCTTTATGGTCTGGCTAGAAGACAAGGGCCTTGGATAGTCTTGCCTCTATAGAGGTTTTGGTTGATTAGATCATGTTCAGTAATCATTTTGATAGTCGTAGTAAACATAATTCCGAAAATATGTTCCTTGGGGGTCTCTAGCTTTCGACTAGGCAACTCGTGGTCCAAACTCTTAACAATAACTTAATAATGAAAAAGATGGCCGAAGATTACATGGAATCGAGAAAATTAATATGTCCATTATTAATCCTTAGAGGATCAGTAAAAAAAAAGGAAAAAGAAAAACAAGATCGGTAATTGATTGAAGTCATTGGATGGCACGCTCTATCCTAAGAGGAGGAGTAGGACACGGGTCTGAGATACTACTTCGGTCATTACTTACGAAACCTAATTCAAAACGGTTTGGATTAAAGATAGTGCCTTTGTGCGAGTGGGACACTATACTAGTACATGTCTTTGAAGATAGGATTACATTGTAGTTTGTTTCACATAATTATGTCTAATATATATATGTATATAGCTATGAACCGAAGGCTTTCTAGAAACAAAACCAAAATTGTTCGCTTGACATGAAGATTTGTTAAGTAAAGCTTCATTGTGACACACTCAACTGCAATCTGGTGGGGGTCTTTATGGAGAGAGGAACTCGTTGAACGGGACATTCCGGCCCCTTACTAGCCTGGCCAAAGTTTGCCAACCAGTGGCCAGGGCCCCTGTCTCCTAAAGAAATAGGGACAATCACTAACTCATTCAAACACAACACATTGGTACTTTATATCCTTGCCAGAGCTTCCCCTTTGACTAGCTTAAGCTTGTTTCTAACTTCACACATCTTGTTCTAATTTTGGTTTGTCATAACTAACTTAAGTGGAAAGGATAATTTCACAAACAATGTATATTTTTAGGTAATATTGGTCAATATGCAAGCCTAATAATCACAAACCAATCATAACTATTATTATTTAGAATTAAAAATTCGACCTGAGTATGCTACAGTCACATCACAATGCGAAAACTCCTTACTTACATGGTTGTATGTTCCAAGTAAACAACAGTAAACTTATAAAAAGAAGAGTATATGTTTCGATTCGTGTGGCTAAAGTGCACGGGTGACATGAAGAAACTATACTAGGAAATATCTGCCGCAACGAATAACCTTGCATTCTAAATAATCATGACTTCAGAACTTAGTTTTTTTTTGCCCCCGCGTCCATGTCTTATTTGTCAAGTATCAATGCCTAAGAATTTTAAGTTATCGGTAGCCCGTTAGTAACCTATCGTAATTCAATTTTAAGTACGCTACTCCGCCTAAGTTTTGGGTGAAATTGCATATAACAGTTTCAGATCGAGAAATGGTTCTCTCACAGATTTTCAAAAAAATCTGGCACAACATTCTTGTATTTCTTGGACCAAAAATGTATCACAAGCAAAATATACGACACAGAACAACCTTTTGTAGAATTCACAGTTATAATTCTCTCTCAATGGATATACTGACACCAGAATTCACATCATATATATATATATATATATATATATATATATATATATATATATATATATGTTGGTGTTTTATTCTATGAGTTGTGTGTTCACAACACTCTATTGTTAAAAGATAGTCCCACATCGAAAAATTACACCAATATGTATCTCTATATATTACTTATGAAGGAATAGAGAGATGCACATGGGTTGAGGCCCAATGGAGGGTGCCATGTGGGAGGATTTTACATAGAGGTAAGAATAAGAAACCAACTTTTGGCCAAATGAAAATAGATTTAAATCTATTGGAGCTAAGCCCCGAAGGGGCTTAGCGACTCGGACTCGGGCTCGGGCTCGGCCCAATGGAGGGTGCCATGTGGGAGGATTTTACATAGAGGTAAGAATAAGAAACCAACTTTTGGCCAAATGAAAATAGATTTAAATCTATTGGAGCTAAGCCCCGAAGGGGCTTAGCGACTCGGACTCGGGCTCGGACTCGGGCTCGGGCTCGGGCTCGGGCTCGGGCTCGGGCTTTTGAGGCTTATTGTGGCTTTTTGATGGCACTTTGCACTTTAGTTGCGCTCGTGCGCGAGCCTCTGCGCGGCCCTGCGTGGCGTGCGAGGCGTACGGAGCGTACGGGTCGAGCGGGTCGAGTGGGCCGTTCAAATTATGTAACGTCCGCGGGTCTTGTGGGCTCAGATCCGGAAATGGCTCAGATCCAGAAAATCCGGATCTGGCATTAATCCAGGGCGTGCGTTCAGAATTTGAAAAGCCCACCTCGTGCCTATAATATCAGCAGCATCTCCTCTCTCCAGGGTTACAGAAAATACTTAGAAAAATTTCCAGAGAGATAGAGAAGTGCTGCTGCTATTCCGAGGAGTCGACATTTTTGGCCAGCGAGCGTTCTAAAGTTCTCTTCGAACTTGCTGGTTCCTGGAGGCTTGTCCGTAAGGCGGATATAGCTTTGAGCGCCGGTGATCTTTCACCCCAGTAGGCTTTCTTCTTCCTTTGTTGCCTTCGATAATACCGTCGCTTCTCTTTAGAAGTTAAAAGGTTCTGTTGCCTTCGAAAAATATTACGAAATAATCTTTTTAGATTCTCGTAATACAACATCACCTTCTTTAGGGTGTCGTTGCTGGAAATATTGTCTTTACAATAGTTTCTGAATTCGTGTTTTTTCCATCGACTGTTCGCCAAGGGACTAACAATCTCAAAGCTATATCGAAAAGATGGATAACTCACGTGCATCGCTCGTCAATACCGACTTTAACAAGTTGGAGAAATTTGACGGCGAACATTTCCAAATCTGGAAACGGAAAGTAACATTAAACATTCAACTCGTGGAAGTTGATCACGTGCTGAATGAGGAAGAACCGGTCGTTCCAACAACCGGAACCGCAGAAGTTATTGCCGCTGCTAAGTCCAAGCAGGCAAAATGGATCAGAGAAAACAGTATCTGTAAACTGTTGATTCTCAATAGCATGGAAGACTCTCTGGCAGAGTCTTATTCCAAGAAGAATTCTGCCAAAGAGATTTGGGACTCCTTGGAGAAATTGTACGAAGATGACGAGAATCGGTCCAAGATCTTCTTGGTTGAAAGATACCACAAGTGGACCTTCGAAGATGAGAAGGCTATGCTGCCCCAAGTAAAGGAGTTTCTGAAGCTGCGCCAAAAATTAGATGACGAGAAGATGCCTCTTGTCGACAAGTTTGTCGTTGGAGGAATCGTCTCTAAACTTCCTGCGGGGTGGAGCAACTTCTATGCAAGGATGCACCGCAAGAAGCTGGACATATGTATGGAAGATCTCCTGCAAGAGATCCATGTTGAGGACGAGATGCGCTCTCAACAGAAGATGGATTCTCTGTCCAAACAACTGGCGAAAGCAAATCTGGTCCAAACCAGAGAGTACAAGGGGAAGCAGGCGGCTTCTCCTCATAAGAAGAAGAAGGATTTCACTAATCTGAAAGTGAAGAGTCCTTCATTCAAGAATCAGAAATCCAAGTCCCATGTGACTTGTTTCAAATGTGGCAAGAAGGGCCACTACAAAAGTGACTGCAAGGAACCAGAAAAAGGTGAGCCTAGTAAGGTTTCTTTGGTTACTAATCTGGTTGCAATGATAGCACAGGTTGCAAATGCGGGAGTTGACTCGGACTGGTGGATAGACACTGGTGCGACATGTCATGTCTGCTCAGACAAGGAATGGTTCGAGTCATATGAGCCAACTTCCGAGAAAGTCTTAATGGCAAACCAGGCACAAGCTGAAGTACTGGGGATCGGGACGGTGGAGCTGAAACTCACATCGGGGAACACTCTGACGCTTCAAGGAGTGAAGCATGTTCCTGCAATTGCTAAGAACCTGATCTCTGGGAGCCTGCTTTGTAACGCAGGCTTGAGGATGGACATCAATGCTGGCCAGATGGTGATGTCCAAGAAGGGTACATTCTTCGAAAAAGCTTTTCAGACTGAAAGAATGTACAAAATTCAGCTTGTTGTAACCCAGAAAAATGATATTAATGCTATTTCTACTTTGAACTATTCTTTTGAGTTGTGGCATAATAGGCTAGGACATGTTCATTGTAAAAGAATTAACAAAATGTCTAGCCTAGGACTTATCTCCAAGTGTGGGGGTAAGGTAGAGAAATGTGAAGTGTGTGCTCAGACGAAGATCACAAGGAAACCCTTTCACAGGGTCCATCGAAGCACAGATCTTCTGGAGTTGGTTCACTCAGATATCTGTGATTTCAAGCAATTCTCTACAAAAGTCGGGATGAAGTATTTTATTACTTTTATCGACGACTTCTCAAAGTATGCTTTTGTCTACTTGCTCAAGTCTAAAGACGAAGCATTCGAGAAGTTCAAGGAGTTCAGGGCCGAGGCTGAACGGTAAACTGGACAACAACTCAAAAGGCTAAGGAGTGATCGAGGCGGGGAGTATCGGTCTCATAATTTCTCATCATTCTGTAAAGAACATGGAATCATAAATGAGACGACGGCTCCGTACTCTCCTCAATCCAACGGAGTAGCAGAAAGGGAGAACAGAACGTTGACAGAGATGATGAACTCTATGCTGTTGACTGCGGGTCTTCCAAAGATCTTCTGGGGAGAAGCTGCATTAACGGCTACTTTCATTCTCAATAGAGTACCGTATGCAACTTCGGATATAACCCCTCATGAACTCTGGTTCAAAGTCAGATCTAACTTGAATGTCATTCGAGTGTGGGGGTGTCTGGCTTATGTGAAGCTCCCAGATCTGAAGATTCAGAAGCTGGGGACTAGGACTACTAAGACTATCTTCTTGGGTTATGCCGAGAAGAGTGACGGTCGGAGATTCCTTGATATAGAATTAAATCATATCATTGAATCTCGCGATGCTGAATATTTTGAAGACAAGTTTGCAAGGCACAAAAATATTGTTCTCGCGGATCTTCCGGAGAATGATGAGAGTGCAAAGCAGACAGAAGTTCTTATCGAACCAGTAGTCCAAGAAGAAGCTATTGTCAAAGAGACACCAGTTGAACCAGAACTCGCTGAGCCGTCAACTAAGCGAGTAAGGAGGCCGAAAGACTTCGGAGATGACTTCGTCACCTATCATGTGGAAGCAGATCCGCTTACCTATGATGAGGCGATGAAGACCAGAGATGATGTATTCTGGAAGGAGGCGATAGACAACGAGATTGACTCAATCACCTCCAACAACACATGGGTGTTAGTTGACCTGCCAGAAGGAGCAAGACCCATCGGATGCAAATGGATCTTCAAGAAGAAGATGAAAGCAGATGGAACCATTGACAAGTTCAAGGCCAGGCTAGTGGCCAAGGGGTTTGCTCAGAAGCAGGGAATCGACTACTTTGACACTTATGCTCCAGTAGCTCGGATGACAACCATCAGATTGTTAATTGCTCTAGCAGCAATACACAAGCTGGTGATACATCAGATGGATGTGAAAACGGTATTCCTTAATGGCGAGCTGACCGAAGAGATCTACATGCAACAACCAGAAGGTTTTGTCGTCAGAGGTTTGGAAGACAAAGTCTGCAAGTTGATGAAGTCTCTGTATGGTTTGAAACAAGCTCCCAAAATGTGGCATGAGAAGTTTGACAAAGTGATAAGGTCAAATGGCTACAGGGTCAGTGAAACAGACAAGTGTGTCTATACGAAGTTTGCTGACGGAAGAGGAGTAATCGTTTGTCTTTACGTGGACGACATGCTAATCCTAGGTACGGATTTAGACTGCGTCACAGAGACAAAGAAATTCCTCTCGACCAAGTTTAGTATGAAGGACTTGGGGGATGCCGACGTAATCTTGGGGCTCAAGATCATCCGGACAGGTACTGGAATAGCACTGTCACAATCTCATTATATTGAGAAGATGCTCACACGCTACAGGTATCAAGATCTTCCTATAATTGATACACCGTACCGGAGTGATCAGAAGCTGGAGCCAAATTCGAGGGAAAGCGTCAGGCAGTTGGAGTACGCTAGCGTCATCGGAAGCTTGATGTACGCTACTACTGCCACAAGGCCTGACATAGCTTTTACGGTGGAAATGCTGAGTCGGTTCACTAGCAACCCAGGCGTTGAACACTGGAACGCTGTGAAACGTGTTATGAGATATCTAAAAAAGACTCAGACATTTGCACTATACTACAGCGGAGATCCGTCAGTAGTGGAAGGCTTCAGTGATGCTAGCTGGTGTTCAGAGGTGGAGAGCGAGTATTCGACAGGTGGATTCATATTCGCTTTGGGCGGAGCTGCTATATCGTGGAAATCGAAGAAGCAGACAATGTTATCTCGCTCCTCCATGGAATCTGAATTCTTTGCATTGGATGCTGCTGCAGATGAAGCAGAGTGGCTTCGGGAGCTCATGTATGATCTTCCAGTGGTTGGAGCTCAGATACCAGCAATCCTGATATACTGTGACAACCAGGCGGCAGCAGCAGTAGCATCAAATGAACTCTTTAACGGAAAGAAGAGGACTGTGCGGTTAAAGCACAGAGCAGTAAACGATCTCATCAAACGAGGCGTCATTGCAGTGATCGATGTTCGGAGTCAGAAGAACCTGACGGATCCGTTTACGAAAGGCCTCAAACGACAGCTGGTCGAGGACACAGCAAGGAAGATGGGTTTGAAGGCATTCTAATATTGTGTCATTATAATCCTATCAATAAATTTTATGTTATTGGTTCAAAGAGAAATCTATCAGATATCTAATTTTTTGATTCAAGGGAGGACTATTGACTGGAAAAATATTAGTTAACAGTGGGTACTTGTTCTGCAGAATATGTAAGGGTTTCGGACCCAGAACCACTGTTGTCTACTATGAATTTTCTACGAAAAATTGATCCTGTGGGAAGGATGGCATAATGCCTTAATGAGTTCTCAGACTGAGTGAAGGTCTGTTATGCTTTACAGGAAGCATGGTGGCGCAACAACCACAAAGGAGTGTTACAACTCCATGCTACAGTGGGGTGACTCCACCATGAGGTTCCCATGTAGGGGTAATGCCTCGGCTTTGTTAGCCAAGTCACAGGCGGCGTAGCACCGCATATAGGCAGGTAGCCTAATGTTGCATAATCATAAAGAGGTGTAGACAGCACTACAAAGAGGACAGTATCCTCATGTTACAGTGGCATGACACCACGAAGAGGTACCAGGAAGGGTAAATCCTCGGCTTTGCAAGCCATGTCATAGCGGCGTAACACCGCACGGAAGCGCAAGGCTTCATGCTGAGTAGTTTGGCACTACAAAGAGGATTGTGACCTCATGCTACAGTAGTATGACACTACGATGAGGTACCCAGGTGGGATAAAGCCTCGGCGTTGAGCCATGTCATAGCGGCGTAGCACCGCAAAGGAGCGCAATGCTTCATGCCATGACTCTTTATAAAGAACTCACCTATAATGTATGGAAAGAGAAATAGGCCGTCTCTTGAGGGTAAATTTGTAGATGCCCAAAATACATACATTGAAATCCAGGCTGGCACAAGGCCTTTAATATGCAGCCAGAAGCACAGATAACTACATTATGTGAGTGGCAAAAATTACAGCTGTGGTACAGAATTCAAGGCGTAGTCCATTCTTGTATCATACTGTTGTTCAACCCATGCGGGAAGATTCAAGTCGTCAGCGACATCTATCCTAATGCATAATGGACAGTTATTATGTAGAACGCTTAACTCATATATATAGAGATATGTGGAGGATTGTTGGTGTTTTATTCTATGAGTTGTGTGTTCACAACACTCTATTGTTAAAAGATAGTCCCACATCGAAAAATCACACCAATATGTATCTCTATATATTACTTATGAAGGAATAGAGAGATGCACGTGGGTTGAGGCCCAATGGAGGGTGCCATGTGGGAGGATTTTACATAGAGGTGAGAATAAGAAACCAACTTTTGGCCAAATGAAAATAGATTTAAATCTATTGGAGCTAAGCCCCGAAGGGGCTTAGCGACTCGGACTCGGACTCGGACTCGGACTCGGGCTCGGGCTCGGGCTCGGACTCGGGCTCGGGCTTGGGCTTGGGCTAATGGGCTTTTGAGGCTTATTGTGGCTTTTTGATGGCACTTTGCACTTAGCTGTCGGCGTGCGTTCAGAATTTGAAAAGCCCACCTCGTGCCTATAATATCAGCAGCATCTCCTCTCTCCAGGGTTACAGAAAATACTTAGAAAAGTTTCCAGAGAGATAGAGAAGTGCTGCTGCTATTCCGAGGAGTCGACATTTTTGGCCAGCGAGCGTTCTAAAGTTCTCTTCGAACTTGCTGGTTCCTGGAGGCTTGTCCGTAAGGCGGATATAGCTTTGAGCGCCGGTGATCTTTCACCCCAGCAGGCTTTCTTCTTCCTTTGTTGCCTTCGATAATACCGTCGCTTCTCTTTGGAAGTTAAACGGTTCTGTTGTCTTCGAGAAATATTACGAAATAATCTTTTTAGATTCTCGTAATACAACATCACCTTCTTTAGGGTGTCGTTGCTGGAAACATTGTCTTTACAATAGTTTCTGAATTCGTGTTTTTTCCATCGATTGTTCGCCAAGGGACTAACAATATATATATAGGCAAATGACCTCTAGTCTAGTGATTAAGAGAGATGCATGCAGTCCGAGTGGTCAGGAGATCGATTCCCGGTGGGAGCGTTCGCCAGAATTACCTTCTTTCAAAATAAAATAAAATATATATATATATATATATATATATATATATATATATATATATATATATTTTATTTATATATATATATATATATATATATATATATATATAGTTAAGAGAGATGCATGCGGCCCAAGTGGGGCTCAAACTCCGGACCACTTGGGCCGCATGCATCTCTCTTAATATATATATATATATATATATATATATATATATATATATATATATGTTAGTCCCGGGGCTTGATCAAAGATGGTAGACTCGATGTCGAGATCAGAGGTTCAACAAACGTTCACCTTCTGATTATTCTCGAGATCCAAGAGGAACACTATAATATAAATCTGATTACAAAAGCAACAATAATCAGAAAAATAAATCTCACGTTCTTCCTCGCAATCGCAGTTGCTGACGGACAGAACTGAGTTCAGAAAATAAATTTCACGTTCTTCCTTGCAATCGCAGTTGCAGACGGACAGAACTGAGTTACAACTCAGATGAAGGAGAAGAAAGAGGAAAGAAGAAGAGAAAAGGTTCTTGCTGGGGTGATTAAGATCACCATTGCTCAAAGCAAGATTCGTCCCACCACGATCTGCTTCCAGGAACCAGCAAGTTCACGAAGAACTTCTGGAACGCTCGTAAGTCAAAATTTGAGACTTGAATGGGCTTCTTGGACTTTATGGACTTCCTTAACTCTCTTCTTGGTGCATTTTTCAAAGGAGGCCAAGGGGCTCTATTTATAGAGTGGAGTTGAGACTTCACCTCTTCTCCTATCCGATATGGGACTAAAATACCAATACTCAAAAATAGAATTTGATATTTTAGATCATCCCACAATCAGCATAGAAGTGTGCCAGTCCACGCCTACCCCCCGAACACTCCCGTGCATGCACGAGACATCCTGGAGTCCGTGTCCGAGTCCGAGTCCGCACAACAAAAATTAACATGCATCCTTGTTGGATTTAATCATTTTTCCTTCTAGGAAAATACTCCCACATGGCACAAACTTGTGCCCCACTACACCTCATGTGCACACCTCAACACAAGCAATGCATTATATTGAGATACTCACCATTTGGTGTAGCCGATGTAGGACTATCTTTTCTAGTTCAAAGGTAAAACCACCAACAATCCCCCACATATCTCAATATATGGGTTGAGCGTCCCCCACAGTGACTGTCCATCATGCATTAGGAGAGATGTCGCTACGACTTGAATCTTCCCGCATAGGTTAAATAACAGCATGATACAAGAATGGACTAAGCCTTGAATTCTGCACCATAACTGCAATTCTTCCTACTCACATAATGACATCAACTGTGCTTCTGGCTGCACATTGAAGGCCTTGTGCCAGCCTGGTTTTATTGTATAATTTTTGGCCGTCTACAAGTTTACCCTCAAGAGACGGCCTGATATATCTGTCCATACACTATAGGTGAGTTCTTTATAAAGAGTCATGGCATAAAGCATTGCGCTTCTTTGCGGTGCTATACCGCTATGCCATGGCTTAAAGCCGAGGCTTTACCCCACCTGGGTACCTCATCGTAGTGTCATACTACTGTAGCATGAGGTCACAGGCCTCTTTGTAGTGCCAAACTACCCAGCATGAAGCATTGCGCTTCCGTGCGGTATTACGTCGCTATGACATGGCTCACAATGCCGAGGCTTTACCCTACCTGGTACCTCTTCGTGGTGTCATGCCACTGTAACATG
Source organism: Iris pallida (assembly GCA_029216955.1). Taxonomy (NCBI): domain Eukaryota; kingdom Viridiplantae; phylum Streptophyta; class Magnoliopsida; order Asparagales; family Iridaceae; genus Iris; species Iris pallida. Next base: position 47,449,372 of record JANAVB010005597.1, read on the forward strand.
AGGACGTCGTCCTCTTTGTAGTGCTGTCTACCTCTCTTTATTACGATTATCATACAGCATTAGGCTACCTGCCTATTTGCGGTGCTACTCCGCTGTGACTTGGCTTGCAAAACCGAGGCATTACCCCTACCTGGGAACCTCATGGTGGAGTCACCCCCCTGTAGCATGGAGTTACACTCCTTGTAGTGCTGTGCTACTGTGCTTCCTGTAAAGCACTCCAGGCATTCACTCTGCCTGAGAACTCATTAAGGCATTTAAGCCAACCTTCCCACATGATCTATTTTTCGCAGAAAATAATAGTAGACAACAGTGGTTGTAGGTCCGTAACCTCTCCATGTCACAGAGGACAAGTACCCACCGTTCCTGATATTCTTCTGGTTAATAGTCCTTCATTGAACCAAAAGCTAGATGCCTAGTAGATTTCTCTTTGAACTAATAGCATAAAACTTTATGGTATGAATGTAATAACCCAATATCAGAATGCCTTCAAGCCCATTTTACAAGCTGTGTCATCGACCAGCTGGCGCTTGAGGCCCTTAGTGAATGGATCCACCAGGTTCTCCTGACTCCGAACATCAATCACTGCAATGACACCTCTCTTGATGAGATCGTTCACTGCCCTGTGCTTCAACCGCACAGTTCTCTTCTTCCCGTTGAAGAGGTCATTTGATGCCACCGCCACAGTCGTCTGGTTGTCGCAGTATATCGGTATTCCCGATATTTGCACCCCAACCACTGGAAGATCATACACGAGCTCCCGAAAGCCATTCTGCTTTCTTCGCTGCGGTATCAAGTACGAAGAACTCAGATTTCATGGATGACCGCGAGAGCATAGTCTGCTTCTTCGATTTCCACGATATAGCAGCTCCACCCATTGTGAAAATGTATCCACCTGTGGACCTCTCGCTCTCCACTTCTGAGCACCAGCTGGCATCACTGAAGCCTTCCACTACCGACGGATCTCCGCTGTAGTACATTGCATATGTCTGAGTCTTCTTGAGATATCTCATAACCCGTTTTACAGCTTTCCAGTGCTCAATGCCTGGGTTGCTCGTGAAATGACTCAGCATTCTCACAGCAAAAGCTATGTCCGACCTTGTGGCAGTAGTAGCATACATCAAACTCCTGATTACGCTTGCATACTCCAACTGTCTGATGCTTTCCCTTGAATTAGGCTTCAGTTTTAGATCACACTTGTACGGCGTATCGATCCCTGGAAGATCCTGATACCCTTAACGAGTGATCATCTTCTCAACATAATGAGACTGTGACAGCGCTAGTCCAGTGTCTGTCCGGATGATCTTGAGTCCCAAGATAATATCAGCATCCCCCAAGTCCTTCATACTGAACTTCGTCGAGAGGAACTTCTTTGTCTCCGTGACACAGCTTATATCCGTACTTAGGATTAGCATGTCGTCCACGTATAGACAAACGATGACTCCTCTTCCGTCAGCAAACTTCGTATGGACACACTTGTCTGTTTTACTGCCCCTGTAGCCATTTGATCTTATGACTTTGTCAAACTTCTCATGCCACATTTTGGGAGCTTGTTTTAAACCGTACAGAGATTTCACCAACTTGCAGACTTTGTCTTCAAGACCTTTGATGACAAACCCTTCTGGTTGTTGTATGTAGATCTTTTCGGTCAGCTTGCCATTCAGGAATACCGTTTTTATATCCATCTGATGTATCACCATCTTGTGTATCGCTACGAGAGCAATCAACATTCTGATGGTGGTCATCCGGGCTACTGGAGCATACATGTCAAAGTAGTCGATCCCCTGCTTCTGAGAAAACCCCTTGGCCACCAACCTGGCCTTGAACTTGTCAATAATTCCATCTGCTTTCATCTTCTTCTTGAAGATCCATTTGCATCCGATGTGTTTCGCTCCTTCAGGAAGATCAACCAACACCCAAGTGTTATTTGAGGTGGTGGAATCAATTTCATTGTCAATCGCCTCCTTTCAGAAAATATTATCTCTGGTCTTCATCGTCTCATCATAGGTAAGCGGATCTGCTTCCACATGATAGGTGATGAAGTCATCTCCGAAGTTCTTCGGCCTCCTCGCTCGCTTCGACGACGGCTCAGCGAGTTCTGGTTCAACCGTTGTTTCAACAACAACATCTTCTTGGACTACTTCTTTATTGAAAACTTCAGTTTCTTGCGCACCCTTATTGTTCTCCAGTTTATCCGTAAGAACAATATTTTTGTGCCTTGCAAATTGTCTTCACGAGATTCGATGATATGATTTGACTCAATATCAAGAAATTTCCGAGCATCACTCTTCTCGGCATACCCCAAGAAGATCATCTTCGTAGTCCTAGTCTCCAGCTTCTGAATCTTCAGATCTGAGAGCTTCACATAAGCCAGAGACCCCTACACTCGAATGACATTCAAGTTAGGTCTGACTTTGAACCAGTGTTCATGAGGAGTTACGTCCGAAGTTGCATACGGCACTCTATTTAGAATAAAAGTGGTCGTCAATGCAGCTTCTCTCCATTAGCATTTAGGAAGACCCGTAGTTGGCAGCATTGAGTAGGCCTATCAATGGTAGCTTAATGGTCGGATATTGGCATTACCATACCCGAATCATTAACTATCGGATATATCCGATAACTATCCGATATCCGATCGAATAAACGTTTTGGCTACCATATCCGTTACCGATAATTTTATTGGATATCGGATAATATCCAAACCAATAAGATTACTAAAAAATATATTAAAAAAGGGAAAAAAAGAATCAGAACCAACAGATTTTGTCAAGAATAACAGATTTTCAAATTGAAACGATAGATTTTGTCAAGAAACTACAGATTTCCAAATTGGAACAACATATTTTGTCATAATTCTCCACACAAGCACAAATAACTAATAATCTCATGTATACATTGAATACATTGCACATATTAGTAATTTTCCACACAACAAGAAATTCTCCACAAAAGGCTCATACATAATACATAGTTCAGTACATGTCATACATCATCTTAGTACATAAGCAATTTGCAAGAGGCTTGTCTTGTTTATAGCCAAAAACAACATGTCCACTAATATTTTGTTATCTGCTAGCTTGGTAATGATTGAAAAGTCAAGATAACACTCATATTAGGCTTGTCTTGTTTATAGCCAAAAACAACAGTTTACAGGAGGCTTGTCTTTGACTCTTTGATACCTAAAAGTCAAGATAACACTCATATTAGGCTAGCTTGGTTCGGATTCTTTATAGCCAAGATAACACTCATATTAGGCTTGTCTTGTTTATAGCCAATTAAATATTATTGGTTCGGATTTTATTGGTTCGGATATGGCACTTACCATATCCGTATCCGATATCCGATAAATATCCAATAAGATATCCGAATCCGTATCCGTATCCAAAATTTCGAATATTTTCGGTTCGAATACGGATCGGATACGGATTTTCGGTCGACCATTGACAGGCATAGCATTGAGTTCATTATTTCTGTCAACGTTCTGTTCTTTCTCTTCGCTATCCCGTTAGATTGAGGAGAATACGGAGCAGTAGTCTCATTGATGATTCCATGTTCTTTGCAGAACGATGCGAATTCATGAAACCTATACTCTACATCTCGATCACTTCTGAGTAGTTGTAGATCGGTTTAACGTTCAGCTTCAGCCCTGAAGTCTCTGAACTACTCGAATGCTGCATCCTTCTACTTGAGAAGTCATGCGAACGTGCACTCCGAGAAACACTTCGAACCGGCCTCTGTGGAGAATTGATAAAAGTCACAGATATCTAAGTGCACTAACTCCAGATGATCAGTACTTTAGTTCAATCGTCTGAGCAGCTTCCCAACAGTCTTGTATCTGCACAGACCTTAAACTCCTCCACCTCCTTATCCCCACATTCCGAAGATAAGGTCCCGGTAGGACAGCTTGAGTCTGCTTCTGTCATAGAACAACTCTCAGTCCACTCAATGAAGTAACTTCATCGCCATTAGCAAAATTTTGAACATTCCTTCAGCACCGAATATCTTTTTGAAGCATGTTCCTCGCCAAAAAATTACCATCTGGCTAGTACGAATGTCCATCTTTCAAGTCTGTATCAGATAACAGACTTTCTGAGATCAGAAAAAAAATCTATGGTACGTGCAACATGCATTCCAGTGTCCTTGTCGGTGGTTAATAACCACTATCTCGATCTTCAGAACTTCTGCTAGATATATGTTCGCCATCGAGACCTTCGTCATAACATGGCTCGTCCTTGGTGAACAGCTCCTTTGAGAGCACACGTGGTCAGATGCACTAGTGTCAGACCACTAGTCAGCTACCATACTAGATAACTCAACCTGTGCAACACTAGCAACCAAGTTAAGTAATCAAAATAACAAAGTTTAGCTATACCTGTTATTTTGGTTTGGGCTTGGATTTGCATTCACTTATGTAGTGGCCATTCTTGTCACAGTTGAAGCAAGTCACGTGGGACTTGGACTTCTGTTGTTTGAACGAAGGACCGTTCACTTTTAGATTAGTGGAGTCCTTCTTGTGATGAGAAGCCACCTGCTTCCCCTTGAACTCTCTTGTCTGTACCAAGTTGGCCTTAGCCAGTTGTTTGGACAGAGAGTCCATCTTCTGTTGAGATCGCATTTCGTCCTCAACGTGGATCTCTTGTAGAAGATCTTCCAAGCTAATGTCCAGCTTCTTCCGATGCATTCTAGCATAGAAGTTGCTCCAACCAGCAGGAAGTTTCGAGACTATCCCTCCAACGACAAACTTGTCGACGAGGGGCACCTTCTCGTCATCTAACTTCTGGCGCAACTTCAGGAATTCCTTTACTTGAGGTAGCATCGCCATCTCGTCTTCGAAGAGCCACTTATGGTACTTCTCGACGATGAAGATTTTGGATCTGTTCTAATCATCTTCATATAGCTTCCCCAAAGAATTCCAGATCTCTTTGGCCTTCTTCTTTTTGGAATATGACTCAGCCAGCGAGTCTTTCATAGAATTGAGAATCAGCAGTTTACAGATGCTGTTTTCTCTCTTCTATTTGCTCTGCTTAACGAGTGCAGCAGCAATAGCATCGGTAGTTCCTCCTTCTGGAATCGCCAGTTCATCCTCAATCAACATATGGTCTACGTCCACGAGTTGAAGATTATGGGTGACCTTCCTCTTCCAGATTTGGAAATATTCTCCGTCGAATTTTTTCAACTTGTTAAAGCTGGTATCGATGAGAGAAGCACTAGAGTTCTCCATCTGCAAGGATCTTGCTTTGAGATTGTTAGTTCCGGGGCTTGATCAAAGATGGTAGACTCGATGTCGAGATCAGAGGTTCAACAAACGTTCACCTTCTGATTATTCTCGAGATCCAAGAGGAACACTATAATATAAATCTGATTACAAAAGCAACAATAATCAGAAAAATAAATCTCACGTTCTTCCTCGCAATCGCAGTTGCTGACGGACAGAACTGAGTTCAGAAAATAAATTTCACGTTCTTCCTTGCAATCGCAGTTGCAGACGGACAGAACTGAGTTACAACTCAGATGAAGGAGAAGAAAGAGGAAAGAAGAAGAGAAAAGGTTCTTGCTAGGGTGATTAAGATCACCGTTGCTCAAAGCAAGATTCGTCCCACCACGATCTGCTTCCAGGAACTAGCAAGTTCACGAAGAACTTCTAGAACGTTCGTAAGTCAAAATTTTGAGACTTGAACGGACTTCCTGGACTTTATGGACTCCCTTAACTCTCTTCTTGGTGCATTTTTCAAAGAAGGCCAAGGGGCTCTATTTATAGAGTGGAGTTGAGACTTCACCTCTTCTCCTATCCGATGTGGGACTAAAATACCAATACTCAAAAATAGAGTTTGATATTTTAGATCATCCCACAATCAGCATAGAAGTGTGCCAGTCCACGCCTACCCCCCGAACACTCCCGTGCATGCACGAGACATCCTGGAGTCCGTGTCCGAGTCCGAGTCCGCACAACAAAAATCAACTTGCATCCTTGTTGGATTTAATCATTTTTCCTTCTAGAAAAATACTCCCACATGGCACAAACTTGTGCCCCACTACACCTCATGTGCACACCTCAACACAAGCAATGCATTATATTGAGATACTCACCATTTGGTGTAGCCGATGTGGGACTATCTTTTCTAGTCCAAAGGCAAAACCACCACCAACAATATATATATATATATATATATATATATATATATATGCAAATGACCTCTAGCCTAAGACAGATGCATGCGGCCCAAGTGGTCGGAGTTCGAGCCCCAGTGGATGTGAGTTCGCCACAATTACAAGGAAGAAAGACAAATAATCCTGACCGATGATGCCCACCTAACTGTATAGAGCCAAAGCGTTAAGGTCATTCTCTCAGAAACAAACACCGATGATGCCCACCTAACTGTATGGAGCCAAAGCGTTAAGGTCGTTCTCTCAGAAACAAACATAAACAAGAAATAAAATGTCAAGGATTATAACAAAATCTAGAATTACATCAAGTCAATGCGGTATTATACAATTTTTAAGTCAAATGACCATCTTAGATTAGGGCTAAGCCTCAAAGATGTTGTTTGTGGTTCATTTTATAAATTATTAATTGCACTATAATCTAAACTTTATTAGAAATGTATCAAATGAGCTCAAAGGATTTCTAATATCTACCGAACCCTAAGATACCAAGTATTAAATATTCATGTGAACTTGTACTTAACATTTTGGAATTGATCTCCATGAACCATGCTAGTGCTGAATTTTAGTAGAAGAATGAGAATTCATTGTGTCGCCTAATTCTAGGATCCGACATTGTAATCGAATTTACAATGTGAACGAGCAATCACATTCTGAATGGTCATCTCATCACTACAGAATTATTCAGGAATGGTAATCTTGATCTTAAGTTGGAACGCCTAAATTAGCCAAAAATTAAATTTTGGACCCGACATGCCCTACACGCCTACTTTAAAGATTTGAATAAGTTCATACATATCAATTTTGATATCACATGTGGATCGATTTGCGCAAGTGTGGTCCACGTTTTAATCGAAGGCTAATAATAAGCCTCCAACACTTATAAGTGATATCGATACTATAGTACACTCAATTGACATTCCGAGTAATCTAATTGATTTGAACCCAAATGGTACCTTTAGACCCTAAAATCGAGTCGGCATTCGGTACAACTGCGAATCCGGTTAACACAAAATGGACCTAATTAACCATCAATTATATGCATATCAATTTTCGGACAACAGTGTCCCTTTTTTAATCGAATAGGAGGGTTTTGATCTGTGTTGTAAATCAATATAACGCAAATTGGAGAGCAGTGAAATTAAAACTTAATTATTAGATGTGCATCGGATTTTAAACATGACAATCATGGGCCCCACAAGCACACACATGCATACAATTTTAGTTCACAAAATCTAGAACTTCTATATAAATGGAAATCAAACTTGTCTGCATAAAAAGGAGAAGATTTTTTATCGCGATTTTGAGGAAGAATAACTCTGGTTTTGGATATTATTTTAGAAATATACCAACATGAATTAAGTACACACACACAAAATGTAAATGAACACAGAGTCAAATTACTTAAACCGTATATATATATACAAAACTATCACGAGAGATGAATAACTCTGCTTCGATACTATTATTTCTGAAGTACATATTTTTAGATATTATTACAGGAAACCTCGGAGCACGAGACTTTCTTCCTGGCCAATTTGTAAGCAGATAACCTAACCTTTTCTAAGATGTTGTACTATACTATTACAATTAACAATTTGCTACCTTGTTCTCTCATATTTAAATTCGTAAGCGTAAAAATAGTTTCAAAAAAAAAAATGCTACTTGTCTCTAATTTCTTTTGGATTGTACAATCTCTCATTATGTGGCATATGACATGACTGCTGAAATGACAAAATTTAATATTAAAATGTTTATAAATATAAATATAAATATTAATATTAAAACTAACATTAAAATTAACATTAATATTAAAAAAATTGGATAATTAATTTTTCGGATTAAAATTTGTCATGTCAGCTTCCATATCAGCTGCAATATCAGATGTCACATAATGTGAGATGACATCACCCAAGTTTTTGAGAGACAAATAACATGATTGAATAGTTTTTACAGCGTCTAGCACTTGTAGCTCAAGTGGAAAGCAGCATGGACACCAGACGGCTCCTCCACTCAACCGTAAAGACGTGTAGATGTGTACGTCTGGGTTATAATAAAAAAGGACGAAAAATAGTTTCTAGGGCTAACTAAACCAAAAACAAAACAAGTACATTACCACTAATTAAAGTCAGGATATGCTTATAAGGACAATAACTAGTGAAGCCGGCTTCTATAGATACTTTGAACCTCCATGTCGCTTCTTTATCAAAGAGGAAGTCTTGGAACACACCCTATATATACAGGTTCAGTCGAGAAGAGAATTCTGTGCCAATTATATCAGGTGACATTGGTTTACAGGAAATTTGGCTGATGTTTACATGAAGTACATAAAGATTATGCTTTGTTAAAGAAAGCATCAATTGCTGCAGACATACAAATTCCTAATGATATTTATACAAATTCCAAAATAATATTTGGACCGCCAATGGACGTGACCGGCCATTGTCCACACTCAGGTGATGGTCTCCCAATGGAGCCAACAACCCACTACCTCCCCCCTACCCCCCCACCCCATCCTTCCCCTCCCCATCTTCCGGCTAGCTCCAATGGGAGTCTGCCACGTGGACACGGACAATGGACGGGCACATTCATTGACGGTCCATGTAGCAACGTCCATACAAATTAGAGCATCATTGATTGAATTATGCAAGGTGTACATGCTCGGGATCGGTAGAATCAAGATTAAGTGATAAGGGAGGCCATGAACATAAACACAGATTCTGGTAAAGACCCCTCAGACTATAATATAGCTCCATCTCTGCTTATCCATGGACAATTCAAAGAAAAATTAAAACAAATTGAAGGTTCCATCCATCTCTAGATACTGCCAGTTGGAGGCTTGCAAGCTATTTCTATGTAACGAAGCCACAATCTAGCTAACATCACCAACAAACTATAGTGCTCAAATCTGTCCATTTGTCACTACAAGAATCACTACATAATTGATTATTGCCTCCTATTCTTCGCAGGGATCTCAACTAGAACATGAAGACGGATATTTTAGTGTTCAAAACTCAGTTGCTGATCTCCCATTTGGCATATAACAAACTCATGTCAACAGACTCAACACCATTAGCATATATTATTTGACAAATAAAATAAATATAGTCATCAGAAAATGTGGAGGATGACCTAAGTGACGCATCTGACATTTTCTGCATAATTGAGACACAAGAGCAATGTTATTAAAGCCGGACCGGACCGAAGGTTCAACCAGGCCCAATCGGAATAGTAAACTTTTTCGGTTCAGCTCAAATGAATTGATGGTTTTTAGAAAAAAAAAATCAGTCCAACCGTCAAAACCGTAGGAACTGTAGGTCTGAACCAAATTGGTTTATATTAATTCATATTAACCCACTGCATTTACGTGCATTTATGGTCACTTAGAAAAAACTGCACTAACGAAAAACTTGTAAGTGCATTTATTTCACATCGGAATTCAGTGAAAATTAATAAAGTCTGCACTAAATAGGCAAAGTGTTTATACAGATTTCTAAGTTTTTTTTTTCATGTTAAAGATATTAGAAAAATTAGTTTATCGGTTCGACCAGGGTACGATAATAGTCCGATCTGATTGATAAAATTTGGGTTGGATGGTCCGATTTTTAAAACATTGGATAAGAGTACTGTCATCTATTGTATTTATCTCTTAGACCATCTCCAATGGTGATTTCTAAAATTGAGTTCTTATCCTACTTGGCATTGTACTTTAAGGAGATTTCTATCCTAGTTGGAAGAGTTTCTACATAGAAATTGTAGACATACAAAAATGATCTCCAATGGTTCTCCATTTCTATCAAATGTGTCACATAGTAAAAGGACAAAAGACACCAATTTAATGGTGTGGGGTCCAATAATAATTGTCATGAGAGATAGGAGAATTTCTATGAGAGTTTCTACATGTAGAAACCCTCATAGAAAGTTTCCATCCTACATCATTGCCACCTAGGATAGAAATGGTGATAGAAACTACTATTGGAAGAAGTTTTTTCTAAAATGGATTTCTTCCATAGAAATAGGGAAGATAGAAACCCCCATTGGAGATGGTCTTATATTCCAACTCTGAATTATTTCCTCACATTAATTGTCAGCCTCTCTGTACGTATTTGATTCCACTGATCAACAAACTTAGGTTGCGTTTGGTTCATTGTAATGTAATCGTAATCGTAATGGAATTGGGTTTGTAATGTAATTGAGTTTGTAATGTAATGGAATTACAATTGCATTACTATGTTTGGTTGAAACATGTAATCAAACCATGTAATGTAATATTAATTGCATTCATGTGTTTGGTTTACCATGTAATGTAATTGAATTTTTAATTTAATATTTTTTTTAAAATACAACATAAAATTTAAAAAGTTGATCAATACAAAATTTCAAAAATTTAAAAAGAAAAAAGAAAAAAATTAAAAATAAATAATAAAAAAGGGGAAAAATGGTTTGTTTCTGCTAAAAAAAGACAAAAGATAAAAATACCAAAAATGACAAACGAACAAAACAGAAGGAAAAAAAAAAACCAAAAATGAAAAAGCGATAAAAAAGAAAAACGACAAAAAAAAAAAGATCAAAAATGTGAAAACCATAAAAGTGACCAATAATGATAAAAAAAATGACTAAAAACAAAAAAATTGACAAAAAACAACAATAAATGAAAGGAAAAAAAAGGACGAAAAACGACAAAAAACAAAAAAAAAGGGCAAAAAAATGAACAAAAACGACAAAAAAAGAAAAAAAAAGACAAAAAAACAATAAAAAAGAGCAAAAAAATAAAAAACGATAAAAAGGAACAGAAATGACAAAAAACGAAAATACGAAAAAAGACCAAAAACAAGAGGGAATTAAAAAGGGCAAAAAAACAACCAAAAACGAAAAAAAAATGACAAAAATTGAACAAAAAACGATAAAAAACGAAAAAAAAAACAAAACAAAAAAAAGGACAAAAACGACAAAAAAAAAACAAAAACAACCAAAAACGAACAAAAATGAACAAAAACGACAAAAAATGAAAAAAAAAAGGGACAAAAACGACAAAAAATCGAACAAAAATGACAAAAAACGAACAAAAATTACAAAAAAACGAACAAAAAAAAGACCAAAAATAACAAAAAAAAGGACAAAAAACGAAAAAAAAAAACAAAAACAAAAACCAAACGAAAAACGAACAAAAATGACAAAAAAAACGAACAAAAACGACAAAAAAGGGACAAAAACAACAAAAAAAAAGGACAAAACGACAAAAAAAACAAAAACAACCAAAAACGAAAAAAACGACAAAAAACCGAACAAAAAACGAAAAAAAAACGAAATTTTTTTACAAAAAAACGAACAAAAACGACAAAAAAACGAACAAAAAGGACCAAAAACAACAAAAAATGACAAAAACGACAAAAAAACAAACAATAACAACGAAAAAACGAACAAAAATGACAAAAAACGAACAAAAACGACAAAAAACGGACAAAAATAACAAAAAACGGACAAAAAAACAAACAAAAACAACAAAAAACGAACAAAAATGACAAAAAACGAACAAAAACGACAAAAAACGGACAAAAACAACAAAAAAGGACAAAAACGAACAAAAAAAATAAAAACAACCAAAAAGGAACAAAAATAACAAAAAACGAAAAAAAAACGATAAAAACGACCAAAAACGAACAAAAACGACCAAAAAACGACAAAAAACAAACAAAAACAACATAAAAGGACCAAAAACGAAACAAAAATGACATAAAAACGAACAAAAAACGACCAAAACCGAACAAAATTGACCAAAAACAAACAAAAACAACAAAAAATGACCAAAACGAACAAAAAGACCAAATTATAGCATACCAACCTTCCGCTTAAGTTGTAATGTAATTGCGATTACATAGGTTTTATGATGTAATTGAATTTAGATGAAACTGATGTAATGTAATCAAACTTGTAATCGCGACTATATTTGTCACGCCCCAGAACCAGAATACTAAAGAGCGGGGGTGCACATAGCCAGCTACGTATATCGAAATGGCATCCACCTCGCTATACGGTCACGGCTGTCTAGATATGAGGGTTTACTACAAGCCAACAGTCTCTTAAGGTCAAGCCTACTGTCTCAATCTCAAGCAAATAATATAATCACAAGATGTTTGACCACCAAATATACAATAAAAGGCGTCCCAAATATTACATATCAGCTGATCATGAAGCTAGTCGTACAAGATGCTAGGACTAGCAAGAGTTAAGTCATACATGATCAACCCTAGGATTTGTTAATCATGTTTACAGCCCGTAGGCAGACAGTAAGTAAAAGTGCATCGAGCTAACAGGTGCTCGTCGGCTAAACGCCTCAAAAGAATAACTTTACAATAGAGTGAGCGAAACAAAATAGAAAACCCACTCGTAGCCCGGGTTCCGTCTAGTCGCCACCATCGGGCTGGAGGTTCGGTAGATCCTCGGGTGCTGCTCCGAAATCTGGCCACACAAAACCAGCTGGGTCAAACCCCAGAAAGAGCAAGTGCCACAAAGGAGGCCACGAAATAAGAACAAAAGCCAGCATATCAGAACATAAGAAAATAATTACATAATAAAGACAATTATTAAGGAGAAACCTGGCAGGTGATATACGATGAGATAACCATGGAACTCTTCAGATAACCAGGTTACAACCCGTAAACCAAACAAGGACCGGGGTTGTAACCCTTCGTCTGAACGGAACTTGGTTTCTCCCACCATTTATCGGCAAGATAAAATACAAGAAATCAGGACCTGCAATTAATCATGATTGAGGTAAAGCACGAGTAATCATGTCAAGTCATAACCTTGTACAGGATCAGGGCAAGACAAGCGGGACTAGACTCCATCCAATCAATCACGGCCAAGCAAGTACTACGGCTTACTACTTAACTAACTAGGGTTATCACAAGCCTAATTACTAACAAGATGCAAGTGAGAATTTCTCAGTCCCAAGTCCTGCAGACTATCCAGTTATCCTTCCGCGGGTTGAGAGTATAGGTGGGTACATCGTCCGGGAGACAAATGTACCCTTAGGTGACTTAGAGGGTGCAACACACGACGGTGTGCTGGAAATGTGCTCTACTCGTCGGCAAGCTACAAGTCCAATTAAAGCGCCCAGATAACGAGATTGCCTGTGACTGAAAATTCTCTATGAACTACACTTTGATCTAGTCATTAGCCTGATCCATATTCAGTGTGAATCCCTGACCGTGGGAACCAGGGAGTCACGTCCTAGACATGATGCAAGATAAGACAAGTGGATTGCACAAGCAAGCAAGCAGGAACACCCACGGTGTCAAGTTGATTATACGAGTCAAGTTAGCTGTCGCAACAACATCAAGTCAAGTCAAGTAAGAAGTTACAAGTTACAAGTCAAGTCAAGTCAAGAGTGCGCCGCCACGGGCCATTATCAAGTCATCAAGATAAATCATGTCAGGGCCACTATCAAGTCAGGTTGGTCATGTCAGGAGTGCACCACTACGGGTCACTGTCGTGTTATGCTAGTTCCTTGTCATACCATGTCATGTACAATAGTCATTCCAAACATATTAAGTAAAATCAAGTTCATGACAAAATATCTAATAAAATATCAATATACAGGGCTATAGAAGAGCCAAGCTTAGAGAAATAAAACCAAAACTCCAAGAGCCAATGGTTTGCGCAAGGGGTCAGGGGGTTGGATTGCGCAGGAGTCAAGTGCGCCAGGAGCCAACTGCGCAGGGGTGAGCTGCGCAGGGTACCAACTGCGCAGGGGTGGATGGCGCAGCAGATGGATTGCGCTGGATCAGGTTGCGCAGGAATGGATGGCGCAGGGTCAGATTGCGCAGGGACGGACTGCGCATGAGCAGACTGCGCATGAACGGACTGCGCATGAATCCATGCGCACTCGGGTTGAGCGCAGTTCGCCAAGAGGCAAGCTGCACGGTCGGTACTGCGCTAAAGAGCACAGGCCGAGAGAGGGGATGCGCAGTCCAGCACTGCGCTAAAGAGCGCAGGCTGCTACTCTAGGCCGAGAAGAACACCAAGAACACCAAGAATTCAAATTTTCATATCTTTGTCAAATCAAAGAAAAAAATCTAGATTTTCAAAGTTCTAACTTGAGTAAAATTAAATTCTCTTCCACATGGAAGCATCAAAATCCACAAAAACACAACTTAAATAGATCAAAACCATGTAAATCCGAAAATGGGGAAAACTTAGATCTAGAACAATGGAAACTCCAAATCACAAAATGTCAAGTTCTAATGTTGTTCACCATGGCCTAATCTAGCTAATGGACAAATAAAAGTGGTTCTCATGTGGTGGCAAGGTGCACTTGCCTATGGTGTTGGTGAGTTGTGTAGAGGAAGGAAGAAGAAGGAGATGGAGAAAATAAATGAAAGTAAAGAGGAGAGAGAAAAGTTGGGTGGGATTTAATGGGGGTGGTTGTGGTGTGTTGAGGGTGGAGTGTTGGTTAAAGTGCTCCAATGCATGCTAAACCAAACCAAACCAAATCAAACCAATTCTCCTCCACAAAATAAACTAAGCCAGGTAAACCCAATTACGAGAACCAAAATCTGCAAGTCAAGCAAATTACAAGTACATGCCAAAATCCGAGAAAATAAATACAGGTCTGAAATACATGCAAGCTTGATAAAATACGTATTCAGAATATGGGTGTTACAATATTACATCTAATTTTTTTTATCCAACCAAACACCCGAGTTAGATTGACAACGTAATGCTAATTACATTACGTTGTCCAATCCTGCAAACCAAACGGACCCTTAGTTTGCATGCGGTTGCAGTCTCTCTATTTAAATTAGCTAGCTCTCCTCGACTCTCGATCACACGCACACACACACAACTGCTGCATGCAATCTTCAACCATGACTATGGGGCCAACGAACCGGCCGGTCACTGTCGAGATTCCGCCAACTTGGTTGGCGGAAATTGTATTGTATTTTATTTTTGGTATTCCGCTATTTGCAATGGCGAGAAGTTTTGTTGCTTTTTTAAATTGTTTCGTCTAGTCTAATTTATATCAAATTTATTTCAGTATTGTAAATTTTTCGTTAATTTTACATCCATGGACATATACCTGACCAAGTAACGCTCTATGATTTAGTTGATTGACAGAGTTTCTCAATCGGTAAACCTATCGATCGGCAGATCTATCGTACATGTTTTTTTGTTGATTGACAAACTGTCAGTCCCCGAGTCTTGTTGTCCATCGTCATATATGTGATAAAATGCTATCAATGAATGTTATGTCGTATGTGTATCACATATACAACAATATGATTATTATATAATAATCTTTAGATCATCATCGTTTGAATTTTGGGTACTTTTATAAATTATATAATTAATATTTTGGGTACTTATTCATAATTCGGTTCACATATATAACAATGTGAAGTAGTACTGTCACGACCCACACCCTGATTAGGGGCACGAGTACGTGGTTACGTCCAGCCTACGCCGCAGCATCGGCGGTAGAACGCTGTCTAGGTCATCTATAAATACTACAACTAAACAGATAAAGGTACCTGTACAGTATATACACTCCGAATGGAGGTGACATAACAATACAGTCTCAATCACAAAGCAAACTAGGATAGATAGCATGAAAGAAAATATGATAGATGAAAGCAAAAAATAAGTTCGAGATCCACACAAGCCCAAAGCTATACACAACACCACAGAGTCACAGAATATAATATGAAATACTACTGTCTGAAAGTACTAGCTGGCTCACAGGCCAGGCAATCCTAACTAAGCTACTCTACTCAGGGTGAGCAAAGTCTAGTGGCTCTACTAACAAGCCATGGTCCAGGTCTACTCCATCAGACTCGACCCCATAATAGGTCGGACAATCTGCCTCAGAATCATCTGTAATATAGCAACGGTATCCTGTCAGGAAAATGAGCAAGTACAAACACTAACAGCAGTTCCATGTGAATTGACAAATTCTATAAGAAACAGTATAATGAACTACAAGACAAAGATATATGAAGACTTGGGAACCGTTCGGAAGCTGAGTTACAACCCTTAAACCAAACAAGGACCGGGATTGTAACTCTTCACCCGAGCAGAACTTAGTCTCCAATCAAGGTACAATATAAAGGCATATAGAACATGTGAGTAACTGAATATCATAGCATGGTGAGAAAGTACTGAATGTAGAACATAATAGGATATATGTTAAGATAAGTAAATATAAAATGTGCCTTGAATTATTAGAGCATTATGTGATCGGCTTGGGAAACATGATCAGGCTTTCCATCCGACCGGCTATGAACAATGTGTACAATAGAACGGTAAGGCCGGTCACCATGGAAAGCTATGAACGATATAGGGTAAGGCTTTACCCGTCGTGAGGCGAGGGTATAGCTATGAACAATGTGTACAATAGAACAATGTGGGAATTTTGATCACACAACCACTAATAACTCCCCATCCCCGAATAGTATAAAGGATCCGGACATAACACGTCATGCACGAGATTCAAAAGCAGGTGATCAGCCCACTCCCAAGTCCTTGTCTATACAAGTACAAGTAACAAGTCGAGTAATGTACCAATATACCAAGTAACCCGGGAACAACATCTCATGACAGGATCCGACATATACTAGTCCGTGAACTATCGTGTTAGGAATCAAGTAAGACACTACAACTGAATCGGATATAGCAGATATCAAGACAATGAAAACTATCAGTGAATGTACTCGCCTGCTGTCCTGAGCTATAGGGTATATCAATGCTCAGAGTGGTAATAAGAAACCTAAAGATGAGATATTGCATGTTAATTTAGGTTTAACAAAGTTATGAATGATTTATAATGAATGATATGAAATCTAGGTCAAAGTAGGTCTCACTGAGTCACACTAAGTCCTGTCAAGTCAATCTAGGTCAAATTAAGTTATATCAAGTCAATCTAAGTCAGACTAAGTCAACTCTAGGTCATACCAGTCAAAGCAAGTCAAAACAAGTCGAAGTAAGTCAAACAGGGTCAAGAGTTGGCTTACAGTTGACTTTTAGTCAACTGGTCAACCCTGGTCAACTCTGGTCAACTATAGGTCAACCCTAGGTCAAACTGGTCAAATGTTGACCAACAGTTGACTTTTGGTCAACTGGTCAACTCTGGTTTGGATTTGGTCAAATTAGACAATGGTTGACTCATCGTTAACTTTTAGGTAAAAAGTCAACTCTGGGTCAACCGAGCCAAAATCGGTTCAAATATGACATTTGTAGGGTGTACCTAACTAGTCACCAAAGTTTCAAGTCAAACCGCAAACCCGAATCCCGTATCTTGAAATTACCCAATTACCCTTTATATAAACATACCCTTAAACCACTCTAACCTTGAAGCCAAGTGGCTTTTCCTTAGAAATTTCACTCCCGGCTTCCTAGGGTAGTAGGATACTAGCCTATACAATCATTACCTACCAAGTTCTCTAGGTAGAGTGGACATCCAGTCCATCTTACGGTCCATATTGGTCGTTTACCCATTATCTTGAATATCTCAAGATACTCAATGGTATCGTGCGATACCATCCTCCTAATCCCACACGCAACCCCGATTTCAACCTAGGAGCCTACCCACAAAATCTAATTCACATTAACTAGGTCCCCTTCAAGTTTGGATGCGTTCCGAATCACGGAACTCAAAATCACCCTCTCACCAAATCTAATTCACTCAACATTCACTCACTCACTCACTCACTCACACATGGTCACATATAGGCTCTACCTATAGGTTCACATATAGGCTAACACCTATAGGATACTAGCTATACATATATACTCACATACACACACTCTAAGCTCACACACACACACACACACACACAAAGGCTCACATACACATACACATAGGTTGGAAAAATGGGGACTGATTTGGCATGGTTTGGGGGCTGTCATATGGGTGTGGTTTAGGGGCTGAATTGAGGGGCTATAAGGACAGGTTTAAGGACTGGTATTAGGACAAGTTTTATAGGCTAATGTGTAGCTGTTTAGGGTGGTGTGTAGGGGCTGTTAAGGCCTGCTACAAGGGTTGTTTTGTGGGCATGTTAGGACTGAAACAGGGGACCATTTGTGACAGGTTTAGGGGCTGGTTGCAGGCTGGAATGGGGGCAGCAAATAGCTGGGTTTAGGGCCAATTAAGGACTGTTTTGTATAGTGGTTAAGGGGCTTGAATAGGCTGGGTATAGGGCTGTGTTTAGGACAGGTAAAGGACTGAAATTTGGGACTGTTTTGACAGGTTTTTAGGACTGGATTTTGGGGCTTCTATGGACTGTTTTGGATGGCTTAATGGCTGTCATTAGAGGCTGGTTTAGGAGTGCTTGTAGGTGGTTAAGGGGGGCTGCTTTGGGCCTGTTGGGGACAGGAATTTGGGGCTGTGTAAGGGTGGAATTTGGACAGTTTTTACTGGTTTGGGACAGCCCATGGGGGCTGTCCAATGTGGACTGATCCCCCCTTCCTTAAACCACTCATAACTCCACTCATCCCCTCTCTAAACTCTCACAAAACTAACACACACACACATACTAACTCTAAAACCACATCCACACTCATTAATTTCCTACCCTTTGGCCGAAATCTACACTATACCCACAACACAAAGAAATACACATACACTCCATATATCTATATACATATAAATAAGTCACCAATATATATATATATATATATATATATATATATATATATATATATATATATATATATATATAGAGAGAGAGAGAGAGAGAGAGAGAGAGAGAGAATAACATAGATATAACCAAATATATATATACATATAGATTAAATAATATGATACACTATGATACATAGGAAAACACATCTCTAAACCAATAAAAATCTGGGATTAAATCTCTAAATAATCATTTAAACAATATATGATAAAATACATGTGTCCAATAGGGATTTTTTCCACTAGGACACAATCCCACTCATAGGACACTCCTAAAAGTCTCCAAAAGGACACGAAACGGACACAAATGGAGACACAACCTCGGAGATAAATCCTACGGGGTCCAAACTAATTTACATGATGAAAAGAATGAAAAAGAGAATAGGTTGTACCTATCGGGAGATGGATCCCAATTAAAATCCTCCGACACGGCTCCGACACAAAACGAATTGTTTAGGACACACCCCTCCACTTCTTGCTCCCAAAAGCTTGGAGAAGCACCACTTAGGGTAGAGGGAGAGATCGATGGAAGAAAAACGGGAAGAAAAGCTTTACGTGGAGATGAAATCCAAGGATTTCTCTTCTTTCTTTTGGAAAGAAACTTGAAGAAGAAGAAGAAGAAGAAAATTTAAAGTGAAAGAATGGAAAGAGGGAAGAAGTGGCCAGCCCTAATAAGGGGGTTTGGGGCACTTGCTATTTACAAGTTTGCCCCTCCCTTTACTTCTATGCTAAGTTAGCTTCCTAATTTGGTTTTGGGAGTTAGTTTAGACCAAATAAAAATCATACTTAAGCCTAAACACTCATGTGGGATTAGTCCAAACTCCTAAACCTAAATGTCAAGTTTGGTGGACCATGGCTAATTAATGTGCTAATCACAACTCAAGTCGAAATTTTTCCGGAGTCCCGAATTAAGTCGGAATGCGATAAAATTTGAACCCGACTCCTATAATCATTAAATATTAATATTCATGAAATAAAATTCCCAAAAATATTCTAAAATAAAAAATTACCATTTTACCCCTATCTTGGAAAAGTGAGGGTGACAAGTACCTTGTATAATAAATAAAATAATGAGAATAGCAAACATAAAACAATTTAATATAATTAACTAATTCACAATAAGAGAAGAATATTCAAGATATTCTAGATTAATTTTATACTTGGATAAATTTCATAAGAAAAATATATAAATGAGATTCGTACATAATCTAAAATAGATTATCATGAATTATATATTATGAAAGAAAATGTCAACATGTTTAATACAAATATAGATTTTTAAAAAATAGAGCTGAATAATCTTATATTCTAATCACTCTATAATCACATAAATCAAACATGTATTTAAGTTTACTAAAACATGTATCTAAATATACAAGATTAAACTTATCTCTTCAATACCTTTCTTTTCTTACGAGAACTCTTTCTTCCTTCTTCTATTCTCTAGAGGAAATCGTGCTGATAACGTATTGTAAAGCAAAGAGATGGAAATAGAAAATTAGAGAAAATTAGTTCTTCATTCACTTGTGCCAATCAACATGATAAGAGCCCCTTATATAGGTTTACAATGGAGGTTAATATTATGATGACAATTAAAAGAATGCCAAAAGACATAGGTTATGAATAATCAAAAGTACTCATAGATAATAGACACCAAATAATTATGGTGATCTATCCATATTTACAACGGAGAAAACTTTGAGAGCATCTCCAACCCTATTGTGAGTTTGGAAAAAATGGTTGCCACATAGGAATGACAAGCATTATTTTCAAAAGTACTTCTCCAATGTAAATGTCAAATAAATTGTGAAGTTGACATGGCAATGACATGGCAAGGAGAATGTGAAGTTGGTTGTCTAGATCTAGACAATGCACTTCACAATGACTTTGTCTCCACATCATCAATTATGAATAGAAATATTTATAAAAAAGTTGAAGAAGTGGAGGAGTTGCCTTGGAAGTTGTAAAAAATATTTTTTATTGCCTCATCAATACTTTTGCATTGGAGAGAGTTTTTCTATCTCATTGTCTTTTGAGATGTAGTTTTGCCACATAAACAAGACATTGTCTTGTGGCTCATGTCACATAGGAGCCACCTAAGACTCACAACACTTAACAAGACAACAGGGTTGGAGATGCTCTGATACCGAAGGGGTATTGATACCCCCTATGTATGTCATGTGGGTCCCCTCACTCTTCGTAAAATGTGTAAACATATATATATATATATATATATATATATATATATATATATATATATATATATTGAGGGGGGGCTCACTTGTCATACATAGGGATATCAAAACTTTGATACCCCCTTCAGTATCAAAGTTTTACTCATTTACAACATGAAAGAAATTAGAATGACCCGATGGCCGAGACCAGTCCTTTCTTTTTTGAATTGATACGTTCGTTGTTCTTTGAGTAATGGTTGGAGAGCATATATACCAAGGAAAATGGCAGCGGCAGTGATACCAAATGTGGGTTTCTCTCCACCGCGGGCTCGAGAGGGCGGAGAGGGACGGGGGAGTAGAGGAAGGAGGAGGGGGTCGGCCCCGTCGCGGGCTCGGGAGGATGGAGAGGACATAGGGCTGCAGGGAGCTGAGGAAGGAGGAGGAGGGGGGCGGCCCCGGTCGCGGGCTCTGGGAGACCGAGAGGATAGTGGGATGGGAAAATTTTGGATCCAAAAAATTTTCATCTTTTTTTTTTTGAATCAAAAAAAAAAAAAAAAAAATCATCTGCTGATCGATCAGGGATGGTGGGGGTTTTGATATATTGTAAAAGGATAAATTTGTAATTACAAGTTTAAGGATGTAATGTAATTAGAATTACATTGATTTTATGATGTCGTTGATTTGAATATGAAATGATGTAATGTAATCAAGTTTGTAATCGTAATTACATTACATTCAGAAGAAAATTTGTCCAATCAAACTTCCGAATTAGAATTACAATGTAATGTCGATGTCCAATCCTGCAAACCAAACGGATCTAAGACTTCTGATAATATTCATAATTAAAACATCAAACATTACACTTAAGCCTCAAATACTGATTATAATAATAATTCATGCAACACCAGTGTGGGCATCAGTATGCGTTCGGATAGTGGTCTGGCCTTACATTCTCAGGATTCTTGCTTCACTTTGCTACCACTGTCAGAGAGACGTTCTCGACCTGCAACAGTTCCAACATAAACACCGAGTGCAGTCACAAAATCTACACCAGAAAGCCCGTGGAAACCAACAATGCCAGTTTGAGTTTTGAAGCAGAAAGAATGTCCCCCGCGATAATGACAAACAGGATATGGGCCGTAGGTAGCAGAAGAAGATGTAACAATCTTAAGATTGAAGATACCAAACACATCATAATTTCCTGATATCTCAAGGACAGAACCCCCTACTTGTATCTGCATTGGAAATATATATGGTAATGGGACATAATTGTTAGAGCGATAGAAATTAAGATCGATATATTACTAATGGGAGTTGCAATTGCCAAGGAGACTTTTACAACATCCAAGAACTTTCAAGGTGGATTATCAAAATTAACCTTGATTCATAAGAGAAACCATAAATTTAATTTTTTAAAATTGTAATAAATTGAGGATAGCATTGATAATCTAAATTGAAAATCCTTGGATATTGTAAAGAGCTCCTTGGCAATTACAATTCCCATTACTAATATTCTAAGATGATAATATATAGATATAATTGAGTATGAACCCACACACACATGAACTTCAATTTCCCAAGTCTTCACTTACTACATTCTCTAGTCTAGTCCATCTATGGAGAAAAGATATTTAAGAAATTGCAAATTACATCTCGAGTGTAGCTAGCCTACCTCTACAAATGTGGCATCTGGTCCACCCGGTCCGCCATGTCGAAGAGAGATCTTCGTTTTGCCGTCACGGTCGCGATATAGAAACTGGAGACAATGTACTCTAAGAGCTGAATACCCAATAAGGATTTGTTCTACTTTGGAATGGGCGCCGTCATCCCAGCCATTCCCCGACTCTAAATTTCCCTTAAATGGAAGCTTGAACGCACCCGTCGTCTCCTAGCGGATGAGATATTGACCATATATATTGTACACTTCAGAAAACTTCTAAGTCATTTGGAAAACATATATAGAGAGAGAGAGATTACCATGCATGCATGCAGCTTCAGTCAGCATTAGGCAGGAGCAGCTGTTTTTATAGAGAGGAAGCACTAAAAGCCTATATATGGACTTTATTTCTTCATTAATTAATTTTACTTTTTGGTACTTGACACAACTCCTCGAATTCGTTTCCACTGTGCAGGAAAGTGTACTCCTCCTAGAAGCTTTAAAAGAAAATGCCTCAAGCAAATATGCTGTGGGAAGATATATATTTATAGACAGAAGATGCATATCTTTGTACAACTAAAAAATTATGAAAAACAAATATACAAAGAAACAAACTTCTACAATAGTGGAGAATCACTAATATGAAATATCTTGGACTGTTACAACTGTAGAGAATGAGTGCTATCTTGGACTGTTATGGAGAATCATCGACTGTTACTGATTTTCCTCTAATAAGCTTAATTAGGCATTTATTTTTCTTTAAATCTCTCTCCCTCCTCCTTTCTTGGTACTTATTAGCTTGGCCGTTTAAACTCGTGTCTATTGGTGTACCCTTCTGCAGAGAAGGGCCAAGCCAAATGGAGCTTTACATGTTCATGCTTGGCTAGTTTAGCTTTACTCCTTATTTGAGCCAAGCTCGAACAAGAGATGGCAAGAATATGTTCAAGCACAATTGGTTTGAAGAGTGTGATAAATAAACACAATTGTGTCCTCCTTAAAATTTTGGATTTTGTCATCCTAGTCATTCCAAATTAAACATTTTGAACCAATGAAATAGTTGATCAGAAAGATTAACTACTATACAGAATTTACCTAATATAGTAAGTACATCAGGTTATGTTTTCGATCAAAAATCCATACTATAAACCTTACATGGACAATACAACGAATGATCGACAAAATCCTATATGTACTTAATACCAACTCCATTTACTTCATCCAATTTGCCTACCATAAGTCCATAAATATTTGGAAAAACTGACGTTTGTGACTATATATATCTTGATATCTTTTAGTACCACATTCTTTATGCCGTCTACTTGAGCTTGATGCATTAGTTCATAACTAGAATATATGCACGTGCATTGCACGTATTTTATGCTACTTGAAAGAGCAAATAATTGTAGTATATTATTATTAGAAAGACTAAAAGTCATCCACATTAATTATTCTAGAATTATTATTATAGGGTTTTGTTAACATGTGCCTTAGGACACATGTTAAAGATAGTTAATACTTAACTTTTTATATTGAAACTTGTCATCTAACATTTAATAAACATTAAAAAAATAATTTTTTGTATTGAAAAATGTTACAAAGACCCAATAAACTAAATTTTTTAATACAAATATTTTTTTGCATCAAATTTTGATAACATTTTTCAATGCAAAAAGTTACATTTTTAATATTAATTAAACGTTGATCACAATTTTCAATGTAAAAAGTTAAGGTTAACAAAACCCATTATTATATTAGCATTATGCTACTTTTTGGAATTTTATACATGCACATAAGACTATTTAATTAGAAAGACCAAAAGACATCTCTCGTAATTACCTAGCTACCCCTATTAACTTTAAGCAATCATTTTAATTAGTAAATATAAGAAGGCGGCAAGGGTATTTTTGAAAAAAAAAAATTCACGGTGAAGCATAATTTTTGGCATTATATAGTAGTATAGATAAGACTATTTAGAAAGACCAAAAGACATATCTCGTAATTACCTAGCTAATCCTATTAAATTTAAGTAACCCTTTTAATTAGAAAATATAAGTAAGGCTGCAAGGGTATTTTTGGAAAGAAAACTTTCACGGTGAAGCCTAACTTTTGGCATTAAATAGTAGTATAGATAAATATAAGCAAGACTGCAAGGGTATTTTTTGAAAGAAAATTTTTACGGTGATATAGTAGTATAGATAAGACTATTTAGAAAAACCAAAAGACAACTCTCGTAATTACCTAGCTACCCCTATTAACTTTAAGTAATCTTTTTAATTAGTAAATATAAGGAAGGTTGCAAGGGTATATTTGGAAAGAAAACTTTCACGGCGAAGCCTAACTTTTGGCATTATATGATAGTATAGATAAGACTATTTAGAAAGACCAAAAGACATATCTCGTAATTACCGAGTTATCTCTATTAACTTTAAGTAATCCTTTTAATTAAAAATATAAGTAAGGCTGCAAGGATATTTTTGGAAAGAAAACTTTCATGGGAAGCCTAACTTTTGGCATTAATTAGTAGTATAGATAAATATAAGCAAGACTGCGAGGGTATTTTTGGAAAGAAAACTTTCAAGGTTAAGCCTAACTTTTGGCATTATATAGTAGTATAGATAAGACTATTTAGAAAGACCAAAAGACATCTCTCGTAATTACCTAGCTACCCCTATTAACTTTAAGTAATCCTTTTAATTAGTAAATATAAGCAAGGCTGCAAGGGTATTTTTGGAAAGAAAACTTTCATGGTGAAACCTAACTTTTGGCATTATATAGTAGTATAGATAATACTATTTAGAAAGACCAAAAGACATCTCTCGTAATTACCTAGTTACTCCTATTAACTTTGAGTAATCATTTTAATTAGTAAATATAAGCAAGGCGGCAAGGATATTTTTGGAAAGAAAACTTTCACGGTGAAGCCTAACTTTTGGCATTAAATAGTAGTATAGATAAATATAAGCAAGGCTGCAAGGGTATTTTTGGAAAGAAAACTTTCACGGTGAAGTCTAACTTTTGTGCATTATATAGTAGTATAGATAAGACTATTTAGAAAGACCAAAAGACATCTCTCATAATTACCTAGCTACCCCTATTAACTTTAAGTAATCATTTTAATTAGTAAATATAAGCAAGACTGCAAGGATATTTTTGGAAAGAAAACTTTCACAGTGAAGCCTAACTTTTGACATTATATAGTAGTATAGATATTAATATTACCGTTAACTTTAATATTAATATTAATATTAATATTAACATGAATTTTTTTGGTTAAAATTTGCCATGTTAGCTGCCATGTTAGATGACATATAATATTATTTAACATGCCAAGTCACCTGTCACATAAGCAAGGATGGTTTGGAGGGACAATTTGCAGTAGGGGTGAGCGTTCGATTTATCGGTTCCAACCGAAACGAATTAGTTAAAACCGAATAAACCGAATTATCCAAAACTGAAACCGAACCGAACTGAATAATAAATTTAGTTTAGTCGTTTTATTTTATTTGTTCGGTGGAAATCGTGGTTTAATTATATTAAAAATTATTATACACACATTTTTGAATTTAAAATGCACACAAAGTTGGACTAGTTGTTAAATTATCAAATTTGGAATTCAAAACGCGTACATAGAATTGTTGTTTACAACATATACACATTTTTAATCGCAATATGCAAAGAACTGATAGTATTTGTATAATCCTTATTCGATTTTTGGTTTTGGATCGAAGCCGAACCCCAAAAATCGAACCTGAAACAAAATGACGAATTTTAGCATTTTGAAAAACGAAACTGTACCGATTTTTTTTGAAACCGAACCCAATATCTTATTTGGTTCGGTTCAGCTCAACTTCAGTCCAAAATCGATAATGCTCGCCCTTGATTTGGAGGAACCGATAGCATTACTTTTTTTTATATATATTTTTGGAATAAATGAAAAAGAGATGGCACTTTACTCATCTCATTTGGGTTCCAATATTATTTTTTTACTATTATCCTACAAACATAACCTTTTCCACATTTTTTATTACAATTTTTGGCCTCAAGATATGATTTTTTTTTAACTCCATATACTATTGATGCTCTCAGAGAATATTCACATCCAACTCTTGAGGGCGCATTAGAAACAAGATCGATCCAGGAGTAAGTTTGACAATTTGAATTTGGACAACCTCTCTCTATAGGACAACTTTCGTTGATTTTTTAGGGCAGGTCATTTGGTTTTCTTAGGTCTGGTCATTTGGTTGTTTTAGGCCCAACCTAAATCCAACTTTTTTTTTTCCAATAGAGATGAAGGATAACAAAAATTAGGTCGGACTAAGATAATCCAACCCTCCACACTGATCATGATTAAAGATAGGGTTGTAAAATGATTCAAACAGCTCGCATTCGGCTCGAAGCTCGTTCATGGGCAGGTCGCGAGCTCGATCAATATTCTTTTTTTTTGAAGTGGTGTTCGAACCGTGTTCGATCGTAGGTTGTTCGACTCGGTCTTGTTCGCTAATGAGCTGGAACTCGGTTTCTCGTATTGTGATTTTTTTTAGTATATGATATATATATTTTTTATGTATGTGCATAAATTTCGTCTTAGGAATTTTACGATCTTTTTTTTAATTTATATGATGGTTAATTTATGATGTAAAGAGCATAAATAATTCAACAAAAAATCTTTAAGACATGAGAGTAACCGTATAACAAGGTTGATATGGTTTTGGCTCGAACTCGGTTCGTGTTCGTCCGAACTCGAGAGCTAAATCGAGTTGAGGTCGATCGTTTCGAGCCTATATTCAAACCGAGTTCAAACACCATTTTTGAGCTTGATCTTAAGCTCGGCTCCAATAAAGCTCGTTCGATAGTTTAGTTGAACGTTCGAACACAGTTTGTTCGAGCTTGTTCCTTCGATTTTCAATCCTAATTAAAACATAGTTAAACATGGAGTTTGGAAGTATTATGTCACCAAACTAAAATTCACCTAAACCGTGTTTATAGGTTTGAGAAAATATCAGACTTAAATATAAACTCCAATCTTAGCTCTAAAATAAATTTATTTGTATATTAAAGTTGATCAAAATGTTGGAGGTTTGTACTCCATAAAATTGTGATAGTAACTGTCGAAGGATTTAGCTATTGATGTTTAAAGTTATCAGTATACTCCTACCATATTGATACAAAACTCCAAAATAAATTTCAACATTTTAATGTCCAATAAATAATTCCAAAATAAATTTGACAATTAGGACACTATGTTAAAATCTCAAATCTCTAACCTAATAACCCACAATTTATGAAACTTTGTTCGAAAAGTAAAAATTAAATATAAAAAAATTATTTGAGTGGGATGGGCTGACCATAGGACATTGACGAATGGTGAGTCCCCGTCTAATAATATAATAATACATGATAATATCGAATTATTTTTGTAATAATATCTAGCAATTAATTGATTTTTTTTAATATTATCATGTTTAATTATATTATTGGACGAATTTATCATTTACCATTAATACTTGATTTATTCATTCCATTGAATGATTCCTCCAAATATATTAGTTACTTTGCTTGAACCCTCTCTCAACGAGGGGTTGTTAGCTGCTTGTAAGTGACATTCTTTTTGTAAGTACATTTAACCTGAACTTACCTTGTATGTTTGAGTTGTTGCAAGTGTATTGAAAAATGACACTTCCAATACTGTTTTGATGCATCTACTCCGAAGAAAAGACAATTTAGATATTTTGCATGTTATTGCAAGTCAATCAAAAGTGAAAATTTTTGTTGCAATTGGAGAGAATGATTTGTGGTAGAAAATAAGTGAAACTCGTTGCAAGTGGAGAACTGTGTAGATATTTTTTCTATTAATTCAAGTGGATTAATTTATTTTAATTAATATATTTTTGTTAATTTTTCTTCAACTGAATAGGAACACACTTTTAGAATATGTTATTAATTAACCTATTACAATAATTAATATCTTTATTATTAAAAATTGAATTTAATTAATTTTACATTAATTAAGAAATTTTAGTTTCTAATTAATGTTTTTTGTTATCTTTTGTTTATGAATTTTTTTGATAATTATGAATATGCTATTAATTAATATTTTTTATTAATATATATTCGGTAACTAATATTTTTGGTTAAATAATTTATTTTGTTAATTAAATATGTATTAATATATTTTGATAATTTATATTAATTAATATATTTAATTAATTGGTTAAATAATCTATTTTATTATTTTTTGTTAAAAGTTTGTTAATTTTAATTTTTGCTTTTACTTTCATGATGTCGTTTAAATATTGGAGTTTTAAACTTTCACTTTCACTTCATGTTGTCCTATAAACAAAATTGATAGAAACTCTAAAAAAAACTATATATCAAAATATGTTGTAAAGATTAAAAAATATTACTTACACATCTTTAAAAAATGGACCCTATTGTTTTGTCATCGTTGGAGGGTGTCCGTGCCGGCCCACAGACATGTGGCACGTCATCATTGGCTTCTGGTCCGAAATGGATCTGTACCAACAAAAAAAGGCCAATGACAGACTGCCACATGGATGCAGACTCCCTTACAGGCCAAATATTATTTTGGTTAAAAAATTACAACTATTCAAGCAGTCCAGAGGGCGTGATCTCAAAATGTTTGGTGGTAATTTTGGTGAACACATGAGGTCGCTCGAGTGAAGAGATGTTTCATAACATGTAGTGTCCACAGTTGACCGGTCAGACTGAGTGTCGCTTGATTTTTGAAGGGGAGATATATCTACCGGTTCGATTTAGCTATTTTTGTAACCGTGTCAGACCGCATGCCCATTGAATCAAAATAATATTTAAAAAAAAAGTGATTTGTTTAAAAATACTTTACTTCTGACATTGAAATTTGGAAGCCAGTGTAGCTGAGCTTTGTTAGCAATCACCCGAATAAAACGCGTATTATACGCTAATTTTTTCGTATCTTACATAAACGTATAATACTTACGTACGTTTGAAAGATTCGAATTTGTACGCAAATTTTAAGCCTGTAGCGTTTTAAACGCGTACCGTACGAATTTTTAAAAAAATTGGCCAAAAAAATGTGACCAAGAAATCCGACAGTCTTGACTTTCTTGACTATTGCTACTATTAGATATTAAGACTGACACAATACTAAAAAAATTATCAAAAAAGAAGAAGAAAAAGTCTCACAGTAACCAAAAAAAGACACCCAAGAGTCTTTGTACATGTTGCTTCAACAATCAAAGAAAAACCTTTCGGTTTTTCATCATCCAACCTCTTATTATTCTCACACTGAACCCTTGTTTATGAAGGAGTAGAGGTAGGTGAGCCCAACATATATACCGAATTTTTAGTGCCGAATTGGTTCATATGAAACGTACTAAATACGAATTAAATCTGACCCGAATGATTTTTATTAGACAAATTTTTGACCGAATTTTTGACTGTATTTTACGTATATTGTGTCGATTTATACTCGTACTTTTGCCGTTCCGAATTTTTCCGTTTGCAGAATTGCTAACAAGGTAGCAGAGTAGGAAGGAAAATCGACTTCCTATTCCTTAAATTGTCATTCGGGTTACTTCTACTAAATCGCCAGCCCATCATTTCCTTAGTCGTTTTGTCACGCACATCCCCCACCTATCACATAAATTAGGACGAGAAATCAAATTAATATTTTAGGGTTCTATTAATTTTTAAATGTTTCGGTATTTTTTTTTCGAGTTTGACGATATTGATATTATTATTATGATGGTTAATGATGTAAGACTGAGATCGATAAGTTTTAGTCGAACTTACATGTGAATCTTTCTAAATTAATATTTTGACAATTAATAACCTTGGTTACTTAATACAATTTTATAAAATCTACCAAATTAACTAAAGATATAATTTAATATTTTAGTTAGGGTAAATGACAAAAAAAATCTCGTTAGATATTCGACTTTTGCAAATTAAAACCTATTAGTCATTTTTAGCAATTCGTCCCTCCTTGGATTACAAATCCGCTCAATAAGGCCCCTCCAATCAAAATTAAAAAATTTAATCCCGAAAATGTCCCTGCCCCCCTCTTCCCCCCGGTGGCGGCGGCGAACCCCAGCCCCGCCCGACCCCCCTGCTCTCCTCCCGCCGGCCCTGCCCCCCCCCCCCCCCCCCCCCGCCCTCCTCCCGCTCGACCCTGTCATGATCCGCACCCGCTTTTCGGACGCGAGCTCGTGAGCAAGCCAGCTACGCATCAAGCGGACTCCAGTCCGACTCGAATACGTAAACGCTTTCACGGCTATGGTAAACGGCCAAATCATGGCAAATAAATATATATTTCAAATCCACAATAAGTGTGTGAACACTATGGGTCGTGGTCTGCAGCCCACTAGCATATATGTCCGATAAGACTCAAAGAATATAATAGGAGTCTACAAACTGAATCAATAAACATGTTATCTCATGGTAATGAAAGGAAAGCACGAGAGGATAACAATGTAATATCACTGACAAATACCTGAATTTCACAAGCAATATTGTAATCATCTGAAACCCACAAGTGTCATAATCATCCGCCATCCATAATTGCTAACTAACTCCACGCAATCACTAACCTGAAGAGATCATCAGGTCCTCAGAGGACATAGCAAGATACATAAAAATATGCCTATCTAGCAGTTTAATCATGCATGATAATATAAACATGATATAAACAAGAAACGACACTTAACATGGCACGAGACTACGACCAAACTGCTATCAAGTGACTAACGACAAATGGCTACTGACAGGTGACTATGAACTGGAATACAAGAACAACTACACGTAATTGAACTGCTGGATGAACAAGTGAACACGAGATCAAAGTAATACCAAACCCTCGTCCCGAGTGGACTCGCAGGTTTGAACTAATCATTAACCCTCGTCCCGAGTGGACTCGCAGGTTTGAACTAATCACTAACCCTCGTCCCGAGTGTGGACTCTCTGGTTAGTACTAACCCTCGTCCCGAGTGTGGACTCTCTGGTTAGTTCACGGCAAGGCACCCTCGTCCCGAGTGTGGACTCTCTGGTGCAAATAATCGACACCCTCGTCCCGAATGTGGACTCACTGTTGTAAGTCAAGTCAACACCCTCGTCCCGAATGTGGACTCTCTGGTGCAAATAATCGACATCATCGTCCCGAGTGTGGACTCACGGATGTAAACAGATCAAGGCAAACACCCTCGTCCCGAGTGTACTCTCCGGTGCCAAGGAAACAATAACAAGGATTTAGCAGTTCAATTACACGTACTCGTTCTATGACACGACTCAAATAAGGTACTGGTAAGACAAGGTATGACTCAGTCAAGTCCAGTATAACTACACTGTCAAGTCAAGCAAGACCATAAATTGGTGAACACGGTATGTAGAAACTAGATAAATCAAGTCAACTAGAAAGCTAATAAATCACATAAAATCTATAACAAATAGAGTATCTAATGATAATACAATAATAACATAAAAACTATAAACATGGAATTAAACTGTAGAGGGAGGCAAGATATCTTGCCTGGAGTTTGCACGCAGATCCAACAGAATATAGTCAACTGCTAAGCCATAAAGTCCAAATCATCACAACTGTCTCCGAAAGCTGCGAAGACGACGCACAAAACGGCGCAACGAGGCAACGGGAATTGTGCCACGAAATTAGGGGTTCGGGGCGATTGCTGCTGCCATTCGCACCCGCGCGCGCGTCGATTGCGGCGACCCTGGCCGGCACTCCGGCGCTCGCCCGGTGGCCGTGGTCGACGGCGTGGAGGCGTGCCAGGTCGGGGGTGGCATGGCGGAGGTGTAGGAGTCGGGTTAGGGTTCGGTGTCTTCGTTCCTCTCTCTCACGCGTCGTTTATATATACAACAGCTTGTGCGGGTCGGGTCGCTGGCCTCTTGCTCGGGTTGGTGGGGTTTTTTTTGTATTATTTCTTTTTTTCTTGTCTTTTTTTCTTTATATAGCAACTATTGTATATATATATATATATATATATATATATATATATATATATATATATATATATATATATATATATACACACATATATTTATATATACATACAAATACACACATTTATATAATATATTTATATATAGATACAAATACACACATTTATATAATATATTTATATATACATACAAATACACACATATACCTGTATATTTATCTATACACACACACACACACACACACACATATATATATATATATATATATATATATATATATATATATATATATATATATATATATATATATATATATATATATATATATATATATACTCCTTCAAGTACGGTACTCTCCTTACGGGAAAGATACGGGAGAAATAAAGTCACGGAGCTGGTCACTTTTTATTCATTGGAGTCTATTTCATTATTATTCCGCCTCCTTCTTGTTCTTTTCTCTTTCCTTCTTCTCCTCTTTCTTGTCTGTTTCTATTTCCTTCTTCTTTGCTCCCCCGTGGTGAGGGGGAAGAGGCAGACGGTGACGCGCTGGCGGACATGAATGGCTGTGTGGATGGTGGTGTCATCCTTGACGACGGCGGGGGAGAGCTCGGCGCAGAAGAAGTCGATGGTGGACCTGGACTCGCGGAAGTCGGCGTCGGGGAAGTGCTGGTTCTATAGGTCTTCGAAGCGGGCATGTTTCTCAAGATATAGACCAACTTTGTCTCAAACTTGTGCCAATGACAGCGGAGGATTCTAGCTACAGCAAGCTCACTACTAGCTGGCAGATCGTCTCGCTTTTTTTAGATGAATATTGTAAATTAATAACGGGGAAATTTTTACTCCAACCATTTAATATCGGAAAAAAAGAAGTGAGAGCGAGAATGAGCCTTAACCAAGCCACTGAGATGAAGCACATTGTGTTTTCCATGAAAGGAGTGTTACTTATAGTGCTATACTGCTATATGAATATTTGGAACCGTGCACCATCATCAGACATATATGATAGCTCATCTGAAGAGAGGATCCACACATTTTTTTCACTCACACGAAATACAAGAACAAGCTTGCCAATAGAACAAAGTACACTTATTTTGATGGCTTAAATTGTCATATGTTGTGCAATTCAGTGATATGTGTCTGGTATCAGGTACCATTTTGATCCAAAATATCTTCTTTAACTCTTATCAATACCCTACTTTGCTTCACTGATATGCATTTCAGTGTCACGAGGCTTTCACTTACACATGACCTGAGGAGAGTAAATATTTATTTGTTGAGTACTATGACTTATTCATTGAAGTTAGCCAATTTGATTTTCTAAACCAAAACATCAGAGGCTTAAAACATAGCTTGTAAAATAGTTTAGTTATCCAATCTACACATATGCACTGCAATGGCTAATGGAGCGCAACTGTCTTGATCAACAGTTGCTTGAAATTCACTATTTTCTTTGTGTTGAGACATAACACTTTTGTTTCAGCAATGTTACATCGATACAGAACGCGAGTTATCAAGGTGGGAGCTCCCATTATACAACATTTTGCCGAATCACTTTCGGGATCAATGACTATTAGAAACTTCAACTAGGAAGCAAGATTTGTGCACAAAAATTTTCATTTCTCTGATGAATATTCTGGACCCAAATTTTATAGTGCTGGCGCAGTGCAGTGGTTGTGCTTTCGTTTGGACATGCTGTCTCCATTGTGTTTGCATTTTCTTTGATATCCTTGATTTCAGTACCAAAAGGGTTTATTGATCCTGGTAATTGTTCTTAAGGACACAAACAATGTAACGTGATCATATTTCTTTTGTAAAAGGAAGACTAGAGGTTCATAATCAGCATATTTATATAATTTTTCATTTCAGGTCTTGCTGCATGAAAACAAAGTTATCTCTGTGGAGAGGATACTGCAGTATACATCCATTCCTAGCGAACCATCTCTTACTATAGAAGCAAGCACTTACGACGTCGACTTCCGCATGTCCAGGTCCACCTTCGACTTTCTCTGCGCTGATCGAACTCTCCCTCGCCGTCACTGAGGAGGACCGCATGAGTTCTGCATGTCCAGGTCCACCTTCGACTTTCTCTGTGCTGATAGAGCTCTCCCCCGCCGTCACTAAGGAGGACACCACCTCCATGCCACCATCCTTATCCGCCAGCGCGTCGACATCTGCCTCTTCCCCCTCGCCGTGTGGTGCTCTGTCTCTAGAGAAGAACTGAAGCTTCAGCTCCAAAGGGAGTAGAGAAGAAGAAAATAGCAAAGGACAAGAAGAAGGAGGAGAAGGAATAATAATGACGGGAAATAGAGCACATTTATGATTCTAATGAATAAAAAGTGACCAGCTCCGTGACTTTATTTCTCCCGTATTTTTCCCGTAAGGAGAGTACCGTACTTGAAGGAGTCCGTATATATATATATATATATATATATATATATATATATATATATATATATATATATATATATATATATATATATATATATATATATACCATCTCCATAAAACTCAAATAAATTCCAATAACATTTATTCATAGGGTAGGGCCTACCTATATAAGTATGAACACATATATTATAACATTTGTTCGACAAAATAATATAACCAATAATAATAAAATAATAATATATAATAATAACCTCAATAACATTGTTAATAAAATAATAATAATAGTAATAAAAAAAATTCAATAAACCCCATAATGGCGTATATACGATTATGTACAGTCTAGTAATCCCAAAATGTACAAGGACCTATTTTATACAATTATCATTGGATATCAACTAATAATGATATGTAAAATATTTAATTGACGAATATTTAGAAAATATTCATTAGATCAAACAAACGAAATACAACACAATCATACCAAAATACACCAACACGATTGTCGTTGGACGTACCGCATGACTACATGGGCTTGGGCTTGGTTCGGGTCCAATTCGGACTAGTTTGGCACAACCGAGTCTTCTATACGTCAATAAATTAATTAATAAATAATTAAAACATCTATAGAGGTTAAGTCGTAACTTGGTATGGTTTTCCTAGGTGGGACACACCTATGGCTTGGCATTTCCCTATCATGGCTAAACACTAGTCAAACCACGCCAATGCACTATCCGTGCCATGATTCTTTGTCGTCTAGTACTTCAAAACTCAACCATGGCTAAAGTCATCTACCGTAATAATTAACCAAGTAATTATTTATAAAAAATCTAAAATCACCATTTAAATCAAATAAATAATAAAAAATATTTCAAAAAAAAACTTCCGGGAAGGGAGGCTACAAATCTACCTACCTAAAAAATAATTTCGTCCTCGAAATTCTAATTCATAACTATTTCCTTAAAATTCAAAAGCAAGTCTACTTTTACCGAAATCTGCTTAAATTTAATTCCTCAAAAAATAGTTTATATCTTTCTCCTAGCCATTTTGTAACTACGAAATCTCGAGGACTTCTACCCACCTTTGGTCACACTACTCCTCAAAACATGGCCACTAAAATCGTATATCCTTCTAACTAGTTGTTAACAATCCTACCAACAGATATGTAGGACATATGGCATCTATAATCCCTCATATAAAAAAAAATTAAAACTCAATAATCAAGCAATATTATACTATAACTTAAGAATTTCTGATGAATTCTAAACAGCACGATCATTCGTCACCTCGAAATAAAGAGGGACGAGAATCAATGGTACGGAAAGCAAGGAAGTATAATCGAGTTCAATTATGGAGTTTTCAAGGACGTAGAGAAATTTCTAGGAGAATTTTCAAGGCAGAGTAGATTGAGATTTCTAAGGTTTAGTCATAGTCGTAGGCTCGTATCAGTACAGTTACGTAACCGATACGATATGCTCTGACCTGCATGGGCCACCAAAAAAAACTTGTCACAACCCACACCCGCTTTTCGGACGCGAGCTCATGAGCAAGCCAGCTACGCATCAAGCGTACTCCAGCCCGACTCGAATACGTAAACGCTGTCACGGCTATGGTAAACGGCCAAATCATGGCAAATAAATATATATATCTCAAATCCACAATAAGTGTACGAATCATGAATGAACACTATGGGTCGTGGTCTGCAGCCCACTAGCATATATGTCCGATAAGACTCAAAGAATATAATAGAAGTCTACAAACTGAATCAATAAACATGTTATCTCATGGTAATGAAAGGAAAGCACGAGAGGATAACAATGTAATATCACTGACAAATACCTGAATTTCAGAAGCAATATTGTAATCATCTGAAACCCACAAGTGTCATAATCATCCGCCATC
This sequence comes from Iris pallida, assembly GCA_029216955.1. Classification (NCBI taxonomy): domain Eukaryota; kingdom Viridiplantae; phylum Streptophyta; class Magnoliopsida; order Asparagales; family Iridaceae; genus Iris; species Iris pallida. The sequence goes on from JANAVB010005597.1 coordinate 47,486,279, forward strand.
CAGAACTGCTAACTAACTCCATGCAATCACTAACCTGAAGAGATCATCAGGTCCTCAGAGGACATAGCAAGATATATAAAAATATGCATATCTAGCAGTTTAATCATGCATGATAATATAAACAAGATATAAATAAGAAACGACACTTAACATGGCACGAGACTACAACCAAACTGCTATCAAGTGACTAACGACAAATGGTTACTGACAGGTGACTATGAACTGGAATACAAGAACAACTACACGTAACTGAACTGCTGGATGAACAAGTGAACAAAAGATCAAAGGAATACCAAACCCTCGTCCCGAGTGGACTCGCAGGTTTGAACTAATCACTAACCCTCGTCCCGAGTGTGGACTCTCTGGTTAGCTCATGGGAAGGCACCCTCGTCCCGAGTGTGGACTCTCTGGTACAAATAATCGACACCCTCGTCCCGAATGTGGACTCACGGATGTAAGTCAAGTCAACACCCTCGTCCCGAATGTGGACTCTCTGGTACAAATAATCGACATCCTCGTTCCTAGTGTGGACTCACGGATGTAAACAGATAAAGGCAAACACCCTCGTCCCGAGTGGACTCTCTGGTGCCAAGAAAATAATAACAAGGATTTAGCAGTTCAATTACACGTACTCGTTCTATGACACGACTCAAATAAGGTACTGGTAAGACAAGGTATGACTCAGTCAAGTCCAGTATAACTACACTGTCAAGTCAAGCAAGACCATAAATTGGTGAACACGGTATGTAGAAACTAGATAAATCAAGTCAACTATAAAGCTAATAAATCACATAAAATCTATAACAAATAGAGTATCTAATGATAATACAATAATAACATAAAAACTATAAACATGGAATTAAACTGTAGAGAGAGGCAAGGTATCTTGCATGGAGTTTGCACGCAGATCCAACAGAATATAGTCAACTGCTAAGTCATAAAGTCCAAATCATCACAACTGTCTCTGAAAGCTGCGAAGACGATGCGCAAAATGGCGCAACGAGGCGACGAGAATTGCGTCACGAAATTAGGGGTTCGGGGCGATTGCTGCTGCCATTCGCACCCGCGCACGCGTCGATTGCGGCGACCCTGGCCGGCGCTCCGGCGCTCGCCCGGTGGCCGTGGTCGACGGCATGGAGGCGTGCCAGGTCGGGGGTGGCATGGCGGAGGTGTAAGAGTCGGGTTAGGGTTCGGTGTCTTCGTTCCTCTCTCTCACGCACCTTTTATATATACAGCAGCTTGTGCGGGTCGGGCCGTTGGCCTCCTGCTCGGGTTGGTGGGTTTTTTTTGTATTATTTCTTTTTTTTTCTTTTTTTTTTTCTTTATATAGCAACTATTGTATATAGCAACTATTGTATATATATATATATATATATATATATATATATATATATATATATATATTAATATTTATCTATACACACACACACACACACACACACACACACACACACACACAGATATATATATATATATATATATATATATATATATATATATATATATATATATATATATATATATATATATATATATATAATGCTGATATACCATCTCCATAAAACTCAAATAAATCCCAATAATATTTATTCATAGGGAAGGGCCTACCTATATAAGTGTGAACACATATATTATAACATTTGTTCGACAAAATAATATAACCAATAATAATAAAATAATAATATATAATAATAACCTCAATAACATTATTAATAAAATAATAATAATAGTAATAAAAAATTCAATAAATCCCATAATGGTGTATATACGATTATGTACAGTCTAGTAATCCCAAAATGTACAAGGACCTATTTTATACAATTATCATTGGATTGTAGAAGCATGGAAAATACTAAAGAAATTGACTCATGCGGCCAAGAAAGGCCCATGCGGCTCAGAAAACGCACGCGGCTCAGGGAGTCATGCGGCATAAGGAGCTATGCGGCCCGAAGCATTCCATGCGGCTCAGAAGACACGTGGCCTGATAGTGCCCCCCTCCGATCCATGCTGCATTAATTGCTTTGACGGCTGACCCCTCTGAAAAGTTGACAGACCTGACACCAAAGCAGGTAATTATGACGCTGTCATGATGATGAATCTCTAGGGAAGAGAAAAAAATCTCTGACACGATCCCCCGAGAGCAACAAAATGCCACGTGGCCCTGCCACGTGGGTGTGCTTATGCGGCTCGAGGTGAAGACTTCCCATGCGGTTCAGAGTGAAGCTGTCCCATGCGGCTCGAGTGGAATCATCCCTATGCGGCTCAAGAAGATCATGCCCATGCGGCTCAAGCAGACACACCATTATGCGGTTCATGCGGCTCATCATATGGTTCAGAAGTCTGAAGGAGGGGGCCACTGCCCAGACAGCCCTGACACGTGTCCCAAGTCTTATGCGGCCCAAAATTCATGCGGCCCAAATCTCATGCGGCCCAATCTGCATGCGGTTCCAGTCTCACCATTGGCTCTCAGGTCACGTGTCCTCAGCCGATCAATCTCCCAGATTTATGGCAATCCAAGATCGGGTCGAATCCCAATGATCTGGGGCACGTGGCAGGAGAATAAATTTGATTTATTCGCAGATATTAGAGAATCATTATAAGGAAGATTTATGCCAATCAGCATTAATTGCTAATGGAGATTTGGTGTAATCTACCCTTAATGGTTCTGATTCGTCACAATCAGAAACGAACGGCCTGGATTGATCAATCCCCAGGCCGCCGCCATCTCCAAGAGCTAATCATTGGCAATCCTAGTAATCGCATCCCACTATTATAAATAGCAAGGTACCATTCCCTTGTGAGATATAGAGAGATATAAAAAAAAAGAAACCAGAGAAGAATACGTATACACAGAGAGACTTCCCCCATAGTCAGAGAGAGAATATACACAGAGAGAGAGAAGCCAGGAGAGCAATCAGAGAGAGAGCAAGAAGGCATTTCTTCGTCAACGACCAAGCAGATCTTCCCCGAGTCAAGGCTGCGTACCGATCGTCCAAGGAGTAAGGCAGAGCGGCCGTCGCTTTCCCGAGCCTCTATCGTCACCCCCAGAATCTAAAATAAACAATCGTACTTAGACTGCTGTACCTAGGTTTTCGTCCCTAGGCTTTCTTTGTACGAGCGAGTTTGTATTGTGAGTCTAAGTTCAGTCCTCCGATAATTGTTCTGTACTTTTACAATCAATGGCAAACACGATGGCGACTCTGCTGGGGACTAACTTGTCCACGGCTGAGGAGTTGGTGACGCAATCGGACGCAGCCAAACTTGGCTCTACACAACAGAAGATGGTCGTACGCTTCGACCAACAGGCGTTCGAAGAGATGCTCTCTGAAGGTAGCACTGGCCCGGTCCAGAAGCGCACCCGCACCATAAAGGCTCGCAAAGAGTGGAGGCCAAAATCATTTGCTCCTCCGTAAGCCCTTGATGGGGTGCTCTCTATTGCTCAAGATGGCGAGAAAGACTCCCCTGCGGCTCCACTTCAGACCGTAGACAACTCTGCTGCCCCCAAGTCCGACAGAAGAAAACACTATGATGCTAGACTTGCAGGAGCAAAGAGGAACTCTACGCGATCCGAGCCGCAGAAGAGTATTAGCCGCAGGGAGAAAGCCCATGCGGCTACAACCGCCGACCGCATAATGAAAACTCATGCGGCCACATCTGTCAGCCGCATAACTTATGCGGCTACAGTTGCCAACCGTACGGATGAGACTCATGCGACTATTAAAGTCAATCGCTTGCAGAAAACCCATGCGGCCACAGATGCCAACCGCATGCGGTCAGCCTGCATGGTCGTGACTCCTAACCGCATAAAGACTCATCCTACAACAAAAGACAGCCGCATGCAGACAGCCTGCACGGTACCCAATGCTAGCCGCATATCATCCGTCCCACACTTCTCTCGATCAGTCTTCGACCGGCTCTCATGCGGTCCTGACTCTGATCATTCTCTGGATGATAATCCAGACTCTGTGGTATTCGACTTAGACTCCTCCTATTACGCACCCACAAGTGCTAAAAGGAGGAAGTCTAGGGCAGCGCGGGCTCATCAAGTCAAGACGACTGCCCCAACCTCTGACTATCGGGGCGTCCCGCTGATTATCACGCGGGCCTCTGATGGAAAGTTGTATAAAACCACTCAAGTCCAGCCCCCGGCGGCAAACAGACAAAGTGGTTCCTCTGACCTGCGTGAGGTTATCCTCCACAAACGTAAGGAAAGAGAAGGAGCTTCGGGGTGTAAAGATCCCTCACACGGACATCAATGCACCCAGATCATCGTCAACTGCTGTTGCAGCAACGCGACGGTGACGGAAGACCGGCCATCCGTCTTCCAAAGACTACATCACCCGAGCTCAGAAGACGAGGCACCTCCTGTTGTCTCCTGTAAGTCTGCGCAGAAAGTTCTCGCCAAGGGAAGAGGGAAGAAAACGAGCATCTCCAGCCCAAAGGTGTCAACTGCTGCAGCTAAGAAACCGTCGTCTAAAGGGTTATCCTCCACTGGAGTATTTCAACACACCCGTTCGAAAATGAAAACTGCTGCAGTAGGAAGTTCGTCGTCTGCAACATTGGGGGTCGTCGGAACTGGGGGTAGCACTCCTCCAAACATCCACGACAATCTAACATTCCAGGAATACGGACTGGAGGAAGCAAATCCTCCAACGGATACAACAGATACCGACGTCCCCAAGGACATCCTAGACGAAGCAAGCTCCGAAGCTGGGGGTAGTGTTCCTTCCGAGTCCGAACCTGAAGAGAACATCCCCACATATCCTGATGATTTCTCGATGCACGGGTATGACTCGGAGAGTACATCCTCCACCACTCCTTCCGTCACTCCTCATGTGAAGACGGTGTTCATGACAGACAACAATCAAGGCGGTTCCGGTGATCGCCAGTGCATCGACACTTTGGAGGCCATATTGCACGCCTTGGTCAAGTCTGTAGACGAGATCAAAGCGGCGCTTCCTAATCTGCAGGGGGTGACACCTGGCCAGACAAGCACGGGTCCCGCAATCAACGTAGATTCAAATTCAGCGGCACCGAACCCGGGCAACAATCCTTCCGAGATAACGACCCCTATCGCGACAGATGAGGCCCGAGAAGTAAGAAGAGAGGTTCAGGAGCTCCGAGCAATGTTCCATGCCCGAGAAAACTCTCAAGACCTCAGGATACGGCAACCATATCCTGCTGAATGGAGGGATGTTCCCTTTCCACCAAGATATAAGCCGTTCAATATCAACCCATATGATGGCAAGACTTCAGCAAGTCGGTACATCACTTACTTTGAGGTCACTACCGACCATCTGCCCCATGATGACGCTATCCTCACGCGATTATTCATTGGGGCATTGGAAGGAGTCACCTTCGATTGGTACCGTAACCTGCCAGACAATTGCATCCATTCCTTCGCTGGCTTCAAACGCCTGTTCTTGGAGAGGTTCTATGAGGTAGGGCAGGACATCACGATGTCTACCCTCATGGACGTTATTCAAGGAGAGAAAGAGCTGACGAGGAATTACATTGAGCGGTTTCGTCAAACCGCAATGAAGTTACCATCTGGCAACCCGGACTCTTCCTTGATCGAAATTTGCCAAAAGAGACTACTCCCAACAATCAGTCTCTGGATGGGCGAGAGTCAATTCAAGGACTGGAAGGCTTTTATCATTAGTGCTACAAGTGCCGAAGAACGATTAAAGAAGGCTCGCCAACTGGAATTACATATCTCAGAGGAAGAGAACAAGGACAAGCGTCCCAGCACCACCAACGACAATGGGGGTAGCCCCTCCAACAACCGGAACAACAGAGGCAAGCAGGCTATGGTGGCCGATACAGCCCAGAAGCCTGAGTCGCAACCTACGGACAAACAATGGCCTCAAATCACTTACTCTTTTGAAGACGGTCACGTCAAGCCTATCTTGGACATGCTCATACAAGGAGATAGGATTCAGCTTCCTCCACCAAGACGGGAGCCTCGGCCGGCTGATCTAGAGAACCCAAAGTTCTGCCATTACCACCGCTACGTCCACCATGCTACGCACGACTGCTACCAACTGAAACGATATATCCAAAACCTCATCGATTCGAACGCTCTGGCCATCGATTTCGAAGAGGTAACCGTGGCAGCCAACATGGTGTCCGTACAATTCGGCAGCTTCCCTCCAACAGAGACCCAGGACGGGGTTATACCTATCCCTCTGGCAACGATGGAGATTGCTAATCTCCCGCCTGCTCAAGCTGCTGGTCTAGTACCCCTCACCACATCACGAGGGGAAATCATGTGGGTCCATCCGGACCTAGTCCACGAGGTAACTCAGTCCACTCCATCTTCTAAAAAGAAAAGTGGAAAAGTCAGATCCTGCCGTACCACCTCAGCAGATGAAGAGGAAGTCACGGCCGTTGTTACTCGATCCGGAGCACAATCTCAACCTGTGGCTGAAAACTCGACTGATGATCATCCGCCCACTACCACGGATGCTCCGGGACCGGCTCAGCCTTCGACGACCGACAAGCCTAGGCCGAAGGAGACTCGCTTCGATAAATCCCTCCGAAAGAAAACATCTCAGGGGCTGGAGAGGCCCTACAACTTCGACATCTTGGCGCAATTGGCCAATACACCGGCCAAATTGTCCTTATATGAACTCCTGAGGCTCTCGAAGGATGTCCGCACAGCTTTGAGCGATGCACTTCAAAATGCCGACGCGTACCTGGCTCAGGTCAACCTCACGGGAGAAAATCAGCCCGCAGACCTCCAAGACAGTGCCTGTACGGGAGCAATGTCCAACATCGTCTTCACTCCACAAGACATGCTCATCAAGACCAATCTACACGATCGTCCATTATACTACACAGGCTACATCGGCGACATAAAGGTGTACCGGATGCACATTGACCCTGGGTCTTCCATAAGCATCATTCCAAAAGGACTACTGCATCATCTTCGCATCCCGATGCATCGCCTGAACCCTACAAACACCGCCATCAGCGGGTTCAATTCGGGCAGGAGCTACCCAATCGGGAAGATCCGTCTGAAATGTCAGATTGGCGATCTCCAATCAGAAGTCACTTGCTATGTCATAGATGCCGACACTTCATACAACATCCTTTTGGGGCGCCCTTGGATACACGATTACATGATCGTGCCTTCCACGCTACACCAATGCTTCAAATATGTCGACAAGCACGGCTTCGTGAGGACAGAATTTGCTGACATCGATCCCTTCAAAGGGGTCGAATCTTATTACTCGGACTCCTGCCTATACGAAAAGTCGAAGAGGCACCTTGAAGGAGGAAATAAACAAACTGATGTTGAAGCAACCACGGGATCAGAAGAACCTCTGACAATCCACCTCCAGGCTCACAAACAAGGCAATTCTGTACCCCTTACGGCCACGCTGCGTAAGGACGCGATCAGCCTATCGGCACAGGAAGAGCAGTTGAGAATCCGGCTGCCAAGGTCCAGCCAGGTACCGAGACCCACGACAGGGCCACTTACCATCAGATTGCCGAGAGTCGGTCAATCCCAAACAGAGAAGCTCAATCCCTCCGATAGACCTTTGACGATACGCCTGCCTAAGAAAGGTCGTCACCCCGATGCAAGGTCTGACACTTCAAGCGAACCAGCCACCCCTCGCTCCACATCAAGTGCCAGACTGGGGGTTGCTAGTCTACCGACAACCCCACGCTCCGCTCCGTCAGTTGAACCTCTGAAGATCAAGCTGACTAGGACGCCCTCTCAATCTTCATTCACACAGGAAATAGCCGAAGAGGAACCAGAGCTAGCCAAGTATGTGGCTGCCCACACTGACGCTCCCTCCGTAGATGATGTAATCCCTCTAGAAAAGATACCTTACTTCATCAATAAAGGGTTATCTTTGAACTACACCGAGCTCAATAAGCTATATACAATGTATGCTATGGAACACGGTATAGGCACTCACCTACATACACAGGTGACAAATGTGTACACCGCTATTCAAGTTACTCCAGTAGAAGACGCTTACCGAATAATCGAGGGAGGGGACCACCCAATCATCTTCGGCCGGATGAACAACCCGCATCCCCTCGCCATGGAAGAAGTCGACTTCGGGTCAGATGCTGGAAGACTGCCTCTGTATCTCTATAGCCCTCAATCCAAATATCTCATGCAGAAACAGGGGTATGATCTAGAGACAACGCCAGGACTGAACTACGGCACTGGACGACGATTACCTTTGAAGACGCCAGCCCCGGCAGGCAAACCATGGAACTACTATAACAAAACCCGATGCGGTTTAGGGTATGTAACGCCTACTACAACCCCTGAAAGCTCAGATGAAGAATGCGACTGGCAGTCACATTCAACCGGATCACCGACTTTCGACTCAGATACCAGCATCGGAGATGTGTTAAGACAAGTCATGTCAGTCAACATGGCATTCACCGACGCTTACGAGGGAGACGAAGACATCCCCGAAATCCTTGAGCTAGAGCCTTGGGCCCAGTAATTAGACGCACAATGGGAAAAGTGGTTCGAATTGAGAGAACCTCCTACTGAAGATGAGGTCATACAAGTGGATCTCGGCAGCGAATCTTCTCCAAAACCGATCTTTATCAGTAAAAGCCTAACTGACGAAGAACGAGAGTCGCTATTAGAACTTGTCAAAGAATACATTGATGTGTTCGCCTGGAGCTATGAAGACAAGCCGGGGTTAAATCCTGACATCGCTCTCCACAAACTCAATATACGGCCAGATGCAAAGCCAGTCAAGCAGCAACAACGACGCTTCCGCCCAGGCGTCATGGACGCGATCGAAGCCGAAGTCAACAAGCTAATAGCCAGCGGCTTCATTCGTGAAGAGCAACATCCTGATTGGGTCGCCAATATAGTACCCGTCCTCAAGAAGAATGGGAAGATTTGAATCTGCATCGACTTCCGCAACCTGAACGAGGCATGCCCCAAAGATGAATTTCCCCTTCCTATCACAGACATCATGATCGACAATACATGCGGCTTTGAACGTATGTCATTCATGGATGGATTCTCGGGGTACAATCAAATCAAGATGTCTCCCGACGACGAAAAGCACACCTTATTCCGAACCCCGATTGGCACATACTGCTACACAGTCATGCCATTCGGTCTAAAGAATGCTGGCGCTACATATCAGCGAGCCATGAGTATCATTTTCAGAGAACATTTGCGCAAGACAGTAGAATGCTATGTCGACGACATCGCCGTCAAGAGTCGCCGTAAGGAAGATCATCTGCAAGACCTGAGAACGGTGTTCAACTTAATACGAGCACACAATCTGAAGATGAACCCTACGAAATCGTTCTTGGGCGTATCCAGCGGGAAGTTCTTGGGCTTCATCATCACTGCACGGGGTATCCATGTAGACCCCGAGAAAACGAGGGCAATCATGGAGATGGGTCCCCCGAGAAATCTCCGTGAACTTAGAGGCCTCCAAGGGAGGCTAGCTTATATCAGGAGGTTCATTTCCAACCTCTCCGGGCGATGCCGACCGTTCACCCACCTCATGAAGAAGGGAGTCTCATTCGTATGGGACGAGGAATGTCAGCGTGCTTTCGACAGCATCAAAGAATATTTATCAAATCCTCCAGTTTTGGTGGCCCCGGTTCCTGGAAAACCATTCCTGCTCTATGTACGAGCAATGAAACACTCCCTCGGGGCTCTGCTGGCACAGAACAACGACGCAGGCCATGAACAGGCCATATATTACCTCAGTTGAATGATGATTGGACCAGAGCACCGATACACCGCTGTGGAGAAGGAATGCCTCGCCCTGGTGTTTGTCATTCAGAAAACGCGATACTATGTCACCGGACAAACTATACATGTGATCTCACGAGTCAACCCTCTCAGGGTCCTCATGACTAAACCAGGGGCACTCAGCTCTCGCCTCGCTACATGGGCAATACTGCTGTCCCCTTATCATATGATCTTCGTCCCCCAAAAGGCAGTCAAAAGTCAAGCCCTGGTAGACTTCTTAGCAGCCCACCCAGGCTCGGAGTCCTCCAAGATATATAAAGAGATCCCAGATGAGGTCGCCGACTCGCATGTAACCTCTCACGATAATATATGATGAATGTTCTTCGACGGTGCTTCAAGGACCGGACCTAAAGGCAATATAGTCGTCGGAGTCGGGGTAGTGCTGATCTTTCCTTCCGGATTGGTAATTAACCGCGTTTACTCTCTCACAGAGCCCTACTCTAACAATGTGGCTGAGTACAACGCTTTGGTAATTGGCCTCCAACTTGCAAGAGAGCTGGGGGTAGAATATCTTGAAGCATACGACGATTCTCAGTTAATCGTCAATCAGATCCGGGGCTCATACGAAGTCCGCCACGAAGACATGATCCCCTATTACCAAATAGCGATTGATGTCATCACGTCATTCGAGGGGTTCTTTATCGAGCATGTCCCCAGACTCCGAAATATTGAAGCCGATGCCCTAGCTGGTCTTGCCGCTTTCCTAGCAGTCCCGAACTATGATCGCCAATCAGTGGATGTGATAGGCCATGAACTGGTCTGTCCCAAGAACAATGTACAATTCGTGGCGAGTTATGCCGCCCACACGATCGATGATGCCCCAGATTGGAGACAACCATTCATCGACTTTGTCATCTACGACATCCTGCCCGAGAACCCAAAAGAAGCCACTTCCATCAGACGACGTTCTCTCAGATTCTTCTACGATACAGAGACAAAAATGCTGTATCGCCGCTCCTGCGACGGATTACTGCTTCGGTGTCTGTCAAACGCAGAAGCCAAAGAAACCGTACGAGAAGCTCATGACGGTATCTGCGGGGCCCACCAGCCCGGCCCAAAACTGCAAGACCGCCTTCGCCGAATGGGCTACTATTGGCCCACAATGGTGGCAGATGCAATAGATTACGCTAAAAAATACAAAGCCTGCCAAGTCCACGCGGACTTCATTCACCAACCATCCGAGTTTCTACATCCGACAGTGGCGTCCTGGCCATTCGAAGCATGGGGAATGGATATCATTGGTCCAATCACCCCACTTCCTTCCGAAGACATCGCTTCATACTTGCGATCACTGATTACTTCTCCAAATGGGCGGAAGCTGTCCCACTCGCAGAAGTTAAGACTTCAAACGTGATCAGCTTCCTTAAGCATCACGTCATCTACCGCTTTGGACTGCCCCGAAGGATCATCCATAATAATGGTCCGCAGTTTATAAGCCACACATTCTACCGATTCTGCGACAAACACCGCATTCAGAATATCGCTTCGACACCATACAACCCGGCAGCAAACGGGTTAGCAGAGGCATTCAACAAAACAATCATCAAACTCCTCAAGAAATTTGTCTCCTCCAACAAACGCGACTGGAACGAGAAGCTCGGCGAGTGCTTATGGGCTTATCGCACCACGGTTCGAACAGCCACCGGGAATACACCATTCTCTCTGGTGTACAGGAGTGAGGCAGTTCTCCCATTAGAGACTCAGATTCCCTCACTCCGAGTTGCCCTCACTTATCAATTGACAACGGATGATAACTACCGACGTCGACTACAAGAGTTAGAGGCCTTAGATGAAAAACGCCTCCTAGCTCAGCAAAGGATCAAATTATACCAAGCACGCATCTCAGGAGCCTTCAACAAAAAGGTCAAAGTCAGAACATTCCAAGTGGGCGATCTTGTTTTGGCAGTCAGGAGGCCAATGGTCATGACTCACAAGACCACCGGCAAGTTTCAGCCAAAATGGGAAGGCCCATTTATCATCGAGGCCGTGTTCTCCAATGGTGCTTACCGTCTCGCCAAGCAGAACGGAGACTTGCTCATGTTGCCCGTCAATGGCAAGTTCCTGAAGAAATACTATGTTTAAACAACATTTTTCAGAGTGTCGAGTTATGTGCCCGCTGGTACCACTGAACTCAACCCCCTAATTTTCCAACTTATTGAGTCACGTACCCTCTTGTACCGCTGAACTCATATCCCAAATTCCCAAGTCATGTACCTGCTGGTACCTCTGAACTTACACTTTGATTCCAACATTCACAGATTTTCGAGTCACGTACCCGCGTGTACCGCTGAACTCATGCCCTTCTCCCATAAAGATATCCCAAATTTCCAAGTCATGTACCTGCTGGTACCTCTGAACTTACACTTTGATTCAAACATTCATGGATTGTCGAGTCATGTACCCGCTAGTACCAATGAACTCACCCCATAATTTTCCAGATCTTCGAGTCATGTATCCGCTGATACCACTGAACTCACCCTCATAGTTTTTCAGATTCTCGAGTTATGTACCCGATGGTGCCTCTGAACTCACATCCTGGTCACTCTTTCAGGTAGAAAGTTATGTATGATCATACCGCTGAACTTTCTTCCTACAAGAGATCCTCCCTCATGATCTAATACCTGCACTTCCAGTGCACAACAAAGGTAACGGATCCACAAATTTCCAAGACGACCATATCCTCATCACCTCTGAGTCGTCCCATTTCCGCCAAAAAACAAATCACCCCTACATAGAATTTCTATGTCCTCATTACCTCTGAATTATTCTACGTACCCCCCTTCATTGAGCCCACTCCTGTCATGTCCTCATTACCTCTGAATGGGAAGGCTCCGTCGAAGAAACCTTCATACTTGCCATGTCCTCACTACCTCTGAGTAAGTATGATGATCCCCTTTCGACCTATTACCTGTACCCACAACCGGAGTACGCCAAGGGTAATGGGTCCACAAATGTCCTCTGTTGACCACAAATATCCTCTGTTGACCACAAATGTCCTCTGTTGACCACCAATACCCTCCGTCGAGTTCGCTCCTGCCATGTACTCATTACCTCTGAGTAGGAAGACTCTACGTTCAAAAAACTTTCCTACTTGCCATGTCCTCGTCACCTCTGAGCAAGTATGCCAGTTCCCCTTCATCCTATTATCCGTATCCTAAACCAGGGTATGCCAAGGGTAATAGGCCCACAAATATCCTCAGCTAAATTTCTTAACACAAACCTATCACCTCATCATGTCCCAGGAGCCCAGCTGCTCTACGACAATTCTTTTCTCAATACCAAGAGCACCCATGACCACTTTGCTATGGCTGCTTCAGGCATCCTGACCGAAACTTGTTATCTCTACCTAAAACCAAGGTACGCCATGGGTAACAGGTCCACAAATATATCCCCTATGCGGGGGGAGAACATCATCACAATATCACAGGCACAGCAAGCAATACAAATGAAGGGTAGAATTGAAAGTACTCTTTATTTGAAGGAAGAAAAGAAGTACTACATATTTCGGGACCACGTCCCTTTCAAAAAAAAAGAAGAAGAAGGGGAAAACGGGGACAAAACAAGAGGCCGATTATAGCTCGGCATTGCACAACTCTAAAAGACGGTCCTTTACCAAAGCAGTCCCCCGATCAAGCCTTTGCTTAGCTCGACGCTCGGCCTCTTGGGATAGCTGCTCTGCGTCATTCAAATGTGAATAAGCCTGCCAGTTGTCCTCCACCTTCTTTAGGGCAAGCTCTAGATTAGCAGAAGCCTATACTTGCCAGCCTCCTGAATAGCAATCTCTTTCTCAACACGAGCGGCCTCAAGCTCTGACTCCAGGAAAGCCAATTTTCTCTGGAGCTCGAGGATCTGTTCCCGAACATCGGCCACCCACGAGAAGCATCCGCTTCCCGAGTCGTGTAATTTTCAGTCCGACGGCTCCACTGGTCGTGCAACTGAGTCAGATTCCGACGGTCCTGTAATATAGCTGGTTTGAGTGATTCCCGGGCAGCCATCACCTTCTCCACCACGGTAGTGAGGAAGTTGCATTCTCGATTTATGGCCGCAGGTAAATCAGTCTGTTGCAACGAGCGAAACTGGGCAACGAGACGGTCAGCCTCTAATAGCTTAGGCTCCAAGAGCGCAGCCAGTTCCTCTCCCCCAGGGAGTATTTTAAGGGTATTAATCTGGCCGCCAGCACATTGACGGGCCAGAGTAAAGGGAGTCCCCCTTTCTACCGCTGCTTCGATCCCCCTCTTCAGATGATGATGGAAACTAGCAACTACGTCCTGTAACGCATCATCCAAGACTTCTATGGATGACGGCGTCAGAGGGAGAGTGGCAGACGGTACCAGAGGGGCAGTTTCAGAAGTTACCGCACCCGCCACCAAAGAAGCAAATTCCGTACGAAAAGAGGCTTGAATGGCGGCTAACTCCTCTTCCGCCGCCCGAATAGCGTGGATGCTCGGCAGGGAGGAAAGGTTGACCCCCGAAATCACATTCGTAAGGGAGGACACAGGGGGTATCGTCCCTTGTCCCGGCAGTACCGCTGCCTGAGGCCCCAAGCTCGACCCAGACGAAGGACCCTCGACACACGGAGATTCCGTCAGGCCCTCTCCGGTAGGGTGTGATCCAGCAATATCAGTCACTGGCAATGCGGGTTGGGATCTGAACATCCAAAAAACCGTTAGACGAAGAATTGAGAATGACAGGGAACACGTATGCTGATTCACGAATTATAAGTTCAATTTGCATACCAGGGGAAGAGCGTGGGGGCGACGGCGTTCACCACCGGCATACTTCCCCACCCACAAAGCCATCATGAGGGGGCTCAGATGTTTCAGGAACGGGCGCAGTAAAGCTTCCATCCCCCTGGATTGAGGTTCCAGCAGGGCAAGAATCTTCGGTCGCA